>PVHT021183693.1:2544942-2805070 GCA_004024745.2 Catagonus wagneri | reverse complement strand
AAATAAATAAATAAAAGTATTTGTACAGAGATATTTTATTGAACTTCAGTAATGGACTTGGGATAGTGAAGAAGGGAAACTATATTTATTGAGGACCTAGTATAAGCCAACAAATATGCTGACCACTTCAAATATAATATCTCATTGACGGACTCTATTTCTGGTCTTTATCAGCTTTAAGGATCCCATGATGATGAACTTAAGATAAAATGAACTTGCTAGCTATGTTACCAGATTTAATTACACAAGTAGCACTCAGGGATGACTGGTTGATCTTCCATTTACCATCCATAACTCTCCAAAACACACACACACACACACACACACACACAAATAAATACGTATACATAAAAAACACACACAATTTATTATCTCTTTTAGCTTTCCAATGACACCTCACTTTTGGATCTGATTTGGCACTTTACAACACTCTCTCAGTGAATATTCAACAATACCCCTAAGAGATATGACTCTTAATCCCAATTTACAGGTGAGGAAATTGAGGCTCACATATATGATAAATGATCCTGCCATGGTCATTCCACAAGTAGATGCACAGTGAAAATTTAAACTCATTTTTTCACAGAATGTGCCCCTGTAAACACTATAATATATTGCCCCCTGACATATCTTAGGAAATTCTAGCTGTAAACTCTGTTGAAAAATCAGCTCCTCCCCCAGAACAGTGAGGAATGCAATCCTAAGGCCAAAGTATATTTAGCTTAGCTTTCCTTATCTCTCTCAAAGCTGCATTCCAATGCTATTTCTACAGTGCTGATTTTTTTACACATCCCCATTTTTTTCCCCAATTATCACCAATTTTCTAAATAGAGTAACACAGTTTTATAAATTTAAAACAAGCCAAGGAATACTCAGCAACCAGGATTCAAAATCTGGGAACCATGCTAGAAAATGTATTTTTCTTGGGGTTAATAGATGCAAACTATTGCCTTTGGAATGCATAAGCAATGGGCTCCTGCTGTATAGCACTGGGAAGTATATCTAGTCACTTATGATGAAGCATGATAATGTGAGAAAAAAGAATATATACATGTATGTGTATCTGGGTCACCTTGCTGTACAGTAGAAAACTGAAAGAACACTGTAAACCAGCTACGATGGAAAAAAATAAAAACCATTATAAAATTAAAAAAAGAAAATATATTTTTATTCATTTATATAATATTTCAGGCCCTGATTTAAATATTTAGTGTTTATCCAAGAACAAAAGTAAACTTCTATTTGACTCGTTATTACCTTCAGTGTATAACTGTCATTTTCGTTGCAAAGAATTTGTCTTCTCATATATTTTGCATTCAGTACCATGGTAGGACAATAAAGGAGGAAAATACGCAAATTAATTTTTTCACACAGCACACTATATACATTTATTTATCTTAAAATACATACAATCCATTTAAGGAAGATTTCCTCTATTTCTCAAGCTGATTCAATGGGAAACAACAGAGATACATACTCAGATCAGAATGACTAATACCTGTGGTGGTTTGGTTGAAGGAATTAAAAAGTGCATTTTATATTTTGCACATTATTCCAAAGCTAGGTGAAGTTTGTGATACCTTGGGAAGTAATACAATTCACAGAAGATATTGCAAAATAACATTCTGCAAAAGATTTTACATCAATAAACATTAAAGATATAGAGAAACATGTCATGGATAATTTTTTCAAGTTTTTCAGAGGATTGTGGCATACAGACTCTGAGATGACCCCCATTTATCCCTGCCTTCTAGCACTCACACCTTTGCGCAATCCCCTCCTGTCTTCTGTGACTCACTTCTAACCAACAGCATACAGCAAAGGTGACAGGACATCTTGCTAGAGATGATCTCTCTCGCTGGCTATGATAAAGTAAGTGGCCATGTTGGGGAGGTCCATGCGACAAGGCAGCAAGGGGTGGCTTTGGGTCAACAACATCATAAAATGAGGGCAGCCCCTGGCTGATAGCTGACAAAGAACTGAGGCCTCACTCAGCTTGGAAACATTCCCTTCCCTAATTGAACCCTGATATTAGAGTGCAGCCATGGCCAGCACTATCACTGCAGTTTTCAAAGGAGATACTAAAGCAAAGAACCCATCAAAGCTATGCCTAGTTCCTGATTTATAGAAACTGTGAGACAATAAACATATGTTGTACTAATCCACTAGTTTATGGAAATTTGTTATACAATAATAAGTAATAAAAACAGGGGATATTTATGAAATAAAAACATTGACTTTGTTGGGCTCTCCTATTAGACATGCCATCCTAGGTCAAAGGCAGATCTTATCTTCTCTACTTTAGGATTTACAGTTGGGAAACTCACAGACATTCCATAGACAATGAACAGCAAAACTGTCAATCTGATTTCTAAGTATAGTCTGAATATTTGGGATAAATATGAATATATTGTATTTAGGATTAGGTCTGACCATATATATAAAACACACCCAATAAATTCTCTCAAACACAAGAGATCACGGTTTCTTATAAAAGCAAATCTAGTTATATATAGTCCAGGGCTGGTTTGCGGCCTTCATTGTTGACAAGCTTACAAGTACATCCCCTCATGATCAAAGCTGACTGCCTAAGCTCAAGTCAACAAGTGGTAGAAATAAAGGATAGGAATAAGTATCAGAAGTCTTAGATGATACTTTTCCTTACATTAAATATAACAAAATTTAGTTATATAGCTACACCTAAGTTCCAGGAAGCTGTAGAAACCTCACTGTCATCCCAAATAATATTACAGTTTTATTACTAAAGTTGAAAGGAAGGTTGGAGTTCTGAGAGTAAGTTAGAAATTTGTACCACATAATTAAAATTTCTAAAATGACTAAATCTTGAAGAATGCTTTAGGTATAAAATTAGGTGGCATAGATAAAAATGTTCCTGAGTTATATTTATAGTTATACAACCCTACATGAGTTACTGATAAAACAAGTAATGACATCATTTAATTTATGATAATTGAATTATAATAATTCACAATTGTAATCAAATCTCTGCTTTTAAGTTGTTAGATACGCAAAAACACTATCCTAATGCAGAATAAAATCAATACCGACCACTCAGATTTATAGATGGACACCAAATAATGTCATATGACAAAAGTTAGATTATACTTTCATAACATGAAGATGACCCTCACATATGTCATGCTTTAAACAAATTCTCATTCATTATTGAGTCCATTTCTTCACTACTCTTCCTACATTTGAACTAAACTACTTTGGATAATCTATGTATATTGAAAAAGTACAAAGTAGGACATCAACAACAGAAACAGGAAAAAAAAAACAGGAAAAGTAACTCATAAAGATACAAGATATGAGTGCTTTTTCAGGAGACCAAACAAATTCAAATCACTGAATAAATAGCCTGTGATAAATATCATATAGATCCCCGAGAGTAATTCTATTATGTTGTATCACTGTTTTGTCAATAGTCTTGTAAATATATATATATTATCATTTTATTTCTAGGCATTTATTTATTTATTTATTGTGTTTTGCCTTTTTTCCTAGGGCTATACTCACGTCATATGGAGGTTCCCAAGCTAGGGGTCTAATAGGAGCTATAGCTGCCAGCCTACGCCACAGCCACAGCAACTTGGGATCTGAGCCGCATCTGCGACCTGCACCACAGCTCACGGCAACGCCAGATCCTTAACCTACTGAGCAAGGCAGGGATCGAACCCACAACCTCATGGTTCCTAGTCGGATTCATTAACCACTGAGCCACGACGGGAACTCCCCAGGCATTTATTTTGGGAGGTAAAAAGTACAGTATTTTTATTGCTGCAGCATGCGTGATAATATAAAAATATTGACAATGTAGTTGTTTAACTGTATGGAATTAATAAATAATTTATGTTCAAAATATAATAAGCACTATTCAGACTTTTTAGAAGAGTAGATGGGAAAATAATCAATTAAATTACGTTCAGGAATATAGAACCCAGAAGTAAACCAGACACCTACAATCAATTAATCTTTGACAAAGGTGACAAGAATATACAATGGGAAAAAAGACAGTCTTTTCTTTTTTTTTTTTGTCTTTTTGCCTTATCTAGGGCCACACCCACAGCACATGGAGGTTCCCAGGCTAGGGGTCTAACAGGAGCTGTAGCTGCCAGCCTTCGCCACAGCCACAGCAACGTGGGATCCGAGCCGCATCTGCAACCTACACCGCAGCTCATAGCAACACTGGATCCTTAACCCACTGAGCAAGGCCAGGGATCGAACCCGCAACCTCATGGTTTCTAGTACAATTCATTAACCACTGAGCCACGACGGGAACTCCAAAAGACAGTCTTTTCATCAGGTGGTGATGGGAAAACTGGACATCTGTATGAAAATCAATGAAACTGGAACACACCCTCATACCATACACAAAAATAAACTCAAAATAGCTTAGAGACTTAAACGTAAGATAAGACACCATCAAACTACTAGAAGAAAACAAAAGCAAAACATTCTCTGACATCAACCTTACAAATGTTTTCTTAGGTCAGTCTGCCAAGGTAACAGAAATACAAGCAAAAATAAACCAGTGAGGCTTAATCAAACTGACAGCCTTTGCACAGCAAAGGAAACCATAAAAAAACAAAAAGACAACTTATAGAATGGGAGAAAACAGTTTCAAATGATGCAACCGACAAGGGTTTAATCTCTAAACTATACGAACAACTTAAACAACTCAACAGCAAAAAAACCAACAACCCAACAGAAAAATGGGCAAAAGATCTGAATAGACATTTTTCCAAAGAAGAAATACAGATGGCCAACGAGCACATGAAAAAATGCTCAACATCACTGATTATCAGAGAAATGCAAATCAAAACTACTATGAGGTACCACCTCACACCAGTCAGAATGACCATCATTAATAAATCCACAAATAACAAATGCTGGAGAGGGTGTGGAGAAAAAGGAACCCTCCTACACTGTTGTTGGTAATGTAAATTGGTACAACCACTACGAAAACAGTATGGAGGCACCTTCGAAAACTAAATATAGAACTACCTTATGACCCAGCAATCCCACTCTTGGGCATATATCCGGACAAAACTTTCCTTGAAAAAGACACATGCACCCATATGTTCACTGCAGCACTATTCACAAAGGCCAAGACATGGAAACTACCTCAATGTCCACTGATAAGTGAATGGATTAAGAAGATGTGGTATATACGCACAATGGAATAGTACTCAACCATAAAAAAGAACAAAATAATGCCATTTGCAGCAATACGGATGGAACTAGAGACTCGTGTTAAGTGAAGTAAGTCAGAAAGAGGAAGACAAATATCATATGATTACACATATCTGGAATGTAATATAGGGCAGAAATAAACCTTTCCTCAGAAAAGAAACTCATGGAAATGAAGAACAGACTTGTGGTTGCCAAGGGGGAGGGGGAGGGACTGTGATGAACAGGGTACATGGGGTAAATAGATACAAACTATTGCATTTGGAATGGTTAAGCTATGAGATACTGTTGTATAGCACTGGGAACTATATCTAATCACTTGTGATGGAACATGATGGAAGATAATCTGAGGAAAAAGAATGTATATGTATGTATGTGTGACTGGGTCACTTTTCTGTACAGTTCAATGTAAACCACTATAACGGGAAAATAAAATACAAAAATCATTTAAAAATTATGTTCAGAACGGAAGTTCCAGTCGTGGCTCAGTGGTTAACGAATCCGACTAGAATCCATGGGGTTGCAGGTTCGATCCCTGGCCTAGCTCAGTGGGTTAAGGATCCAGCGTTGCCGTGAGCTGTGGTGTAGGCTGCAGACGCGGCTCGGATCCCGCATTGCTGTGGTTGTGGTGAAGGCCGGCAGCTACAGCTCCTGTTGGACCCCTAGCCTGGCAACCTCCATATGCCGCGGGTGCGGCCCAATAAGGCAAAAAGACAAAAAAAAAGAAAAAAATATATGTTCAGAATGTATCATTAGTTTAACAAACGTTTATCAAGTTGTTCTTTATGGATTATCTCCAGAAAAATCTCCCATCATTGAACTTAAAACACTCAGTCTTAGGGGGCTATTAACGTGTGATCACTTTTCTAACACGTGTCACTATGACATAATATGAAGGAAATATTCATTAAGGGAGAGTTAGTAGTAAAGAGAAAAATCTTTGCTTAAATATGTATCCCTGATTATAAATTACAATAAATCCAAAGAAAAGACATATCGGCAATAGCATGAACAAAATTAATAGAGTAACCTAATTCAAGGCTAAGCAATAGAGCACAGACTCAATAGAAATTTGACAGGTGAAGTTTAAAAGGCAGACTCTTTGAGGCTATGTAATACCACGTGGTAAAGCCTAAGCCGTAGAAGCCTCAGTTACCACAGAGTGTGTGCTCTGTGATCCCAGTTTTGGAAAATTATGTTGATTAAAATCTGAAAGGATAATACTATCCTAAGTGATAGCTTTATAAACCTTTTGTTTTGTTTGAAATTTGATTTCAGTTTATCTATTGGGTATTTCGAATATGTTTCATTGAATCTAGGTTGCTTCTATAATAAGAGGCACATTGGGCAGGGGTACGAAAAAATACTTAGCATAAAAGTGGAATAGATGTCTCCCCTAAATGCTCTCACAGTGTTATGCTTCCCTCTGGAATAGAAATTAACAAAATGTTAAAGTGATCATCATGTTCATCTGTTATCACTAGGAGACTGTGAGGTCCCTGAGGGCAGGAACGTTTCATCCACCCCTGGGCCAGTCATACTCATTTTATTTTATTTTATTATTTTTTTGCCTTTTGTCATTTTAGGGCCGCACCTGTGGCACGTGGAGATTCCCAGGCTAGGGGTCTAATCAGAGCTGTAGCTGCAGGCCTACACCGTAGCCACAGCAATGCAGGATCCGAGCCACAGCAATGCAGGATCCGTAGCCACAGCAATGCAGGATCTGCACCACAGCTCACGGCAACGTCGGATCCTTAACCCACTGAGCAAGGCCAGGGATCGAACCCACAACCTCATGATTACTAGTTGGATTCATTAACTACTGCGCCATGACGGGAACTCCCCTACTCATTTTAAATGGTACAGTCATTGCTTGTATTTGTCCCTGATCAATGCCTGTACCTGGGGTAGATTTCAGTCAGGTTTGAATCCCAGGTTCACTATTCATGATCTGGGTATCTTAAGAGAAATTACACAACTATACAAAGCCTTATTTCCTTTTATGTAAAATGGGGAATAACATAAAAATTTACAGTGCAGGTATTGTACTAAATTGTATTAAGACGAAGTATATAAAGTGCTTAGCAGAATGACTGACACTGACTAGTTAATATTTTCAACCATCTCAACAACTGTCACCAGTATCAATTCACAGTTTAAAAATTTACATCAACAGCCTCTAAAAGGGCATGCAGTACTAGTAATACTGTTACTGCTCTTTCTACTACTGCTACTAAGCCACAAAGGGTTTATGGTCATCATTCTATTTGGTTTCTATATTTGTCTTATAGGATGAATACATATTCTCTGTAAAGGAATTCTGAAGAATGTTCATATTACAGCATCCTAGGTATTTTTTTTATAGCATACAGAAGATTTAGTGAGGAAAGAAGAAGTAATAAAAGGAGAAAATAAGAATGATATGTAGGAAAAAATAACATAATCTGTGTACCAAATTCTGTATTATCTTAGGTTTTATTTTTAAAATTATAAACCCTCTACATGTCATATTTGCAAAAGTTAAAAAAAAACCCTATATATATATACACACACACACACATATATATATACACACATATATATATACATGAATTTAAATTTCTGTACTTGTACCATCATGCTTCTAGCAGTATTTTTAGATACCCCTTTCCAGTCTTTTGCTACACAAAATTATGCCACTATAACTGAGAGAGAGAGACAGGAGAAATTTGGTGGCAATCTTATGGATTCACAACTTTTCTCTAGAATCCTCAACCATAAAAAGGAATATTAGGGATAATTCTTTTTTTTTTTTTTTTTGTCTTTTTGCCTTTATGTAGAGCCGCACCCGCGGCATATGGAGGTTCCCAGGCTAGGGGTCTAACAGGAGCTGTAACTGCTGGCCTACACTACAGCCACAGCAACGCGGGATCCGAGCCGCGTCTGCAACCTTCACCACAGCTCACGGCAATGCCGGATCCTTAACCCACTGAGCAAGGCCAGGGATCGAACCCGCAACCTCATGGTTCTTAGTCGGATTCGTTAACCACTGAGCCACTAAGGGAACTCCAGGGATAATTCTTAATAAAAGAATTATTAATTAATTCTTAAAGAATTTGCAACATCAAAATGAAACTTAGCAAAGTGCAAATGGATAATAAACAAACCAACAAATTTCAGCGGAAAAAATATTAAAAATCATGCCACCTCACTAATTATAAAAAAAGCTAAACATGCTATATATTTGGCTATTAAGTAATATAGGTATTCTTTAGTGAGAGGTTTCTGAGTTGTAAAGGGCCCATTAATAATGATGATTAGTAAGTAAACAATGAGCAAATTGTGAGCATGCACACTGGCAATAACTTCTGAAGCCAAATTTAGCAATATGTGTCAACAACTTGAATATGTTTCAGACACTTGGGCCCAGCAATTCACTACCTTATACATATTTTAATTTAGATTATATGTAGTCAATTATGTATAATTATGTGCATAATATATGTACATATAATTATATGTTCTATATAATGTCTTTATGGAGACTACATACATATAATTTATATAATGTATATAATATGATTTGGAAAATTGCATTAGGTTACAAGTCAATGAATTAGCAGTGAACACACTTGTGTAACCATTGCCCAAATAAGAAATACAGCATTACAAACCTTCCAGAATTTTCTCTCATTACCCTTCCCAAACACTATCCTCTCTCTCTTCCCAAATTTAAATAGCATCCTGAGTTCTAACTAAAAAGTTCACCTCAGATGATTACTAAAGCTTAAATTTAAATATAGTTTTCTCTGATGCTGAAATTCACATTCTTTCCATTGTGTCATACTACTTAATGTATGTTGGGGGCTGTGTAATTGTAAATTGTATCACTGCAGAACATATAAATCATGCTAGACATTGTAAACAGATGTTTGGTACCTGGACTTAGATTACCCATATCGTTAGAAAATTATCACATGGTTCAAAATTCAATAAATAATACTGACCATCTCCCAGTCAGGTACTAGTCCAGGTGCAGGGGATACAGAAGTGAAAAAGAAAGGTAGGGCACTGCCCTTGGAAAGTTCAGTGTCTGCCGAATGCTACGAAGAAAGTAAACACCGTTATGTGATGGGAAGTCATGAGGAGAAGCAGTGGACAGAGGATAAGTAGGGAGGCTGAGCATCCAAAGGTGCCCAACAATGTGGCAATCCTGAAGAATCAGACTCCTGCAAGGGCAAAGGTACTAGGCCAAGCAAAGCCTCCACATTCTCTCAAAGGAAGTACAGCAGCTAAGCCCAGTGAACTAGGGGGAGAAGCTATAGTATACACTAAGACATAGGGAGGACGTGGTGGTGGAAAGATTTAGCAGACATAGGAGGATATCTGGGTTTAATTCTCTGGCTTTATTTAGCAATGTCTGAGCCAGTTCAGAACGGTATTAATCTTTAGAAGATCACTCAATACTGTGTGGAGAGTGGCTATTGCAGACTGAGAAGCCAGGTGAGGAGGATTATACAGTGGCCTGAACAAGAAATAAGGTGGCAAGGACTATGGTGGTGGTCTTGGAGGTGGAAAGGTAAAAGTTGAGGGGATTCCAAGCAGAGGAAATGGAAGGAATTAAGGATGCCTTCAGGGGTTTGGGCTAGAGTGACTGGATGCATCACTCTTGGAAGCCACATTATTATCTAGTGAAGAAGTTTACATGTTTCAGGAGACATATTACAGGAGAAACACACTACATTTGTCAAATAATTTGTTCTTGACAAATTAGACAGTCATTGCAGTTTTCCTATCACACCATCTTATTTACATTACTGCTGATAGGCTTCCTTAAGTGAAAGAGTGAGAGGGGACCTTAAAACAGCACAGAGAATGCCCCCACATACGTGAATGCCACCATATGTAATGGTGTGTGTGTGTGAGAGAGAGAGAGAGATTGGGGGGAGGGAGGGGGGGGAAGAAAGGAAGAAAGGAAGGAAAGAAGAAAGATAAGGAAGGAATGGAAAAAGAGAGAAAGTAGACCAACTATGAAGACAGTGTACTTGCTGGGGCGAGATTGGGTTACCAGCAAATAGCTGTCCTAGAGCTACCAAACTAAGTGCTTTTAGAGGTTTGGAAGTTTTGGACCTAATTTAGATTCAGCTGTACTGGATGAAGTATTTATACCTCTGATTTCAAATATCAAGTGCAAAAGTCAAAAACACAGTTCAGTCTCGCCACAGTATTATGACTGATGCTTGAGGTCTTATTTTAAAGTTAAGAATAATATGTGGTTTAAATCTAAAGTACAGGCTGATGATAACTTCCATTTACATGAGAACTGAGGATTGAGACAGGAGACAGCCCCGTGTGAGAGAGGCTGTAATTAATTTGAGGTTTCTCAGGATGTTTCCATCTCAAAACGTCATGAAGCTGCCTGGTCAGAACAGCTTGAGGACACTGGTATCTGAGACTGTCAAAATTTGGGGTGTTACGAAAATTGAAATAATGTTAGAGAGAGCAGACTGAGTGTTAAAGAAAAGATTCATCCTCAATTGTATTCAAGCTGGATCCAAAATAGTAATATTTAACTAGAAAGGAATTCAAACCAAGGATTTCTCTGTAAACTAACTCACAGCAAATTCAATTTAACTTTAAATTGATATGCAAACATAAAGCATTAGAAATACCTTAGATGTGATTTAGACCAAGACTGCTTTTTATAAAATGAAATTATAACAAGAGCCATTTTCATAGAGTAAACATCAAGCTCATTTAGATGCGAACAAGTAGTAACTGGGAAACTTTCTTAGATTACTTGAAACACACTTTACCTTCTCCCCAAGACACAAAAATTACTGCTTGATTTTATCAATTCAGCAAAACAGTCAGTTTTTCTTAAAAAGTTACAAACTCCTAAGTCAAATTGACCAATTAAAGCATTTACCTGTACTTGCTCCAAGAAACTCACACAAATGCAACACCAACCAAAGTCAGTCAAAGACAGTATCACAGATAACCTGTAACAGGTCTTTGCCGTTCCTCACCTCCCAAGCCTAATGGCACTACTAAAACATAAAATTAAAAAAAAAAATTAAAGGATAAAAAAGGGCAACTAAATGACAGTTATCAATTTACAGAATAAAGCCTGAGTATCCTGCAAGAGGTTAAGCAGAAGTCCTTTGAAAATGACTAATCAAAAAAAGTAGAAGAGAACGTGCAGCACATTTCTAAGAATGTTGATTTTCCTCTGACAGTCTTAAAGTTAAGCCTCATTCATTTGATGTGACAACGAATGGTCCATAATTATTCCAAACCTCACAATGCTGAAGCTGAAAGCCAATTTAATTAGCATTTTTATCTAGCCACTTGGACTTTTATTACTCTAGAACTAGATCTTAAAACAGCAGTGAATTCCTCTAGAAGTTTAAAAATGGATATTTTTATTCCTTCTGAATGTATCAGCATTTTTCTTTAGCTCTAGTTTTCTAAGTGTATATTCTATTTCCCACACTGTAATTTGTTCAAGGGAAAGCTTTCTAACACAGAAGTAAGGGAAAACAAAACTATGTGAAAACAAAGTCTACCCTGGATTTACTTTAGTCTTGTTTTAGGTGAATTTCAAGGATTGCCTTAAGACAGAAACAGAACCATCTTGGTGTACACCACAGGACACAGCCTCTGAGAACAGCCCTGGCTGATGTTATTCCAGATGATCCAGAGGAGAAGCATTCGTCCTTTCCCAGGTATCACATCCAGTTCTATCACTGGCTATAACAGTCATCATAATAGTGATCAGCACCAAGGCAGTGCTTCTTGGGATCCTTCTCAAATGTGAGCAACTTCTGTCAGTGTCCTCCACCAATATTCTCTCTCTGATCCCAGTCACTCCTACAGACCAATCATTACTTCCATACTGATGACTCAATTTACAGCTTTAGGTTAAGTATCACACACATTGCCAGTTCTACAGATCCAGCAGCCTAGAGGACTTTGTCATAAATTTTACTAAAACTCAACATACATTATGCAGAACTCATTGTATTTCTCCTAACTTAAAGCATCCACCTCATCCTGGCATATCACCATTCTTTTCAGAACCCACACTAGACCTAGAACTCTCCTTGTTTCCTTAGTGATTCTAAGTGGTTCATCCCCATCTTCTAGGAAACGTACATATCTCCTTTTTGCAGAATACCCTTTTTTTTTTTCTTTTTTGAGCTGCACCTGCAGCATATGGGAGTTCCCGGACTAGAGGATGAATCACAGCTAGAGCTGAGGGCTATGCTACAGCCATGGCAATGCAGGATCTAAGCCACATCTGCAACCTATGCCACAGCTTGCAGCAATGCCGAATTCTTAACCCACTGAGTGAGGCCAGGGATCAAATCCTCATCTTTCCAGACCTACAAACAGGGTCTCAACCCACTGAGCCACAACAAAAAATGCCTATAGAACATCTTTCTCCTTCTATATATCAACCATGAGGTTCCAGTCATAGCACACTGTCTCTCCATGCGAGTTGGGAGTGGGTGGGGCAGTGAAAGTTTAGTGCTACTTAACATGGCTGCCAACTGAGGTAGTGTATCAGGGCTAAACTCAGGCCCCATTACTTTCTACAACCTTATCAGTGACTTATTGGAAAACAGGGAAATAAGATTATTGCTTGATGAAGAGAGAGTGTGCATCCACTGAGTGGCAAGAAACACTGAGCATATTAGAGTCAGGACTCAGAAAATAGACACATAATCTGAAAAAGCATATTTTCAAGATGCAGATTTTAAAGGTTAATAGAAAAAATATGGAACAAATGATCTGGTTTAGATAAATCCGGAGTATTGTTCACATCTCAAAATGTTAATATATATGTACTCATTTGTGGAATGTTCACATCAAGAGTAATAGTGTTCTAGGTGTTCCAGTTGTGGCTCGGCGGTAATGAACCACAATATTCATGACCTTGCTCAGTTGGTTAAGGATCCAGCCTTGCCATGAGCTGTGTTGTAGGTCGCAGATGCAGCTTGGATCCCATGTTGCTGCGGCTGTGGCATAGGTCAGCTGCTGCAGATCTAATTCAGCCCCTAGCCTGGGAACTTCCATATGCCTAGGTGCAGCCCTAAACATCCCCCCCGCCCAAAAAAAAAAGAGTAACAGTGTTCCAATTAAGATAGGAATTAATCAGTTCACTCTGAAAAATCGCATCCGTGTAGCACTGTCCTTTCAAGGAATATATATAAATAAGTAGAATACAAAAGAAAACAATCTAAATGTTCAGCAACTTGGAAAGAAGGCATCAAAGAGACTGGTTACTCTAACCATGCATGCTTATTCTGGAACTTATAACATGGGGAAGGCCTGTCAGAATTTTTTTTATTTTTAATATTTGTAAGAATAGCTGTATTCAGAGTTACCTGTATTAAGGATCTGACATTGTCACTGCTGTGGCTCTGGTTACTGCTGCAGTGTGGGTTTGACCCCTAGCCTGTGAACTTCTGCATGCCACAGGTCTGGCAAAAAAAAAAAAAAAAAAAGGCTGTATTTACCTAGAGGGCAAGAATAGGGGTCACTTTGTCTCATTAAAAGATAGATATTTTTAATATATAAACCTGTGTGAAAATGAAATGGACTGCCTTACAATGAATAGGTCTGAGGCTGTCAATTGCATGTCAAGAATGCTATAAATTTGGTTTTTGATGTGATTTCTAAGCTCTCTGTCATTTCTTAAGTTTTTCTAAAGCATAAGCAAGAGCCATTCTAACCAGCTTTATCAGTCCACTCTTAGTCAAAACATAGCTAGAGTGCCATTATTCTGAGTTGTTAATTAACCCAGTTATTTTTGGTAGTTTTACTTTTCCATGGAAATATCTGCTTGAGGGTGGAAGCATTTATAGATGACAGAGTGGAGTTATCTGTGTTTGTCTTAGAAGAAGCATCATCTTGATATCTATGAAATCTCCACTGAACTGTCCACAGGAGGCAGGAGGCTACATGCAAGGTACTAACCACCTAATTTAATCATATGTCTCCTCCTTGCCCCAACAGTGGTCAAGGTTACAAGGACAAGATGAGAGATTTGAGACTGCTTCTCGAAATATTTTCACTCATTTATTAAACAAACATGATTGAACACCTAATATCTGCTAGGCAAAGCCACGATATAAAAAGCAGCAGATTCTGGAGTTCCCTTTGTGGCACAGTGGAAATGAACCTAACTAGAATCCACGAGGATGTGGGTTCGATCTCTGGTCTCGCTCAGTGGGTTGGGGATACAGTGTTGCCATGAGCTGTGGTATAGGTCGCAGACACAGCTTGGATCTGGTGTTGCTGTGGCTATGGCATAGCTACTCTGATTTGACCCCTAGCCTGGGAACTTTCATGTGCTTCAGGTGTGGCCCTAAAAAGCAAAAAAAAAAAAAAAAAGCCAGTAGATTCTATACCACATTTCTTTGGTTTTTATAGTAAGGGCATATTTTAAAACTTTAGTTAACTTTTGCCTTTCAGTTTGCACATTTTATAAGGGTTCATTTATTGCATACTATCACCAATGTTGATAAGGCAAGCTACTGCTTGCAAAATTTCTTCTTCCTTTGCACTAAAGAACAACAGCATGGAAGGTTATCTCATCTAACATTTCATAAATAATAAGGTTATAAAAGCAATATAATTTTAGTGGATTTTAAATATTTTTATGGTAGAAGGATTTTTTTAAAGATATTCACAGTATTTCTAGCTACATGGCATCCTATATGTATATAGAGACTGAATTTGTAATTTAAGAAAACTGAGGTTTTTTGCTTTTTTCATTAATGTTGAGCATCCACACTACATCAAAAATATACACAAATCCACAAAGATTATAATATTTAGATTCTGTTTTTCTCCTGAATTCTATTCAAATCTTTTAAAACACACACACACATACAGCCATAATGTCTTAATTTCGTATCTTTCATAGAAATTAAACTGTTGCTGGATCCAGTTCTAATTTTCATATTTGTTTAAATGTGTACATTGTAGAAATAAATGAAAACAACTGAAATGAAAACAAAGGCAATTCAGAGCTTGCTATCACAAGGGAGTTAGTCCATCACTTGTTTTTTGGCAGAGACTCAAGGCAGGTTGGGGGAGTGGGAAAGTTTTATAGTGGAAAAAAAAGGAAAGGCTTCAGGTACGCCTGATTGGAGGTTGTTGGTAAGGGAAGCTGGAAGATGGCTGTCGAGAAGCAGGGCCTCTTGTGCAATAGGTTTGGGGAATATATTTAGCTTTTTCTAGTTGGTCCTGAGTTGGAAGCAGGAGGCAAAATAGGAAAGCTGGCAGCTGTTGAACAAGTTCTGTCCATTCGGGGCTGATTTATGCAGAGGTTGTGGTTTGGTTTCCAGGGCTGGGTGCTGGAGAGGTTGGGGGCCAGAGAAAGGTCTATTTTCATATATGATCCGACCACTGTTTGTGTGACTATTCAGTTTCTTGATGTTATATCTAAAACAAAACAGTCTTTTGCTCTTTAGGTACCATAAAAAATACTTATCTATAAAGTATGTGTGGGAAGTAGTTCTCTGCTAGTTTCTTGTTTTTCTACACATCTTGCAAGCAGAGGCATGGACATCTTGTTTTCCAGATTATTTTTCAAGGATGTTTGTATAGGAACAGCCTTAGAAGATATAGATAGCTCCCTCCAGAGGGGAGCACAGGTGTATTTACCACCAAGTATAGTAAAGCTAATGTGAATCTCCAGGGAAAAGTTTGGAGCAGTTTGCTTTATAAACCATTTGAGCAGCTTAAGTTTAAGTCTCCTCAGACGCAGTGCAAAACCACTATGTGTGTGACATCCACTTGCACATTTCGTGTACTCTTATGGGACTTGGGGGCAAGAGGAACTGAAGTAAACAAGAAGCTTAAGCTGCTTACTGTGTTGTAAGACATAAAGTCTTTTTCTCTGACCCAAGAATACCGTGACTTCCACTAACATCCAAGAAACTGTTGCAGGTTAGCTTCTTAGCTTAGAGGTAGGGTAAAATCTCCAACTCTTATGCTCTTGACAGGTACTAGATATTAATACCCAAATAATCAAGAATATAAGTGAATGCTCGTTATTCCTCCCCCTGATTTAGGGACATGAGCAGGATTATAAGAACAATGCACAAAAAATGTAAAAGCACCTTGGAAAGAACTAATATATAAATTAGTTCAGACTGTCTTTGGTAAATGGAAAGCAATTTAGTGCTTAAGGACAGGAGGGGCTATGAAATAAGCCTTCAGATTATATTTATCAAGACAGATGTGTGCTACTCTTCCCCAGGTAGTTCGTATTAATATGAGGTCAATCACCAAAACTGTGTAAGAATGAAAAAGATTATAGAAAATACTCAGGTTTAATTTTTAATATTCAATATTCCATCTTTCTCCAAATCTTACAAAAAATAATTTCGGCAAAAGTACCAAACACCTCTACTTCTTGATAAATTATCCATGCACCTGGCATATCTAAATTGTTTACTTACAAGCTGCCAACATTTTCATCTGAATAAATATAGATTAAGTAGAAAAAAATGTATATGCTTAAAAAACATCTAAATAATCACCCATGGATTGGAAAAATAAATAGCATTTTAAAAAATTCACTTCAGATAGCTTTTAAGAATCTACAATACAGTTGAAGCACATGCTACTACAAAGCATTTTTTCCAAGTCCCATTACATTCAGTAATGGGTCCTTCTGTAAATCATATTATTATTACTAGATATTTGTTAGCCTAATGTTTTGGTGTTTAATCATTTTTAAATAGGCCCTAATTTATCCAATAATAAAATCTGAGTTTATGTGCAGAGACTATGTACTTTTGAAAGAATGACTCAGAACTTGCATTAAAATACTCAGTTTCAATGATTCAAAGATATGGAAAGATATCCCATGCTCCTGGATTAGAAGGATTAGTATTATTAAAATGGCAACACTACCCAAAACCACTACAGATTTAATACATTCCCTATCAAATTATCAATGAAATTTTCACAGAACTGGAATAATCCTAAACTTTATATGGAACCATAAAGGAGAATCGCCAAAGCAACCCTGAGGAAAAAGAACAAAGCAGGAGGAATAATCTTCTCAGGCTTCAGACAATACTACAAAGCTACAGTAATCAAAACAGTATGTGTTGTCAAAAACAGATACGTCTATCAATGGAACAGGACTGGGGAGCCCAGAAATAAATCCACACATCTATGGTTAATTAATATTTGACAAAGTAGGCACACATATGCAATGGAGAAAAGACAGTCTCTTTACAAGTGGTGTTGGGAAAGTTGGACAGCCACATGTAAATCACTGGAGTAAGAATACTCCCTCATGTCATACGCAAAAATAAACTCAAAGCACCTTAAAGACTTAAATATAATACATGATGCCCATGAAAATCCTAGAAGAGAACATAGGCAAAACATTCTCTGACATAAATTGTACAATGTGTTCTTAGGTTTGTCTCCCATGGTAATAGAAATAAAAGCAAACATAAACAAATGGACCTAATCAAACTTACAAGGTTTTGTAGAGCAAAGGAAGCCATAATCAAAATGAAAATGCAACCTATGAAATGGGAGAAAATATTTGCACATGATGTGACTCACGAGGATTAATTTCCAAAATATACAAACATCTCATACAACTCAGTAACAAAACAAACAAACAATCCAAGCAAGAAATGGGCAAAAGACTTAAAAAGACACTCTCCAAAGATGCAGACATCCAAAAGGCAACGTGGAGATTCTTAAAATTGCTAATTATTAGAGAAATGCAAATCAAAACTACAATGATGTACTACCTCAAACGAGTCAGAATAGCCATATTAAAAGTCTACCAAAATAACAAATGCTGGAGAGGGTGTTGAGAAAGGGGACCCTTCCTAAGTTTTTAGTGGGAATGTAAATTGGTACAGCCAATATAGAAAACAGCATGGAGGTCCCTCAAAAAATTAAAAATAGAATTTCCATATGATCCAGAAATCCCACTCTTGCACATATATATGGACAAAACTTTCTTTGAAAAAGATACATGCACCCCTATGCACTATTTGCAATAGCCAAGACATGGAAACAACCTAAATGTCCATTAACAGTTGAATGGATGAAGGAGGGATATATAAATACAATGGAATACTACTCAGCCATAAAAAAGAATGTAGTAATATCATTTGCAGCAACATGGATGGACCTAGAGATTATCATAATAAATGAAGTCAGTCAGAGAAGGACAAATACCATGTATCACTTATATGTGTAGTATAAAATATGACACAAATGAACTCATCTAGGAAACAGAAACAACCTCACAGACATAAAGAACAGACTTGTTGTTACCAAAGAGGAGGGAGGTGGGAGAGGGATGGATTGGGAGTTTGAGTTTAGCAGATGCAAACTGTTATATATAGAATGGATAAATGAAAAGTTCCTTCTGGTTAGGACAGGGAAATGTATTCAATATGTTGTTAGAAACCATAACAGAAAAGAATATGAAAGAGAATGTGTGTGTGTGTGCGTATGTATATATATAGCTGAATCACTGCTGTATAGCAAAAATTAACACATTTTAGTTCAACTGTACTTGTACTGCAATAAAATAAATTTTTAAAATATTCAGCTTCAGAGTTTACCATGTGTTGATAAGCCAAGGAGGCAAGGACATTTGCAAATCTTCTAGAGCACTGCATTTTCTTCTTGAGAATATGCTTTAAACTTCAAGGTAAGTTACTCTTTAAAGTAAAAACTAAATAAATGAGGAATGGATAGATTGCCTTGAAACTGACCTTCACAAAGTTTTTCCTTCTTTAGAGAGTGTAACGTTATCTGTGTGATAAGGATTATAATGTCAGTTTTTAGGAATTGGGGACTACTTCACACAAATATCCTGAAAGTAAAATAAACAGTAATCACATATGCAAAGGCAAGGCTTATAAATGTATTGGGACCCAAAATCCCCTGGATCTGACCAGGAAGATAAGTGTCACCCCAAAACTCCATCATATTCAAACATATGAGTTGAGTTGTGCTGTCATAACATTTCTAATACAGTTTAAATGAAATCTAAAATAAAGAAATTTAAAAGAAGGAGAATGAAATTGTTTCCTGTGTTCAGTAGACTTTTAATGGCTGATTCGAAAAGACTAACTTTATTTCCTCATGAACATTTTTAACATGAATCAGGATGTCACTTATTCCCCATAATTTGATAAAAATACTTTGAGCACATCCAGCATCCCTTGTCCTATTCCATGCTTATAATGCTAACTTTAGATTTGTAATTTAGTTTCTTGAGTGGCAGAGGGAAGAGCTCTTTGCAGGGGAACAACCCTAGTTCTTGAGCCAAATGACCTAATGAGTGTAATTTTGGTCTATTACATTGCTATGAGCTTATCTCCTACAGACTGAAAAGCTATAAAATGATATAATTATTTTTCTCAACTTGAAATGTTAAGGACCAGATCCCGGGCCATGGTGATGCCATACATTTACTGGTTAAAGACTCTAGCTGAACCATCTCATCTATTCCTTTTTACTGGCATAATGAGAAGAGGTTTTGTATAAAACATTTCAGTTAAGATCTGAAACTCAAAAGAGGAAATGGCATTTCTAAAGAAAACCCCAGGTGAAAAGATATCCTCTCTGAGTAGGAGTGACTGTAAAACCAAAACAAACATGTGTAAAGGAGATCAGTGACCTTTCAAATCGAATTTTAGACCAGTTCCTGCTTTGGGACATGAAAAGATTGATAAAGTCAACTAAATAAAAAGAAAAAAGGATGCAAACTTTGGATGCAAATTTAAAATCCAGGAGTGTCCAATACAGACACAAGCTATACTCTGGGAAAACCATCTAAGGAGAGGTGAAAAGTTTTAGAATCTTTGTCCAATTCCAGACAAAGGATGGCGAAAAGATTCTGCCAGTGGCTGAGCAACAGGGCTGTCTAATTACTGCCATATACCCAGATTCCCTATCCCTTAACCAAACCAAACTGTTTTCTTGAAGTGAAGCCCCAAGTCCAGATCCTTTTGATGGCATGAAAACTTATACTTTAGTTTTATTTCCCAGACCTTCAAGCTAAGACATCAAACATTTTAAATAATGCTTGCTCTTTGGAGTAAAACTTCTCTTATGACTAAGGCTTTGTGTCCGGGGTTAGCAGGTTTATCTGTGAGTGTTTACATCAGCCGAACAGGCAATAAAAATCAATCTGGAAGAAAAGGTTCTCTTAGCCAATGGTTCTTGGTTGACCAATTAAGAAGTGGGGAATAAACCTATATGTTACCACAGGGGAACAGGTACTTAAAGGCAAATCCATCCTCTGTCAACAATAATCAGAAAGACAGTTAGAGCCTAATCTAGAGCATGGTACTAGGTAGAGATTCAGGCAAGCCTTGGTTAGCTTCAGAGACTTTCAGCAAGGGTTCTATGAGGATGCTTTTAGGTATGTGAAAGGAAGCCTAACAGAATCTGGAAGAAGGAAATATCAGACAGGTGAGAAATATTTATCATTAAATAAGGAAATCTATGGCAATTAATTATTAGGGTAGATGGAACCAGGGTCCAACTTATAGAACTCTAGCGTCTTAAAGGATTGGCGATAGTCACACAAGGTCCCCAAATTTAGAGCAAGATTCTAAGCAGATTCAAAGCTCAAGCTCATGTGCTGTTTACAAATTTAGCCATGCCTTTCAACATCTGTTCTTACTATGGTCAGAGAAATGAAACAAAAAAGACCCCCATTTATCTGCTGCCTTATAACTGATTACATCATTTTCTTATTTATTTGCCACATCGACTGTCTCTCAGCCTCCTGTTTTCAATTCAAAGTGAAGTTTCCTTGTCCATAAATAATTCTTTTTAAAAAAAAATTTATTAAAGTAGAGTTGATTTACAACGTTCTTGAATTTGTGAGCTCAGTGTGGATTTCTTGATTATTTTAGCTTAGTTGACCATATCGGATTTGGCGGCCTGTTCTTTATGTGTTTGTGACTGACACTCTGGATCTATTTGTTTTATCCCATGGTGTCTAATCTTGAACTCCAACATACTGCTGCTGCTTGCTCCTAAGGGAAAACCTTACTCCCCTTGCTGGCCTAAAGTACAAATAAATAGGATTTACCTCCACTCGGCTTCTGCCCATTAACAAATAAGATAATATGCAGTGAGAAATAAAAAAAGCTGCTAGACTTGGAATACAAACTTAAATATACATGACTTGGTTATCACAGCACATATAATCAACTTTTGTGGATTCCTATCTCCGTCTGCTTAACTTCAGAATTCTTAATCCCTTGTATTGTCTGTCTTCTGTATGTATTTCTGGGAGGCTCTGGAAGGATCACTAGGAATCCTCCATTCCCAGGACTTCTACACTCGATGTCAGAAACTGAAGTTCCTCTCAAACAGTCCGCTGAGCAGTTCTCAGCCAGGAGCTATGCAGCCGGGCTGGGCGTAGTGGGCATATCCACTGTACTATACTGCTCTGCTAAGGGGGATGGTCACTTGCTTTGCTCAGTTGTCCTATTTTTATGGTGAGTATCACAGCTATTCCACTTCAGCTTTTAGGTACTCAAGTCAGCATTTGGGAGGCAAAAGATGCAACTGTATTTTACAGCAAAACTGAGACAGTGCATTTCTCTCATTTGGGTTACGATGTTTTTAACTGATCCCAAAGCAGGAGTTTCTGTGATCCAAGATGTATCAGCATAGTTTTTTGACTTTGTTTTTGTTATTTTATTTTTTCCTCACAGCGGTTCTTTCTCAAGGACTAAAAGGGCCAGCCTGAGGACAAATTCAGTTTATAGACAGTGAACTGTGTCCAGACTTCCCACCCCTCTCAGGACAACAAGAATTCGTTACAAAAACTCAATGTGCTGACTCCAACCCATATAGAATGTGTTCAAGCCCTGCAGTCCCACAAGCCCTGCAGTCCCAAGCTACCCATGCTCCATCTCTAAACTGCTAGCTTGAGGAAGCAGGTGCCCAGTTCTTAGAATTTAGTTTACCTTGTGTGAACCAAGGAAGGCTGACTTGTTGTTAGGCTAATGATCAGAGAGTAAATAGACAGACATTTCTCAAGTACACTGTACTACAGAGGTTCTCAACCCTAGATGTGTATCAGAATCACAATTTTACAATTAAACATGAGGATCAAGGAGTTGACACAACTTGTGCAAAGTCAAATAGCAAGAAATTATGATCTGAGATGAGACTGAAACAGATTTATTCAAATCTAAAGTCCATTTGGGCTGGAAATACTCTAAAATTAGGTTATGATTATGGTTGTACAACTATAAATATAATAAAATTCACTGAATTAAAAAAAATAAAGTCTATGCTCTTTTTCACTGCTTCCCTGTAACCTATTTTTTTTACAAGGAATTCATTTACTTTAGGTCTAAGAAGAATATCGAGGTAACCTTAAACTTGACTTGCTAGAGTTTTTCTCCATGTGTGAACTGCATCATTTGAAATGTGTCCTGGGGGATATGATATCTGAATATCATGAAGGCATGTGAATGTTATGTATTATATATTAATGAATGTGAATTATGAAAATAAAAAACTGACCATGAAAATATAAACATGATTTTGATGATTTATCATGAAAATGGATTCTAAATTAATGCAAAGTTGCTTAGAATATAAAACTCCATACATAATACAGTTTGATCTTATACTGCTGATTAAGTTAATTCCTTCTGATGGGCCGAAAGAAAATGTAAGCAGACACACAGCTTTGTGATACAGAGCACATCATAAGAGTTTAACTGAATTTTTCACCTGATTTGAGCTGCATAAATTACCTGATCACTCAGTTTTCCCTTTGAAACTCTCCCAGTGGGGATTCCACAAACTCCCAATTAACCTTAACAAGAAAGCCAAGCTACTCGAATTGCTTGGATAGTGCATGCCTGGAATATGTGCACTGATTTGTTTCCTTAGTGCTTGAGGCCCAGACTGCTACTCAGTACTCATTCTCTGCTCCTCCTTAGTAACAACACCCAGGTATAATTCTAGGTAACAAGTTTTTCTAGCTAAATAACTAGACATTAATGGGTAGAATTGAGAGAAAGCTCTTTTAGAAGCAGATAGAGTGGTTATATACCCTTTCTTTTATTCCTTCTCCTTCTCTGAAATGCAGATCATCATTAAGAGAGTTTAGTCCACCAACCATTTTGGATCTGGAGTTGATCCTAAAGACGGAAAGCTCATGCAGAGAATGGGGATATGGAAAGAGAGGAAGAAAGTAGGTCCTTGCTTGAGTCACCACGTAGCAGTCCAGAATAGCTCTGGACTACATTATTTTTGCTTTTCCTATATGAGAGAGAAATAGACTTTTCTTATGTTGAAGCCACTGTTATTCTGGTCTTTTGTCACTTGCAGCCAAATGCAATTCAAACTAATGCATCACTGTCTTTTCTACCTAGGGTTATCTGGTGCTCAACGAAAAAGCAAAAACAAAAAAGTGCTCTAAGCAGTATTTGTAATGATGTAATGATATGTTAAGAAAGTTGACTTCCTTATCATTAAGCTCTCATCTTTTGTCTCTTTTGTCACAAATCCTTACTACCTGAAAGTCGTGTTATTATTTCCCAAATAAAATCACACTGCATGAATAAGGCAAGCAGAGTTTGGCTTAATATTAGCAGTCAGCTTGGTATCATGAAAAGGGCTTGGGATTTAGAATCAGTGAGTCCTGAATTCATAGTCCAACCACAACACTTATCACCTGTGTGCTTCCCCTACAAACTACCTGGTTTTCCTTAGTGGTACAATAACAATAATAAGAACCACCTCATAGGGTAGATGCTCAACATAACACTATAAAATATCATGAAACTCAGTAACAACACATACTATTTTATTATTTAACTTCTGTGACAAATCCTATCCAAAGCTTAAGTATATATTGTTATGGCCTCAATAAAGTTCTCTAACATTACTATTAATCTGACTGAACCATAATTTCTACCAATCCTGAGTTCTTATTACCACTTACATTTTATGTGTGCTTGGTTTTCTCTACAGATTCTACATTCTTTATATCTCAAATCACCACCAAAGGCTGTTCTGCACAGTGGCTAGTCAAGAAATATTTGAGGTTGGTGCTATAACTATATCTTTTTTCACAAACAACAGAAAACATATCAGGTGGGAGGACAGGTGGGATTTATCAATCAAAATTCAGTTATTTCTTTGCCATTTCATGTACTATAAGCCAAGAACTAGCAGTACAAGCACGAAGAAAGGCAATTTTGACAATGTATATCATGTGAATTTGCCATAATTATTATAGTTACTCATCATATCCTATTCCCATTATAACCCAATTTACCTACACCTTCTGCATTAATTTCCAGGACAACTTAGCTGATGTACGCAGATTGCATCTGTGCACACTTTGGTAGACATTTAATCCTTTATCACCAGTGCCACAGCTTCTTTCATGGATATTTTAAGTATTTTGGAGATCATATTAGGAAAATGAACAAATCCAATTTTATGTTGGCTGTTTCAAATTACATTAAAGCTGAATTGTAAGCTACTAAACCAACTAAAAACTTCCCCAGATCTTATTTAATATATGAAAATAACTGAATAAGCTATTTCTAGTTACTATCATTATAATTTCAGCATGACTTCAGCATTTGGAAACAATAATTTAATTAATTTCATATATACATAGTACTACACATTAATCATCAACATGAAATGTTTTAAAAAACATTCAAATCAATCTGTCTTTGACATGAGAGATTAAGCAGAAAGGTTATAATGGTAGTACAATTAATGTCTGATTATAAAACAAGGGTCAAATTTGGAAAATTATTATATATAGGCAATAGTGTATAAACAGAAGTAATTTCACAACTAAATACTAATATTAAATAATAATATGCTGATGCCCCTTATCAAGATATAGTTCCAAAGTATACTGAAAAAGGTGGTAAATTCATATTATACCTCACATTAAATGTGTCTTCTCACTGACCATAATCACATTAAACAATTAGGCAAAAACATGGGCATTTATGTAAATAGGAAATAAATGCAAATGCTTTACAAGTGGCAATGCTTCATAGCAATAAGTAATACTCATCTGTATTTGTATGTGTAACATACATCATACTTAATTCAACCAGTATACATTGAAATTATTCTGTGTTCAGGTATTAAATCGGATCTTGGGGATTTTAATATTACCAACATATATTTCCTGCCTCCAGAGCGTTCACAGTCTAACAAAGGTTAATTATAATTCAATGTAGTAAGTTAAATTATTCACATATATATGTGTATTTCATATATATATTTACACTTATGTATACATACATACATATACACAGAAGTTTACAAACACACACACATTCACACACAATACTGTGTGCAAATATATAAAGCATAAGTAACCCAACTGCAAACTTTAGGAGAGTCTTTCTAAAGATATGATACATAAAAAATCAAATTTAGACTGACTTTCTCAACATCACACTGATTTGCCTTGTGCCCTCTGTTGGCTCTTCAATTTGATACAGTACTCTCCATAAAAGACATAAGCAAGAGTTTTCAAGGAAAGAGAAGCAATACGAGCACAGAGTTCTTCCTGTCGCTTGCCAATTTCATCACCAATCACCAAGAACTGAAAGCTAAGGGAAAGACTAACAGAAAGCACAATTAAGGATGAAATGTGAATTAAAACTAGACACAAACAAAATATGTCACACGTATGCCACAAAAATTGAAGAATTTGTTCTAAATTAGGTGAAATGCAGGTGGTACTAAATAATATTAAGATTCTAAGAAAAACAGTATACTCACCTGGAAGATGTTGCTATTTGATTTAATTGAAATGTGCTAGAAAAAGGTAAAATAACTTCCAACATATTTTGAAAGCAAGCCAATTATGAGTGAGAATTATGAAAGCTGTCTACTGCACTGGGCACTTTTTTGGGGAATCAAAGGAACAACCGTCCATTGGCAAATCCGTTGTCAACTGTGGCCAACTCCAAGTAGATGTATTGAAAAAAACACATTTTTCATGAATTGATCAACTCTGTGCACTATAATTTTTTCCTCATTTTATTAGGACTTTATTTTTTTAAGTAGTGTCAGGTTCACAGCAAAATTAAGGGAAGGTACAGAGATTTCCCATATACTCCTGTACCGATACATGCATAGCGTTCCACCATTATTAATATCCTCTACCAGAATGGTATATTTATTACAATTGATAAACCTATATTGACACATCATAATTATCCAAAGTCCATAGTTGACGCTAAGGTTCATTCTTGGTATTGAACAGTCTATGGGTTTTAAACAAATACGTAATGACATGTATCCATCACTACAGTATCATCCAGAGCATTTTCACTGCTCCAAAAATCCTCTGTGCTTTCCTTATTCGTACCTTGTGCTCAAACTCCTAGCAGCCACTGATGTTTTTACACTTTTAACCCTTTTCTAGAATGCTTTTCAGATTGACTTCTTTCTTTTAGTAATATGCATTTAAGATTTCCCCATGGCTTTTTATGGCTTGATAATTCATTTCTTTCTTCCTTTCTTCCTTTCTCTTTCTCTCTTTCTTCCTTCCTTCCCCCCTTCCTTCCTTCCTTTCTTTCTTTTTCTTTTTCTTTCTTTTTGCTTTTTAGGGCCACACTTGTGGTATATGGAAGTTCCCAGGCTAAGGACTGAATCAGAGCTGCAGCTGCTGGCCTACCCCACAGCAACAGCAACAGTAACATGGGATCTGAGCCACGTCTGAGACCTACACCACAGCTCACAGCAACGCCGGATCCTTAACCGACCTAGCAAGGCCAGGGATTGAACCTGCATCATTATGGATACTAGTCAGGTTTGTAACCCTCTGAGTCACAATGGGAACTCCTAATAATTCATTTCTTTTTAGCACTGAATATCATTTCATCAGCTAGAATGTACCAGTTTATTTACCCATTCAGCAACTGAAGGACATCTTTGTTGCTTCTAAGTGTTAGCAATTATAAATAAAGCTACTATAAATATTCATGTGCATGATTTTGAGTGGAAATAAGTTTTCTTTGTGTAAATACAATGGAGCAAAATTTTTGGATCATATGGTAACAGAATGTTTGGTTTTGAAAGAAATGGTCAAATTGTCATACAAAGTGTGGCTGTGCCATTCTGCATTCCCACTACCAATGAATGACATTCCCTGCAGCTTCACATCTTCACCAGCATTTGGTATTATCAGTGTTTGAATTTTGACCTTTCTCATAGGTGTGCAGTGGTATATCCTTGTTTTGATATAAATTTCCCTGGTGGCATGTGATGTGGATCATCTATTCATATGTTTGTCATCTGGATATATTCTTTGTTGAGGTGTCTATTAAGAACTTTGTCCCATTTTTTAATTGAGTTGTTTCCTTTCTGATTCTTGTGCTTTATAAGTACCATATATTTGGGATAATAATCCTTTGACAGATGTGTCTTTTGCAAATATCTTTACCCAGTCTGTAGCTTGTCTTCTCATTCACTTGGCATTGTCTTTCACAGAGCAGTTTTTAACTATAATGGAATCCAGATTATTACTTCTTTCATGTATTACATCTTTGGGGTTATACCTAATAGGGCACCACCATATCCAAGGTCATCTAGGTTCTCTTATGTTATCTTCTAGGAGTTTTATACTTTTCAGTTTTACATTTATTAGTTTGATTCATTTTGAGTAAATTTTAAAGAGTATTTGGTGTGTACTAAGCTTCATTTTTTGGCATGTTCATTTGTCGCAGCACCTTTTGTTGAAAAGACTGTCTTTAGTCTGTTGTATTGCCCTTACTCTTCTGCCAAAGATCAGCTGACAGTACTGACTGGGGCTTATTTATGAGCTTTCTATTATGTTTCATTGACCTATTTTTTCTTTTCTTTTGTCAATACCACGCTGTCTTGATTATTATTGCTTTATTCCAAGTGTAGAAGTTGGGTGGTGTCAGTTCTCCTACTCTGCTTCTTTTCAGTATTATGTTGGCTGTTTAGGTCTTTGCCTCTTCATATAAAACACTGGATGCTCACAATGTAACTTGCTGGGTTTTGATTGAGATTGCATTGACCCTATAGATTAAATTGGGAAAAACTAACAAATTGATACTGAGTCTATCTATAAACATGAAATAATCTCTCCATTTATTTAACTCTTTGATTTCATTCAGTAGAACTTTGTAGTTTTCCTATGTAATTCTTATAAATATTTTGTTACATTTATGTATAAATGTTTGATTTGGGGCATTGATTTTGTGATTTTAATTTTCAAATTCCACTTGTTCATTACTGGTATATACAGGAAAGTGACTGACTACTATATATTAACCTTGTATCCTACAACCTTGTTATAATTGCTTATTAGTTATAGGAGTGTTTGTTCAATCCTTTTAGATTTTCTACATAGATAACCATGTCATCTGTGAACAAAGATAGTTTTATGTCTTTCTTCTCAAGCCATACACGTATTATTTCCTTTCCTTGTTTTATTACATTAGCTAGTACTTTTAGTATGATGTTAAAAAGAAGTGGTGAGAGGGGAAATCCTTGCCTTGTACCTTAATAATGAGAAACTTTGAGTTTCTCATTATTAAGTATGATATTAGTGGTAGATTTTTTTTTGAAGTTACTGTTTATCAATCTAAGGGAATTTCCTTCTTTTCCTAGTTTATTGATGGTTCTTATGCATGTTGGATTCTGTCAATGCTTTTTCTACAGTTATTGATATGATCGTGTGATTTTTCTTTTTTAGCCTATTTATATGTTAGATGGCGATAATTAATTTCTGAATGTTGAACTACACTTGTCTTCCTGGGATAAATGCCACTTTGTCATGGAATATAATTCTTTTTACATACTGTTGGATTTAATTTGCTAATTTTGTTGAAAAGCTTTGTACTAATGTTCAATGAGAGATATTGGTCTGTAGTTTTCTTTTTTTGTAATGCCTTTGTTTTTGATAATAAGGTAATGCTGGTCTCATAAGAAGAGTTAGGAAGTATTTCCATTGCTTCTATCCTCTGAAATAGATTATAAAGAAACGGTATAATTTCCTTAAATACATTATAGAATTCACCAATGAATCCATCAGTGAAAGGCACATTCTGTTTGAGAAGGTTATTAATTATCAATTCAGTTTCTTCAGTAGATAAAGGTTTATTCAAATTTCTCTTTCTTATGTAAGTTCTGGCAGATTGAACTTTTAAAGGAATTGGTCTACTCCGTCTAGGTTATAAAACTTGTGGCTTTAGAGTTGTTCATAATATTCCTTTCTTTAATGCCTTATACCTTCCTCTCTTATACATCCAAGAAGAACCGCAGACTTTTCAATCTGTTCAAGTGTTTTTACCTGTTGTTAGGACAGAGTGGTGATTTCTAAGGTTCTAACATATGGAACAAAAAAAACAGAGGTCCTATCAATCACTTTTTTAAGTTTTAAATACATTTTCAGTATTTTTATTGTCCTTAAGGATTTTGTCTAATTTTTATGTAAAATCAAATAATTTTATGACTTTTTAAATGTCTTTGGGAAGAATTTATCCTTTTTAGATTTTTGGTTTGAGAGGTTTATTTATATTTATTCTTGGAGACACCTGTTTTTAAAAATAATTTGACTTTATTTAGCTTTTTAAAATGTAAAGTTTCCACCTATTATAAAACTGTGTTCAATGTTATTTTTGTCAGAGATAAAAGTTTTGTGTTCAGACAATATAATTTTTATGAGAGATGACTGTTTTAAAATTCATTAATACTATATACATATATTAGAAGCATAATTTTAAAATGAAGGATAAATTTGAGGTCTGGAAAATGAGTAGAAATATGAAAATACATATAAAATATATATTTGTATATCTGTCCACAAAGTTAACAAAATTCCCTCAGACGATGAACGTTAAACACAAATGGCACAAAATAAATACAAACATTGTTTTTCTATATGCTGATTCCTTTGATTTATATTCTCTTTCAACCACTTTGACCCAGACAAATTATTTTAAAACATATGATGCATTTCCAAATAGCTATAGCAACAAGAGTTCTATGAAATTATGGCTTAAAAAAGGGCCACTTGTGTGACATCAGAAGATAATCCTGACAGGTCTCGGGTTTATGTATTTATGACTATCATTTTTAAAAAAATCAATCCTATATTCACCATTATATTTAGTCTCAGCTGCTGGAAAGCAAGAATCATGACACTTTTGTCACTATTATATGTACTGGAGTCTAAAACAGTGCTTGACATGTGGTAGAGGCTTAATATATATTTTCAGGTGAATGGACACTACACATTGATGACAGCTACCTTCTTATTTTTGTTATGAGCTTTTTAAAAGTCCCATTCACTTCTCATCTGCTTTCTGCAGAATACAGTTGCTTTCAGATTTGAGAGGAGAGAGATAGAGAAAGAGATGGTGAAAGGAAATTATACCAGTAGGATGTCTCCCTCTTGTTGATGAAAAGATTTAATAAGGTTTAAAGGAGCTCTACAAAACATCATCTAAAGGTACCTCTGTTCTTTTCCCTTACACAAAAAAGGACAACCCAAAGCAGCCAGCCTCTGTATAAATGGACACAATCCGTGGCTAATTCTATACTGTTTGTGAAGTTGCAATCAAGAAGAAGGTGCAAGCCAACAAAATAATTTGAAAACTTTCTCCCAAGTGTGGGATTTTTAAAATCAGGCACCATGGTCTACATAGGGGAAACTGATAATAAGGGGCATAGACACACTTTTCTAAGCTTAAATATTACACAAAACTCCACACTTGAAATATCACTTGGAATTGAGTGTGTTCGTATGTCCATCTTAGCCCAATATGAAAATAGAGTTAAAGTTAATTGTTTCAAGTATTTTATCTTTAAAAAGTCAGATAAACATTTGGGGAAATCATGCATGAAAAAAATCCCTTGTGCTAGTTTTCTATTTCATTCATTATAATCAGAAATTAATTTCAATTTTTTTGGAAATTATTATTCAAATATACAACTCTTTAATGATAAATCTAAACTCAATATAAGAAAATGCATTTTTCTGTTATAGAATGTCTGTAGATATAATCGTTCATTAATACAAAGGAGGCATTAGTGCTTAACTATTGGAATTCTTCATCTTAAAGGATTTTAAAAAACATGTTTATGATCAGATTATGATGAAAGGGACAGACTGCTTCTGAGGAATAAATTTTGAGTTTACAATCTGTTAGAAAAGAGTTTATCCCAGCAGAACTGACATCAGCACCTTGAAGTCCCATAGGCACCCCAAATGTAACATGTCCAGTTCTAAACTTATTTTCACTTTACCTCTTTCCGTATTATTCTCGTTTACATTATCTATATCTCAGGGAATGGCAACACCAATCAGCCAGTCTCCCAAGCCAGGAATGTGGAAGAGACTTTTTATCATTCCTCTCTCTAGACCTGCACACTAAAGCTTTCCAGTTCATTCTCCCTCTTTCCTGTTTCTCAAATGTACCCCTTTCTCTCCAGTCCTTCGAACAACACCTATGTTTCAATATTCATTATTTTTCTCTGAATTTTTTTAACAGCCTCATTGCCTGCATCTCTAATTTCAGTCATAGTCCTTCGTGACTTGATTCTTCCATAGTTCCTGAAAAGATCTTTTTAAAATGTGAATTACAAATGACTTTTCTGTTTAAAACCATTCATTAACCTCTATGGTTTTCATAATGAAACCAAACTTTTCCCATAACACTGTGGTTTTCATATATGCCTTTCTTTAGATTACTAGTTTTATCATTTCCCTCAAGTTCCCAATTTCAGTTCCTTGTCCCTTGAACTGTAACACAGCTGCTTCTCATCCTAAATTAACCTCTTCCTATCAGAAAATTTGTCTATCTTGACTTTCCTAAAAGACTCAACTGAATCACTTCTTCAAGATCATTTTCTCTAATTTCCTTCCTGTGAAAAACCCAACTTAACTGTATTGGTACCTAAGCTCTAATTATCGTTTTGTTTTGTTTTGTGTTTGCTTTTTAGGGCTGCACCCACAGAATACAGAGGTTCCCAGGCTAGGGGTCCAATGGGAGCCATAGCTTCTGGCCTACACCACAGCCACAGCGACACCAGATCTAAGCCGTATCTGTGATCTATACCACAGTTCAAAGCAACACCAGATCCTTAAGCCACTGAGTGAGGCCAGGGATCGAACCCACCTCCTTATGGTTCCTAGTCAGATTTGTTTCCCCTGTGCCACGACAGGAACTCCTAATTATCTTTTTAAGACTCGTATATTACTCTTAAGCTCCTCAAAGGCAAGTAGAGTACATATGCCTCTTTATATCTCAATAATCTTAGATGAAGCCTGGTACATTCATTTATTGAGTACACTGAATACCTTTCCATTCTGAAGAAAATTAAGGAACATCTCCTTTCAACTGTACTCAAATATTCTGATAATCCAAAATGTAATTATAGATAAAAGCCATCTATAACATTCATCATAGTTTTATATCTATATCCATAGCCACTTGACTATGCCGTTAAAATTTTGTCAAACTGGACCATAAAAAGCTTTAACAAATTAAATACATTTTATGAAAATGAAGTTATTCCTGATGTGGAATACATATGTATTTACAGACTGTATTTGATTGAGGTAAAACAAAATTTATATCAATAGTTATTATCTATTGTTTTTACAAATGCTAACTCTTTAGATATCTTCACCTGCCATATTAGATACATGGATAAACATGACCATAAGTTGTATAAGATGCTTTCATTTTCACCAAATCCAAGAATTTGCAGCATTTGCCAAGTCCTCACATACAAAAAATAATTTTGTACTGTCAGTATTTCCAAAGTTTCCATTCATTAAATGTTATCCCTCAGTCCTGAAAATTTAAATATTATTTTTGAAGACTTTCAAATATGCTGGGGTTTTTCGTCTGTCAACATACATAGTTCCTTCTGGCTGTCCTTATTTGAGCAAAGAAAGATTTATTTTGGTAAAACAGTTAATATTTTCTAAGATATCTAATAGTTAAATGTGTATTTATTACTGTGCTTTATAATCTTTAGGGGAAGTAGTAGCATAAAAAATAAAATGACATTTTTTCCATCTATATTTTCAACAGATATTTTACATATATCTCACTTGGTTATAAATGTTTAGGAAATTGTAACTGTAAAATTTAATATTAAATAATAAGGCATTCTTGTGCCAGTGACCCTTGGAAGGAAGCATTACTGCTATCAGAATAGTGAAGTGAATTCTAATGACAAAAATTAGTAATTTAACAAAAAGCACCAAGATCGTAAAGTATTATAGATATTTATTTAGAACAGTCATTAAAAAATAAAATGTGTTTTTATATATCCAAGTATCTATACGAAACACAGTCATGTAACGGTTTACCCCATAAGGTGCCAATTCTCCGTATGTTTATCATTCTGTCAAAAACAGCAACCTGGTAACAGTTATATTTCTGAGACAAAAGACATATCACTGAGGGTACTTCTATTTATTCCTTACCACCTCTTTCTTTACTTTCTCATTATCCTTTCCGTTTATGACCTTGTACTGAAATGTTTATGCTACTTTTCAAGTTATTTCCTGCCGATAATTCTTAACATACTATTTCATTTTTAGTCAAGAGGTTAGTGGAAAGTTTTCTTGCTACATGTAATTGAACCAAATACCTTTTCTTTTATCTCAGTAATAAGATATTTGCACCTATATCCTGCACAATAATGGGAACTCACTACCAAATGGGTGTCATTTTTCGCTTATGTAGAGGGAAAAACCTGAAAAGCAAAATCGTTTTTGCTATTCTATAACAAGTGTATAACAGAGCAGGTTTTGTGGAATTTTAAAATGTTTTGTACTAGAGTTCTATGAAAAATACTTCAATGATCAAAGTGAGAGTCAAACGTATGAAGTCTATGGAAAGTGAATATAAGAATGCCATGTAAAGATATATGGTATTGTTTTAACAAAATAGCCAGAGTCAATACTTAATTTCTATTACCGTTTGGTCATCTAGTTCATAAAATAAAAAAATTAAGAGACAATGATAAAATATGAAACCTAACTTTAAGGTAAATTTATAATACCTTCACATTAGAGAGATTTCCAAAATGATGAATAAAAATATTTGACTTAACAGTAAAATAAAATAGGACCATCACAAATATTTCTATTCTGAAATGCATTTCTTATAGCAACTATGTTTCCTAGCACCACTTTACATAAATTACAATAAACGAATTTCTTCAGTTTTTGTCAAAATGTCTAAGTTTTGTGGGGTGATTTGTGATAACTTAACAAAATGTAATTGTGAAATTTGCTAGAATAATCAGAAATAAGTGTAAAAGAATTTTGTCAAAAATTAAATTAATTATCCACGATAGGCACAAAACCTTTTAGCAGCCACAATTCTAAAAATATGTCTTTTCCAAACATATATTTATAAACTGCAACAAACTTATTTCTAGTCAAAATTCACCTGAATCGCTGTGAAGCTATATGTGGTCTTTAGTTATCTCACATTGTGGGGGGGGAATATATATATATATATATATATATATATATATATATATATGACTGCTGAGATGTTTAAGTTTAATTACGTTCTACATCTTTAGGCCCTGTTGGCAGTGATAGATAATAAATGATATGTGAGCTATCTTGAACTTCCAGAATTCAAAACCTTTGATATCAGAAACACACATGGACATGAAGGTTTGGAAAATGGCTTTTAGAACCCTACTATGATTCTAAATCAGCAATGTTTCTTTTTTCTTTCAGTTTACTTTATAATCAAAATTATTTAAGGATGTTATAATATGGATTTGTGCAGTATTTTACAAAAACTGGATTTGTGTAGTATTTTACAAAAATATTTTCTGTTATTTTGCCATCAGTTTATTTGGTAGTGTAAAAAATTTTTCTATATTGAAAAAAGAAAGGCTGTCTTTACTCAATAAGAACAATCTAAATACAATATTGAAGAGAGAATTTCCTTTTGTATGTGCTCAGAAGGGAAAAGAAACATATGTGATACACTCTTAAAGTCAGACTAAGAAGACTAACAATATGGTAGACAGGGAGTCTCTGATCAGAGATCATTTACTAATAGCCCATGTGCATGAGCAACAGTTAGCATCACTACTGCTATTATTGCTAATCCCATAAAAAGACACTACAGTCAAAGCCCCTACTGAAGAAAACTTCATCCCAACTCTCTTGGGGTATTTATAACTAAAGGCTGAGTTCCCTGCTGCTAAAGTCTTAACACATAATAGAAAAGGTTTTAACAAATCCAACATCTATTCAGGATAAAATTCTAAGAAAATAAGGAAAAGAAGAGAATTCCCTCAAACTTGATAATGGGCATTTATGAGAAACATATCTAACATTATAGTTAATTTTCTTCCTCAAATCATAAAAAAGTCCATTATCATCCATCGCTCCTATTCAACACTGCATTGGATCTTATAGCCACTGCAAACAAGCAAGAAAAAGATATAAAATAAATATAGTTTGTAAAGGAAGTCATAGTGATATGAATAGTGATTATATAGAAAACTCAATACAGTCTATTTTAAAAAAAACTATTAATGCAGTAAGTGTGTTTAGCAAAGGATAAGGATGCAACAGCAATGTAAAAAACCAATTTGGTTTATATATGCTAGAACCAAATGAAAAGAAATTGAATGAAAGCAACAACATTCAAAGCAGCCTCACAAATATGAAATTAGGAATAAATTTAGGAAAAAGCTGTATAACACCTGTACATTTAGTCCATGGTGATAAGTTACTTTTATTGCTTTTCAAAGATGTCCTCATTCCCTTCCAGGGTTTCCTTTACAATGTATTTAGACTGACCCCATTGGTTTCCTCCTCTGTAAACTGGGGATAAAAACCTCATTTTATAACCAATATATTAGGGCTGTCACAATGAGGAAAAAAAAAAAACACAGAATGCCCTTTTAACAGTATCTGACACACAGTAAGCATCCCATCTATTTTACTTGTATGTTAAAAATTTGAGTTAAAGGGAGATAAGTGTACACAGTATATTATCCAGAAGACACAGACTTGTTATTCAGTCACTACACTCTTTCTTCTACCTTCATCCCTCACGATTACAAAAGCAAAAAGGAAAATATAATCTATACCTTATTAAATCCTTTTTAATGGACCTGTTTGCAGCATTTGTCCTTATTGACTTCTTCCGTCTGAAAACTATCCTCTAGCACCTATTATCACATCACAGTGTTCTAGCGCACTAATCCCACTTTCATTACTTTTAGTCTCTTTTTGAGTTTTAATTTCTTTGATCAGCTCTAAGATGAGGTTTTCCAAAACTCTGTCCTTGGTCTTCTCCTTTCTTCCCTCACTTCTCATACTTTATACTCTTATGTTATGGATGGTTTGACATATATATTACATTTTTGTTATGTGATGACAAAAACTTCTCTTTTAAGCTACACTCATATTTTCATTGTCCTACCTGAAATCTTGCTTCATTTCCTCATTTATTTTTCATTCTATGTAACTCATTAAAAAAGTCTTTAAAGAGTTCCCATAATGGCTCAGCAGGAACAAACCCTCCTGGTATCCACGAGAACGTGAGTTCTATCCCTGGCCTCTCTCAGTGGGTGAAGGATCCAGCGTTGCCATGAGCTGTGGTGTAGGTCACAGATGCAGCTCGGATCCCATATTGCTGTGGCTGTGGTGTAGGCCAGCAGCTGTAGCTCCAGTGTGACCCCTAGCCTGGGAACTTCCATATGCCTTGGTTGTGGCCCTAAAAAAAAAAAAAAACAACAGGATTCCTTTTTAACAAACTTGACTGTTCTTGCCTTTGTCAATGCTCAATACTCTGTCCTGAGTAATGAGGTAATTTTTAATAGAGGAATTGGTGCTTAAGTCTACTAATAAAACATTATAAGTGAGTTGAGTGGAAATATAGAGGTGGGAAATAGTTTGATTAATAGGGCAGAGTAAGAAAAATTACAGAAATGTAAATTACAACTTGATGTCTTCTGAAAAATGCAAATAGATTGCTATGACCAGAGTGTAGGAGGAAAGATGGAATAAGCAGAGAGAATTAAGTTGGTATGAGTCCATTAAATGATTATTGTATACAACTTGGGGTCGAAAGGAAAAAAAAGAGCTTGCATTATAATGTTTAGAAAGGGAGTTCCCTTCGTGGCTCAGTGGTTAACGAATCCGACTAAGAACCATGAGGTTGCGGGTTCGATCCCTGGCCTTGCTCAGTGGGTTAAGGATCCAGCGTTGCCGTGAGCTGTGGTATAGGTTGCAGACGCACTCGGATCCCACATTGCTGTGGCTGTGGCGAAGGCCAGCAGCTACAGCTCCTGTTAGACCCCTAGCCTGGGAACCTCCACATGCCGCAGGTGCGGCACTACATAAAGGCAAAAAGACAAAATAATAATAATAATAATAATAATAATAATGTTTAGAAAGAAGCAAGGCACAAAAATATGAGTGCATTATATTATCAATTATAATGCCAAGTATTTTAAAATAATTACATAGAAAAATATCTTCCTGTGGAGAAAGTAAACCAAAATGTTTACAGAGATTAAAATAGTAAAATTGTAAATTACTATTATTTTTTTACATTTTCTAGACCAGTTTTTCCTAGTATATACTAACATGAAGCATTGAAAACAATTTTTGGTTCAAATATTCTAAAAGGCTTTAAGAAAAAATCCATTTAATTTTATAACTTTCCGAAAGTATTCCTCTGTTTCTGCAATTTAATCAAGACAATCCCTATAACATTCAGTCATCATGCAGCTCTCATTCTTGTCAACATCCTTTTGCTCATACTGCTTATCCACTTGGAATCTTCCCTTATGATTCTGAAAATGTCTTATAATGCTAAGAATAACAGCAGCTGCAGTAGCAGTGAAAATAATTAATATTTATAATTTATTAAATATTTATTCTGATTCGAGCATGATGCTAAGCCTTTAAAATAAGTTTGATTAAACTTCAAAATTAACACATGGCATGACTATTGAAAGTACAATTCAAAACACATCTTTTCTCTAACTCATCCTACCACAGATTTTTTTTTATTTAATAGTTTGCACTAAACTTTCAAAGTACATTTTGTCCTACTTGTAAATGTAGTTACTTGAAGTATAAGTTCCACAATGTCAAGTATATGTAGTCAGTCCTTCCTTTCTTCCTTCTTCCTTTTTTCTTCCCTCGTTTTCCCCTCTCCTCTTTCTTTTACACCACTTATTACACTTTAGATATCTTTATTAACATTCATTATTAAATTAAAATATGAGGTAAAAATTGAATAATTCCTGATTATAAGTCTGAGAAAAAACCAATTATATGTAGAATGACATGAAAATGTAGTAGGTGTATGTTGCAGATAATATTTGTTAAGACTGTAAGTAATACATGAGAACTAAAATCATGTAATGGGTTGAATTTATAGATTTTACTAATTTTTAAAAAAATAAGCTTTGTAGATAATAGGGTAGAGACTACTACATTCACATGATGTCACATTTAAGTGTATGGAAACAACTGGATTCAGAGATAAATATTTCATTTCAAAAATTAGGACAATTGAGATCATTTTCGTGAAACATGGTTATGAATAATTCTGGTCCAATTATATTTCAGATTTGACCATTTGTGAGAAAATAATGGAATCAATAAATGAGAAACAGCTGTCAAAATCTACCAATCAATACTAACTTATAGATGCTAAACTGTTATGAGTTCAGCTATAAACACTGAATCATTACTTTTACTTTAAGGGAAAAATAATTAAATTGAGTCAAAATCTTGATGACTTCCCAACATGAAAGAGGAATGCATTATTTTGAAAATATTAATGATATACATAATGACTTTGAGAAATTATAAGAAAAAGTTTAATCATAAAGGTAAGAATCTCGTGTGTATAGTTTTTCAATCAAAATATCCAAACCCATACTTAACTTTCATTAGATTCACTTAAATTGAATAAAAGCCCATAAGATTGATGTTTAGAAATAAATGTAGTAAAGTAAGACTTTTATACGTCCTATAAAATGGGTTGTCTTTATGCAGGTAAATTTTAGTGAGATGGACTTGAAAAATAAATATGCTAGACTTAAACTATTGAGCATTTATGATACAAAGTTTATTTTTATTTCACTTTTGGTCTAACATTATTCTTATATTTCCTTACTTTATTATAGTGTAAAAGATACTAAGACTCACTTCAGCCTGTAGGCAAAGCTTAACTTTACTAAGTATAATTCATCTAAGCATCATAAACATGATTAAAGTTCGTAAATGATGAGCTTTTCTTTCAGCTATAGCCTCTTTCCTTGTTCCAATCTAGGAGTATATTCATACTGACTCCTCAAATAAGAGAATTAAATTTAGGAGCTCTCTGGAAAAATAAGATTCCATATGTGTAACTACTGAATGACTTGCTTGTGAAGATTTGCTTGTGTTTAATGCTGTCACTGCAAAAGATTATAGATCTTCAAGGAAGAGCATTTTAGTGTAACTTTTTATGTATTTGAAAAAGAAGCAAAATTCACAGCTGTTTCTACAAACTAAAGCAGTGTTTACAGCCAAAAAAAAAAAAAAAAAGCAAAGCAAAAACAGAGAAGACTTGGAAGAAAGAAACATACCAGAACAATTTTGACTGTGACTAATTTGTGAAGGACTGACATATTTATATATTATAAATTAAGAGTATGCATATAGATTTCTAGGTGTATATGGGCATCTATGATTCATTAATTATGCCCCCAAAATGGACATTTCAAAAATCTGTCTTCTTGTTCTCTAAGGTAAATTTCTATAGACCATATTTTCTGTTACCTTTAAAATAATTTAAATCATTACTAAAATGCTTGCATAGGTAATTTTAAACTTAGAAATTAAGATTGACCAGAGTGGGACCAAAATGGCAGAGTAGGAAGACCCTGATCTCACCTCTTCTGCTGGACACACCAAAATTACAACAATTTACAGAGCAACCATTGATGATAATGAACTGAAAACTAGCAGAAAAGATTTTCCAAAGCTAAAGATACAAAGAAGAAATCATAACAAGACAAATAGAAGGGATATAGACATGGTCTGGTTTAGACACACACTTGGAGATAGGCAATCCACAAATGGGAGGATAATCACAATTGCAGAGATTCACCCCCAAGGAATAGCATCCTGAGCCCCAGATTTGACTCTCCAGTTTGGGGACCTTGTATCAGGAAGATGAGCTCCCAGAAAACCTGGCTTTGAAGGTCAATGGGGCTTGAGAATAGGAGAGCCAGAGGGCTGGATGAAACAGGGCCTCCACTCTTAAAAGATGCAGGCAAAATCTCACATACTCCAAGATCTGGCACAGAGACAGTAAAATGAAAGACACCCAAGTCAGATCCACTACACTTAGGTAAGATCTTAGAGAGCCTCCTGGAGAAGCAGATGGCAAGTAAGAGTCCCCTTTGGGACATGGATGCTGATGGAAGCCATTTTTTGGGAACTAATTCTACTACAAAAACACTGGTGCTAAAAAGAACCATTTTGGAGCCTTCCCTCTAGCCTAATAGTGCCCAGTGGTTTCCTGTCCACCAGCAAAGGCAGCACCAGTCCCAGCACCCCTAAAGCTGAGCATTTAAGTATGAGAAGACAACCCTGCCCACTAGTAGGCAGCACTAGCACTGGGCACCACAGCCAGCTTTTCTGAGACCTGGCCCTGCCGTATAGTGCCAATGAGTGAAGGGGAGTGCACTACTGGGCCATAAATAACATTTCCTTTATTAGGTCACTTCTGAAAGGTCAGGAAAAGGAACAGACCTACCTAACATAAAGCAATTTTAAAAAGGAGAAAGTAAAATGAGTTGATAGAAGAATATGATCCAAATGAAGGAATAAGAGAAAACCCCAGAACAACTAAGCAAAGTGGAGATAAGCAATTTATCCTATAAAGAGTTCCAGATAATGATCATAATAGGTGAACACAGTGAGAAATTTAACAATGAGAAAATATAAAGAAGTGTCAAAGAGAGTTGAGAATATAATAAATGAAATTAAAAATATACTAGATGGAATCAACAGTAGATGACTGGATGATATAGAGGAATAGATCAGCAAACTGGAAGACAGTAATGGAAATCACCCAAGCTGAACAGAAAAAATAATACTAATGATTTTAAAAAATGAGGATATGCACAAGTAGGAAGTGGGTTGTGGTCATAGAGGTTAATGGACAAAAAACTTCCCAGAGGAGAGTGGTCATTAGATTTTCTTCCACCACTTCTCTTTTCCTTTATGTCCTGCGGCCACAGAGGAGAGTGGTCATTAGATTTTCTTCCACCACTTCTCTTTTCCTTTATGTCTTACTGACCAGCTTTAACGACACAGATATGGCCAATATCCTAAGGCTGGTGGAGGAAAAATTTTGAAGAACCTGGGTTCCATAATGACTACGTGGAACAGAGTAGCCAGTCAACTTGCAAAGCTTTCTTGATGTTATCTATAAGAGAGAGAATTTAATTCCATCCACATTAAATCACGCTGAGTTTTTTTTTAAATGAATCTAGGTTAACAAACCTCTTGGAAAACCTCCTGTATATTAACACTTGCATTATAGAAGTCCCGGAAGAAGAAGAAAACAGAAAAAGTAGTTAACTTATTTGAAGAAGTAATAGCTAAAAACTTCCCTAACCTGGGAAAGGAAACAGACATTCAGGTCCAGGAAGCACATAGAGTCCCTAACAAGATAAATCCAACGAGGTCCACACCTAGACAAATTAAAATTAAAATTGAAAAATTGAAAATAAAGAGAGAATCTTAAAAGCAGTAGAGAAGGAAAAAAAAAACAGAAAACAAAACTAGTTATGTACAAGGGAACTCCTGTAAGACTAAGGCTGTCAGTTGATGTTTTAGCAGAAATTTTGCAGGCCAGAAGTTAATGGCGTCATAAATACAAAAAATGAAAGAAAAAGCCTATAACCAAGAATACTTTATCCAGCAAGATTATCATTCATATTTGAAGAAGACATAAAGAGTTTTTAAAAACAACTTACCTGTCTGCTAAGAGTTTAGTACTCCTAATCTAGCTTTACAAGAAATGTTAAAATGAATTCTCTAAGCAGTAAAGACCACAATAAGAAGTATAAATATGAAAGAAAAAAAATCTCATTGGTAAAGGCAAACATACAGTAAATATAGATCAACCACTTTTAAAGTTTGTAGGAAGTTTAAAAGACGAAAGTAACAAAATCCACAGTACATACTTAAAGGATACACACACACACACACAAGATTTAAAATGTAATGTTAAAAATATTAAATATGGTGGGTAAGGGAGTAAAAATACAGAATACATTTAAATAGACCATCATTAAATAGTTAACAGATCAACTTAAAATAATCATACACACACAAAAGAGAAAGGAGTAGAAACATAACATGAAAGATAGTCATCAAATCAAAGAAACATAACATGAAAGACAGTCATCAAATTCAAAGAGGAAACCAATACAAGAAGAAAAAAAAGAACTTCCAAAACTGTTAAAAAATGATAAATATACAGATATCAATAATTATTTTAAATATAAATGGAGTAAATTCTCCAATCAAAAGATATAAAGTGGCAAAATGAATTTAAAAAAGCAAGACTCATATACCATTTAAAATTGACCTATTTGAGATCTAAAGACATACAGAGACTGAAAAAGTGAGGGATCGAAAGGGTATCCATGCAAATGGAAATGAAAAGGAAACTGGGGTAGCCAGTTTTGTCTGATACTAAACATCAGACAAAATAGATTTTAAAACAAAGATCATACAAGAGGGGGAAGGACATTATATAATGACCAATTTGATAAGAAGATATAACAATTGTAAATATATTTATGCACAATTATGTAGAAGTACCTAAATATATACTAGAAATATTGAGACCTAAAGGAAGAAATTGAAAGTAACACATTAATAGTAGGAAACAATAACATCTCATTTATATCAATGGACAGATCATCCATACAGAAAATTAATAAGAAAACACTGAGCTTAAATGATACATTAAACCAGATGGATGTAATATATATCCAGAACATTCTGTCCAAAAGCAGCAGAACATATTCAAGCGCACATTAAACATTCTGTAGCAGAATCACATGATAGGCCACAAAATAAGTCTTAGTAAATTTAAGACTGAACTCATATCAAGCCTTTTTTTTTAATTCTGACCACAATGACTGTAAATCAACTACAAGTAAAAAAAAAAAAAAAAACTGCAAAAGACAAAAGCATGTGAAGGCTGAATGATAGTAAAAACCTATAAGCCACTGAAAAAATCAGAGGAAATTAAAAAAAAAAAAAACCTGGAGACCAAAAAAATGGAAATGATGATACAAAATCTATGGGCTGCAGCAAAGCAGTGATAGGAGGGAAGTCTATATCAACACAAGATCACTTCAGTAAACATAAAAAAAAAATCTCATATAAACAACCTAAACTTATACCTAAAGGAACTATAAAATAAGAAGACAAAACCCCAAGTTAGTAGAGGAAAGAAATCATAAAGATAAGAAGAGAAATAAATGAAATAGAGATTTAAAAAATAGAAAAAAATTGACAAATTCTAAGTTATGAATTTTTGAGAAGATAAACAAAATTGACAAACTTTTAGCCAATCCCATCAAGAAAAAAAAGGAGAGGTTTCAAGTAAATCAAATCATAAGTGAAAGAGAAGTTACAAATGACACCACAGAAATATAATGAAGCAAAAAGCTTACTGTTAACAAATATACAATTTTATACACCGATAAAATGGACAACCTAGAAGAAATGTATAATTCCCTAGAAATTACAACCTCCTAAGACTGAATCAGGGAAACAGAAAATATGAACAAACTGTATAGCAGCAAGGAGATTGAATCAGTAATCAAAATACTCCCAACAAAGTCCAGGACCAAAGAACTTTTTAAGTGACTTCTACAAAATATTTAAGGTAGAGTGAACAGCTATACTTCTCAAACTATTCCAAAAAGTTGAAAAGGAAGAAACATGCTGAACCCACTGTATAAGGCCAGAATTATCCTGATACCAAAACCATATAAAAATACCACACATAAACACACACATACAGTGAAAATTACAGGGCAATGTCACTGATGAACATAGACACAAAAATGCTCAACAAAATATTAGCAAACCTAATCTAACAATACACTGAAAGGATCATACACCATAACCAAGTGGGATATATACCAGGGATGCAAGAATAGTTCAATATCCACAAAGCAATCAATGTGATACACCCCATTAACAAACTGAAGAGTAAAAATCCTATGATAATCTCAATAGGAGAAGGAAAAGCTTTGGACAAAATTTAACATTCATTTATGATAAAAACTCTCAAAAAAGTGACCATAGAGGAAATATACCTCAACATAATAAAAGTCATACATGACATGCCAATAGCTAAAATGATAAAAATCTGAAAGTGTTTCCTCTATATTATCAGAAACAAGAGGATCCTCACTCTTGCCATTTTTATTCAATTTTTTATTGAAAGTCTTAGCCACACCAATCAGAAAAAATAAGCAAAAGAATTCAAATTAGAAAGAAAAACTATCACTGTTTGCAAATTACCTATTACACAGAAAATCCTAAAGATGTCATTAAAAATCTATCAGAACTCATCTATGTTGCAGGATACAAAGTAAATATACATAAATCTATTGTGTTTCTATGCACAAACAACAAGCTATAAAAAATAAAAATTGAGGAAACAATTCCATTTATAATTGCATCATAAAGAATAAAATGCTAGGAATAAATCTAACCTAGGAGGTAAAAGACCTATTCCTTGGAATACTATAAAACACTGATAAAAGAAATAGAAGATGACACAGACAAATGGAAAGATATACTATGCCCACTGGATTGGAAAAAATTAATATTGTTAAAATAACATAATCCCCAAGGCAATTTACATAGGGAATTTAATCCTTATAGAATACCAATAGAACTTTTGACAAAACCAGAACAACTAATTCTAAAATTTGTAAGGAAATAAAAAAGAAATGGTATAGTCAAAACAATCCTGAGAGAGAACAAAGTGTGAAGCATCAAATTTTCTTATTTCAAAGTATACTAACAAGGCTACGGAATCAAAATACAATGACTCTGGTACAAAAATAGACATGTGTATCAATGGTACACATAGGGTACCAGAAATAAGCCTAACCTTATATGGCCAATTAACATATAACAAAGAAGGAAGAACAGTTGGTAAGTATGTAAATTGGAGCAGCCAATATGGAAAACATATGGAGGTCCCCCCAAAATTTAAAGTATAATTACCATATGATCCAGAAATTCCACTTCCAGATATTTTTCTGAAGAAAACAAAACACACTAATTTGAAAAGATATATGCACTCCTATATCCATTGCAGCATTATTTACAATAGCCAAGATATGGAAGCAATGTAAGTGTTCACTGACAGCTGAATGAATAAAAAAGATGTGGTATATACACACATAAGAAATATTCCTCAGCCATGAAAAACAATGAAATTTTGACATTTGTGACAACATCGATGGACCTAGGTGGTATCATGCTAGGTAAAATAAGTCAAAAATAGAGTGACAAATCTTGTATGATTTCACTTGTATGTGGAATCTAAAAAAAACCAAATGAATAAACATTACAAAACAGAAACAGACTCACAGATACAAAGAACATGTAGTTGTTTGCCAGAGGCTAGTGGGATGGGAAACTGAGTGACATAGGTTAAAGTGACTAAGAGATATAAACTCCCAGTAATAAAATAAACGAGTCACAAAGATAAAGTGTACAACATAAAGAATATAGTCAACAATACTGTATTAACTTTGGTAACAGATGGTAACTAGACAATGTGATCATTTCGTAATGTATAGAAATATCAGATCACTATGCTGTGCTTCTAGAACTAACAGCATTGCAGATTAATTATGCTTTAGTTAAAAAAAAGAAAGGAAAAAATTTAGCTTGGACTAAATATATAAATAATTTCAAGGCTCTGAAGCTTTATTCAACTGTTCTTTGATTCCTTTCAATTGGAAATGTATAATAAAAAGGGTTTCGTAAAAAAATTATAAATAATTTTATTTAGGTTTCATGCAAGAGAAAAACTAAAACCTTATACAAAAAATTACAATTTCACATTATATACTTCATGTAATGTATATATTTTCATTTTTCATACTCATGTACAAGATAAATGTTTGTACATGCCATCATTATATATGCACCTTGGTAATTTTAGTGCAATTGACCATCACACACAAAAAAAGATCATCCAGTAAATATACAAGTGCTGAAGTGTACTTCTAGAAATTAGTATAGTTTCGTGAATTAATAATTTGGGAATTACTCCAGTTTCAATATTTTCTGAAAATGTTAATATGTTTTGATATTTAATATGTGGCTACTACACACTTCTACAGTCTTATAGATCTTATTTTGAAATTTAAGGGATTTTTTTCTTCATTTAACTTTTTAGTTCTCAGATAAAAAACTGTAAAAGATAGTCTTATGGATGCTCAAGCCAGTCACTTCAGAAAGAATTCCTGGAAAACTTCTGATGTGATCATAATTGATGCTGTGTGAGCTCCATGGAAACCAACTTCCTTTCTTTCTAAAGTGATTTAACAATCACTCTAAGCCAGTGCTGTGCATCTGCATATAACCAATTGTCTGACTTTATTTTCTAGAGATGTTTTCATTGTGTATTACTTCTGTTTGGCAGTTTTTAAAAACGTTTCTAATTTCTCCACATGTGAAGAGAAGATTATGAGACTACAATGTTGACAGAAATAATATTAAAAGGCTAGAGGAAATTGTGTCTATTCAGAGATTTCTAGTAATGTGATACATTGCTCTTCCTCTGAGTGAAAGACCAGCATAAATTCAATATGACTAATCACAAATATCATTGTGTTCTTGCACAGCTTGGAGACTTATTAGAAAACACTGGTTCTGACAGCAAATATTTACATATCAATTTTCTCACTGGAAATACAGTGACTCTTCAATTGTTTATTCAAATTGCTAATGATTAAACTTCAAATTTATTGGTGACAGTAAATAAATTACCACAAACTTTGTGTTTTAAAGCCACAGGGTTTTATCTTAGAGTTCTGTAAGTATATATCTGACACAGGTCTCACCAGCTAAAATCAAGGTGTAGGCAGGGCTCGATATTTTAAGGGAGGATCTGTTTCCCTGATCATTCAGATTGTTGGCAGAATTCCATTCCTTAAAGTTATAGTTTTGAGATCCTTATTTTTAGAGGTCCCAGCTTTTAGAGGTCACCTGCATTATGTGGCTTTTGTCTCCCTCCTTACATTTTCAAAGACATGTAATCAAACTGTGGGTCAAGTTCCTCTCATGCTCCAAATCACTCCTTTTGCTTTATCGCTCTGCCTCATTCTTCTGCCCCTCTTTTGCTTTTAAGAGCCCATGTAATCAAATTGGACCCACTAGGAGATTCCAGGATAATCACCCTGTCTCAAGATTTGCAACTTTAATCAAGTCTGCCAAGTCCCTGTTTCCATGTAAATATTCCCAGGTTCCAAGGATTAGGATATTCTGGGGAACTATAATTCTGCCCGCAACAGAAATAATAACAGTAAACACTAATACTGAACACAAACATTTGCCAAATGTTTTACATACATGAACTGATTTAAATCCTATAGAAGCTCTGTGAGGAAGATATTGTTATCTCCACTTTACAGATGAGGAAAATGAGGCAGAGAGATGATGCAACTTGCCAAATGTCACTCGGCTAGAAAGTTAAGTAACCTTCCTATGACCACAGAGTTGTAAATCTAAAATCCAAATCCATCGATAGAAGGCTAAAGATTTCAGATCAGGGTTTTTGTTCATTTGTTTTTTTTCTACTCTGTTTTACAGGGAGTCAAGTCACAGCTTTGAACAGAAACAAGATTAAAAGGTTGAAAGTACTACCCTAATAATTCATCCTTAGATCTTGCCTGAAATCAGTCTGGGACTTAACTGGCTGAGAATTTGTAAACGTATTCTGTCCCCATTCAAAAAGAAAGAGAACTGGGCTTTTTCCACATCAAGTTTTCAGACAAATTCACCAGTTCCATTATTTCTTAAAAACCACCAAGCTGTCTCAATTTGAAGCTCCTTTAAAATCAAGATATTTAATCATGTAGGATCCTGAGTGAGTGTGGAGAATCAAATGTATTTCAACAACTAGATGAACTTCCGAAGTTGTAGAAGCTGCTTAGTAAAGTGATCGTTATTTTTCAAGGGGCAATGACCACAAACAACAAGAACAACTCAACATTTGCTGGAATTTTGCAGTCAAAGTGTATGCATGTGAATTTGTAGACACATGTGCATGTATGTTCCAGCAGAGAATTATAACATCTTTTCCAGGAAAATGTAACTAACCAGGTCATTGTTAAAACACATAGAAGAATTTTCTTCTATTTCACTAAAAAAAAAAAACATTTTTAAATAAATCCTAAAATATAGGACTGTCATCATTAACCTTGAAATATAGAAATTGTTCTGTGTGTCCTATATATGTTAGTAAATAAATGTTAAAACCACACAGATATGTTTATATAATAGACGGTTAAAACACAAACCAATAAAACCAAACAGTTTCAAGGTTAGTGAAGACACATTCCACCTTTAACTTCCATCACTACAGTGAGAAAAACATCCCCTAAGGTAATTCAAATGTGTACTTGTAAATTGCAGTAAAAAATCCATTACATAGAACAGCATATATATACCCTTATGAAAATCAATGAATTCCATAGGACTTTAAAAATAATCTTGTTTGTAAATCCTCTTATACTACAGTATATGAATCCTATGTTTGCAGTGGTATGTAACTAGATTTTAGTTATTATGTTACCAACAGAATAAACAGTTTTCAGATGAATATATTTGCAACAATGAAATAGTTCATTATTTTCTTAGCTAATACAACCACTGTTTCTTGATCCCCTTCTTTCATTTATTCTGGATACATTTTGGAAGCAACAAGCATCATTCCTGAGCAAGAATAAGAAGCATAGCAAAGATGTTGGGTTAAAGGAGGAAGAGTGGCACAAAGAAAGTGAATCACAAATATTTTGTACTTCGTTTTAAGAATGGCAGATTGTATATCCTATAGGTAAACCATTAAGTCTCAATTTCTTTTAAACATAGAATTTTCCATTCTGTTTTTCAAAAATGGAACACAACCACATATTATCAACTAATGTTATATTCTGTTCCTAAGAAACTCTCTTTCCAGGGCTTAAAAAAATATTTAAATGTTAAGGTGATAAATCTGCAAGAAATAATTCATTATTTTAAAATATCACCATCAATTGCTTTAAAGTCTGTGAACATCAGAATCATATTTGTATAAATAACAATATTTTTTTCTATTACACTTACTAAGACTACTCAGACATATCTCCTGCATACTAGCATTTCAAAAGTCTGCTTGCTTTTAGGAAGAATCTAATTTTTAAAAATTTGACTAAAACATTATTTGACTAAAACAAGCAGAAATGCTTTGTAATTCTGTATACAAAAAGAAAAATAGAGTTTATTTTTTCTGACTACATGCTATGGTAGTAAATTGGCTAGAATCCCTAACAGAAAAACATAAACCTCTTGATATTTCCTTTTTCCATTCTTAAAGAAATCTCATGTGCTACCAGTATGAGCCTCACTGAATTGAAAGGTCAAGTTATTAGCAAAAATTGATCTTTGTAATGTTATTTTGTCTCTGAAGAAAACTGAAATGACACCTGGTGCTACTCTGAGTGGGATATACTCATCCCACAGAGTTAAGAAACTTAAATTAAAAGGTCAGAATGTCTTTGGGGATGCTGAAAAAGCAATGTGTGTAAGCAGTCATTTTCTACTCAGGCTCAGGCCCATCTCTAAATACAGTTCTCTAAAGGCAAAGCTAATTCATCTGAATTAAAATTAAAAAGAATCAAAGTGGACCTCTGAAAAAGTAATTCATGCCTAGTTATAAGGGTACTTATTTGTGATTCAAAACAAAAGGACTAATTCTGATTCTGTCACTGAATTGATGTAAGATTATGGACAATTTGCTTTATTTCTAGGCCTCAATTTCTTTATATAAATGAGGGTTTGGGATCACTGAGTGAGTAAACAGAGACATTTCTCCCTTCTATCTTTAGTGTCTAAAATGTAGAACTTAGGTAGATTATTCAGCCGGTATGTAATTTGTTTAGAAACCCTAAAATACCTAGCTGACCTCTAAAATCCTTTCCAGGTTTCACATTATGATGTTAAGCCACATGAATGTCTCCCCAGTTTTCACACCCTCTAGGATTATTTTAATTTTCAATAATTGAGTGTTAGGTATCTTTTATGTATTAGAGAACTATGCAGCAAAACTGCTAGAAATACAAAGGCATATAAGATATATACCCACCCTTAAGAAGTAGAGTCTGGTAAATGGAAAAAGATATGTAAATAGAAAAGTGCAATAAAGAATTGCCGGTGTGTAGTTCCCATGTGGGCCAGTGGGTTGGGGATCCAGCATTGTCACTGTTGTGGCTCTGGTTGCAGTTGTGGCTTGGGTACGATCCCTGGCCAAGGAACTTCTGTTGCAATCGTAAAAGTATTTTTATGAAGTTGGTTAAACCTGAAATGTACAATGTATTACTTTAAATAAATACATAATTTTTAGAAAAAAGAATTGCAGGTGTGCTGAGAGAGCTATTAAGTTAGAACTGGGAACTATGGAAGAAAGCCGATTTCACCTGGAGCATTTTGAGGAGATTAGTCCAGAAATATTTTCTATAAAAAAAATAAGTGATATTTGATATTTCTGGAAAGATGACAAGGGGTGGATCAGGTGCTTAGAAGAAAGGCATTCCCAGACAAAAATAATACAATAGCAGAAACATAACGACTCCATGAAACAGCTAGGCATGTTTAGACTAACTGTTAACAACTCAGTAGGATTGGGGCATAGAATTTGAGGGTACAAACAGCAAGAGAAAATGCAAGAGAGGTGGGCAGAAGTTAAATTTTGTGGACTAGAATTCTTTCTTAAACAATTTGAGTTCTATCCTGTAGACAAAGAGATTTCAAGGAAGCAGCAACATAGGTAAAGCACCAGATTCGGTATTAGAGAAAGCTGTTTAAACACTGGAACATTAAGAAGACATTACTGATTTGACATATTGAAATTAAAATTAAAGTATAATTTTCCAAAGGCAAAATTGTGAAACTCATACAAACAGAAAATGAACATGAGAAAATATTTTAATAACTCATTAGTTAATGAGGAAAAAATTAACATTTGAGAAACTAGTTATTTATAAGCAAGTTCAGAGAACAACACTGGGGACACCCAGGTGTAAAAGGGTCCCAAGGTAGGTATAGGGCCAGTGACTTGACCTCTCTTCAAATTAGCAATGTTCTCTCTGAAGTGAGCTGGGAAGCCCTGTGAGCCACTTGCAAGACCAGGAAACTGATATTTGGAGGCCCCATGAGTGTTGGCAAGACCTGGTAATACCTGTCCTATGATCCTTCTTCCAGCTCTTAATCCTCCAAACCCCTTCCCCTTTGGCTTACGAGGTGAACTTGGGGTGATTATTGACTGAGTTCTCATGAGTTCTCCTCCCACTGTCAAGAGAAAGCATCAACTGCCCCAGCCATCTGGTGAGCACCCCCTGGGAATCCCTCCAATTCTTAGCCCCACCCAGTGGGAGATTGAAAAACTTGTTCTTTTTGGCAGAAAGGAAGAGAACACACCCACCCCCAAGACACTGCGCCACCCCCTAACACACAAGTGGGTAAGGAACTGGAGTGGATAAGTTGTTCTAGCCCTGAGACGGTCCTGAGGGATATTCTGGTAGAGGAGGGACCAACACTCTCAAGCATGGGCTGTTACAAATTCCAGGGTCCCCCAATTATATCAGAGTCCATACCACTTGGAGGCCTTCCATTTGGGTCTTTTGAGTAATCCATTAACAGTTTGGTGCTGGTTCCAAATATCCCAAACTGGAAGTTTTACTCAGGTCAAATCTTGTGGAATTTGTATGCTAACAGTCATTCCAACTGCCCCCCCACCCCCCCCGTAGTTAGAAACAAATCCAAGACAGAACATCTAAGATATGAAGGACTAATGTCCACCATGCCTAAGGATAGCTTGTTAGGGTCCATCCTAAAGAACTAGTTTTGTAGGTATTATCACCTGACCAGAAAACATCCAATCTTCCTATGTCATATAGCTTGGCCCCAGTACTGTCTGTAGGATGGAGAAATTTGTCCCATCAGTGGGTCTCTAAATTAGAACATTTTATATTTGGACCTGCAAATATAAAATAAATGGGACAAAATTCCCTGTGTCTAGTTGTTTATGGCCTTATATCAGAACAAAGTCCTTTTAAGAGTACGTGGCCTCTCTGCCACTGCGGAAATACCAAAGGAAACTAAGAGTCTTCTACCAGCCCTTGACTCTCCCCCCTCTTAAGACCGTCTTGATCCCCTCCCTTTCCTACTGCTTTCTCCTTTCCCTCTTCCTCCATATGTCCCATTCTGGTCACAATCCCGAGGGTCCCCCTCTATACCAGCCCCTTCCCCAACACCCATTCCAGGAAATACACAAAGTGGGGCTAATTACCAGCTAGAGGCTAACAAGGAAAATAATTCCTTTGAGGCAGGTCCCTGATGGAGAAGGAGGGTTCATCCAGGTACATATTCCATTTACCACTCCTGATCTATAGAACTGGAAAAGTAACAGTAGGGAGTTGAGGGAAGATCCAGAGGAGTGCCTGAATCTGATTAGGGGAATCTTTCAGACCCCACCTGGGATGACATCCAGAGCCTCCTCAATGTACTCCTAATAGGGGAAGAAAAGTCCATGGTCTTTTCAAAATCCTGAGAGAAAGCAAAGAAAACAGAAACAATACAGGTCATGATATTTTCAGACCAGAGAATCAAGTGGTCCCAGATAATGAGCCCAACTGGGACCACTGAGACAATGAAGAAGGAGGTGGAAGACAGAGGGTGACCCATTATAAAAATATGATCCTAAAGGAAATGCAGGCATCAGGAAAGAAACCTGACAATTGGAAGATAAAAGAAACCAATCAAGAGCCAGCAGAAGGAGTTCCCATTGTGACTCAGCAGTAACGAATCCAACTAGTATCCATAAGGACATAGGTTCAACCCCTGGCCTCGCTTCAGTGGGTTAAGGATCCAGTGTTGCCATGAACTGTGATGTAGGTTGTAGATGCAGCTCAGATCTGGCATTGCCATGGCTTTGGCATAGGCCACCAGATGCAGCTCCAATTAGACCCCTAGCCTGGGAACTTCCATATGCTGCAGGTGGGGTCCTTAAAAAAAAAAAAAAATCCAACCAAAAACTTGGGCATTCCTAGAGCCTCAGAAAATGCCTCCAAGCTATACTTCCACTGACCCTGAGCTACTGGAAGGCAGTGCATTTCTGAAGTCCTATTTAATTTCCCCCAGAAGGTTGATTCAAGTTCAGACTATGCTTTTATACAACCTAGTGGTTACCATAAAGCCTTGTCACACTAAATCCATCCACCCTGCTACCCACAGAAACAGCTACTCTGGAGCATGATTATAAAGAAACCATAGACATGACCTACCTACTCCAGCCACCCAACATCGGAAGTGAGCCTACCCAAATGCTGAAGAGGAGTGTTTCACAGACAGGACCAGTTTTATAAGAGAGGGAAAAGGGCTGGCAGGAAACCTCTCAGACCCAAGTTATGGAGGCAGAGATGCTACCCCCAGGGACTTCAGGCCAAAAGGCAGAGTTGATAGCCCTCACCCATGCCTTGGGGTTCAGGACACGGAAGATCTTAAATATTTACACAGACTCCTAGTATCCACATACCATCCTACAGTCACACGGGGCTATATGGAAAGAAAGGGGTGTACTTACTGCAAAGAACAAGTGGGTAAAATAAGGTTTAAACATATTGAGACTCTCAGAAGCATTGCAGCTACCAAAAGAACTGGCAGGGATTCACAGCAAGAGTCATCAAAAAGGGAATGCACAGGTAATAAAGGGAGCAACAAAGTAGACATTGGGCAGCCCTAGAACCAGTAACCTGATAATTATCCCACATGCCTAAGAGGTCAGATCCCTCCAATCTGTCCTCAGTCTATACACAGGAAAAATTGAACAAAGCCCAGAAATGGGACTCTAATAGAGATTTAGGAGGCCATGGGTGGCAAGTTAATGAAGATTGGCAATACTTTCTTTTCCAAATGCAGCTTGTCAAGCTATTAGGGAGGCTCATCAAGGAACTCACTATGGTAGGGCAGTCCTACATAATTGGTTAGTTGAGGTCACGTTAACTCCTGGAGTGAAAAGAATAATCAGTTGAATAATTGAGACATGCCCCATCTGCACAATGAAAACCCCAACACCAAAACTCCCAACCTAAAAACCTGGGAAACTGGCAGCCAGCCTGCAAGACCAACTCACTCCTGAGTGGAACAGACACCACTGATTGATCCTAATCACCCATTCTTCCCTGAAGTTTCAGAGACAGAGACTTCAATGAAGAGGACCCAATTTTCAGAGACACAACTTAGGCCAACTTATCCCCCCTGGACCACTCATGTGAACCTCTCTCTGATCTGAATATTCTTTTTTGAAAAACAACAGTGTGCCCCCTAAGAGCACACTACTAATTTACAGGAAGTATTGCCTTCATTGGAGTGCTAGTGACCTTGGCCACAGGAAATGAACTGTATGGAACACTGTCACTATATAAAAGGTAACAGTCACTGTGGCAACGGTGGCCAATGAGACTGGCCTCAGTTTCAACCTATTACAAAAGTCCACTGACTTGCTGACCAGGATGATCCTGGATAATCAAATGCCCTAGATTATCTCTTAGATGACCATGGAGGGGCCTGTGTGCACTGACCAAAATATCGTGTTGTTTTTATGTTAATGCAAGTTTACTGAAGAAACTGCAAACAGGCTACTGGAAGAAGTACTTGAGTGGCAGAAACTAGTCAGTCTCATTTGGTCGAACCAGTGTGGAGTGGGTTACACTCCCTAGCATCACTCGGTTTGTACCTTTCCTGGGCCCCTTAATGACCAATTATTCTCTTGTTAATATTTGAGCCAAGCATCCTAAATTGTCTATGTCCTCTGTCTCCAAAACGTTAGAATCTATAAAATCCCAAATGGTGGTCATTCAGGGATGGAAACAATTAACGCTAAGTCCCGATGAGGATCAAGCACATCAAAAGGCAGCTGGGAGGAAGTTTTGCTCCTCCACCCGGGGTTACCACGACGCCCGAATGGAGCAGGAAGCAGGTACAGATGACTGATCTTAACCCGTCAGTGGTCCTCAAGAAAAAGGAGTGGGACTGAAGATTGGAGGGATTTGTCACGGCCAAAACCCATTAAAAATTACCAGGAAATAAAAATAGAATATGAGTAATAAAATAAAATCTAACCTTTTCTTTTTTCTTTTCCTTTGTGCTTCGTCTAGTTTCACTTGTTCACAGGGGTCTGCATGTAGAGGCATCACACCCGGCACTTCGGACCAGCGTTCCTTGTGCAAAACAGCTGCTGCGCCTCGCTCTGTGGCTCCACAGACCGTGCAGAAGCACCACGGCACCACACTGCAATCCATAACGGCGGCAGCCCGGGCAGAGCGCAGAGACGCTGATCTGGCGCTGAGGTCTGGAGCGTCAGCAGCACAGCCCCGCCCCACTCGCGAGAACTCCACCGCCCCACGAGACCCTGATGGAGTAGCCCCGCCCATGGCCTCTCAGGTCCTGTACAGAGTGGAGGGTGTGAGCTCGCGCCTCTCCATCTTTCCATTGAAGGATGAGACGGTTGCATCACTCTGACTTCAGCAACCCTGCGCAGAAGGACGCCCTTTGGGGACCAACTCCAGAGGGTATGTAACACTACCTAACGTGATATTTCATGCAGAGTAATTGGCATAGGTGTAGGTAATAATAAGCATGCATTCTATCTTATTATTTACCACTATATCATAGAACTACTAGATACTCATTTTAGACAAATTCCTTTTTACTTTATCAGGGTGATGCAAAGATATATAAGCAATCCAGTGCTTAAAGGTATGTAATTAAAAACTGCCTTCTGCGGAGTTCCCTTCATGGCTCAGTGGTTAACGAACCTGACTAGGATCCATGAGTATGCGGGTTTGATTCCTGGCCTTGTTCAGTGAGTTAGGGATCCGGCATTGCTGTAAGCTGTGGTGTAGGTCACAGATGTGGCTCGGATCCCCCGTTGATGTGGCTGTAGCTATGGCTGTGGTGTAGGCCATCAGCTGTAGCTCCGTCCTGACCCCCAGCCTGGGAACTTCATCTGCAGCCCTAGAAAAAAAAAAAAGGAGAGAGAGAGAATACAGTCTGAGGTCAATTATTACATTTTTTTTAGAAACAAAACTAAATCCATTCTCATACCCATTATAAAGGACGTAAGCAATTCTGAGAGTTCCTGTTGTGGCTCAGTGGGTCAAGAACCTGACTAGTATCCATGAGGATGAAGGTTTGAGTCCTGGTCTCTCTCAGTGGGTTGGAGATCTTGTGGTGAGCTGTGGTGTTGGTCGTGGCTAGGATCCTGAATTGCTGTGGCTGTGGCTTAGGCAGGCAGCTGTAGTTCTGATTCGACCCGTAGCCCGGGAATGTCCATATGCCTCAGTTACAACCCTAAAAAGCAAGGAGGGAGGGAGGAAGCGGGAAGGGAGGAAAGGAGGAAGGAAATTCAGAATCCTGCCACCTAAAATGACATCACTCAGATCATCTTTTCTTCATGTCTCCAGAGAAAAGACAAGATATAGTTTACACTTTTCAAAATAAAGTATTGGATATATTTTTATGTAATATGGATAAAGAGAAACTGAAGAAGTAAATATTTCTTCACCAAAAGATATATTTCTTAAAAGAGCCTTATAAATTTGAGAAAACAGATATTGTATTCAGGGACTGAGGTCATTAGTTTTTTTGTTTGTTTTTTTCTTTTTTGGCCCCCTAGCAGTATATGGAGTTCCATTTGCTTGCAGCTTTGGCAGCCCTGGATCCCTTAACCCATTGAGCTGGTCCAGGGATAAAACCTGTGTCCTGGTGCTGCAAAAACGCCATTGATTCTATTGTGTCACAGCAGGAATGCCTACTTTTTAACTATAAATTTCTATTAAAGACAGTTGTGTTGACTTATTTCTGTGGAGGACTGAACAATAGCCTCACTTTTTGTTAGTTTTACTACGGTTTCATAGAATCCAAGTTGGTAACATTTGCATTCTATTGTGCAATAATTAGAATTTCTTCAACATTATTCAATGGTTTACATAAATCTCTAAGACAGTATTTCTTATCCTTCTTGTAAGTTTTTATTGTTTTATTTTTTAAATGCTTCCTGGTTTTTTGGATGTTTTCTAAAAAGGTGATTTCTGCTAGTAGCAAGAAGGCCTGGCTAATCTGAGCTCTTTTATTTTTGAGAATGTTTGCTCTATCATCAAATTGTAACTTGCCAGCTATGGTAACTGGATCACTCTTTGTTTCAGGGTTTAGTAGAGATTAATGCATCAGACATTGAACTTTGTGAAAGTGTCTCAGGGGCAGTCTGTTTTGACTTTTTCTCCTGAAAGATTTCCTTTCTCTTAATGGATTCCCTAAATATTCTTTATTCATGAACAGACTATAATAAATTAATTGGAATTAATCTTTGGGTCACATGTTCTTTATGGAATTTTTGTGGGACTATATATGCTGTTTTACACTGCAGATTAGTCCTTTATTTCAGAGAATGTTTTTCATATTATATTTCTGAAAATGCTTTGATTTTTGATAAATTGGTTGTGCTGTCTATTCTGTGGAACTCAATAATGCTTCAACTGAATCAGTTTTGTTTCTTCCATATGAATTTGTTTCTCACTGATTGCTTTAATCTCTGTCTTTTTTGTGTATGTTTGCTGGAGTTATCTGAAACCTTTACTCAATGTTAGTACTTTAATTTCATATGTCTGTGCATTTCTTGTGACTCTAATTTTTTTAAGCATTTTTGTGGTGTGTCTTGGTCCTAACTTTTTTTTCTTATGTCTTTAGTTTGTCTTTGCTTTCTGTTTTATCAGCATACCTTTCTATTTTGTCCTATTGAATACACATTCATATTGTTGTTTTACAGCACAAAGCATCTCTGGAGAGTTTATTTCTGTTTCCTGTGGTTTTGTTTCTCCAGGCTGGGTTAATTTTTTACTGAGTTGTGCAAAATGTAGACTTTTCTTTCATCATTAGGAAAAAATCTTGCCATTGGAAAAAATCTTGCTCATGATCCTTCTGTTTGATCTGACGTGAACTCTTCTTTCCCTTATCCCAGAATGATAAACTAAGTCCCCCTCACCAAGACAAGTTTGAGGGTCTGCTGTTTTCTGTCTTCCTTGATTTCTCTTCCTCCAAGACAATGCCGTTTAGAAGGAGGAAGAGAACTCAGTCAAGTCAGGCCCTGGCATAGCTTGTCTCATCTTTCACATCCCACATTTTGTAAAAGGTCCTCCATCATGCTCTCATCATCTAATTGGAGTGCTATGACTGCAGAATGACATTTTTGGATTTCAGATTTTATAATTCAGAAACAAGTTCTTACATAAGAGAACAAAACACTGTCCACTTATTTTTTTCCATTTCTCTTCCATAACTCTTTTCACCTCAACTTCATCACAAAAGGCAAAGAAATGGGGATATTTACTCAGTTTTCTTCACATTCTTGTAAAACTGAAAAAGAATTGTCAGTGTTTTGTGAACTTATTAGCATGGCTTCTGAGGCATGTAGGTAGCATTAGGGCCATACTACTCCTCAAAAATATTTTTCTTTCTTCAAAGTCAGTGGACTGGCTCTGTGAATTCCCTGGTTAAGTGTTTCTATGGTACATACCTTGTTAAATACTAGACAGATGTTTCCCAATGGAAATTAATTGTTAATGAAGAGAAATAAGAAGGTTAGGTGACTATAAGACAGGAAATTTGCCATGTATTTAAAATTAGACAGTAAATAACCTTGTTTTATCAAGCGAGCATTTCTCTTAAAAAATCATTTTCCACTTTTTGCCTGGATTTGGAAACTGTTCTTAGTTCATTTCTTTTATTTTAATCTGAAACAGCAGTTTTCAACTCTGCCTGCACATTCAGATTACCTGAGAGGTTTTTTAAAAAGTGTTTCTACTCAGGCCCAAAGCTAGAACAAGGGAACAAATGTCTGTGGTTATACCCAAGTATTCACATGTGATTCTGATGACAGTGAGTATTGGGAGCCACCAGTGTATACCAATATTAGAGCTCTTGATTTGAGTCGTTTTTTTTTTTTAAGATAAAAGCAGAATTTTATTAATTTTATTTAGTAAAGTAGGATTACATGGATAACATTTACTTATTAGAAAGTAAATGAAATGACAAGGTTAGTTTTTGATGAACACAGACATTTAAAATTTGGACTTAAGTGGGCCAGTGGGTTGTTATGGTAAAATGTTAATAGTTTATCCTGCACTCTTAGGATATTCTTCAGTTACTGATTTGAGTTTTTAAATAAACATTGCATTTTTCTACCAAAACTAATGTTTTATTAAACATGACTAATCTTGCATCCCTTCAATACATTTTAGCAAAAAAAAAAGGTAAGCTTTTCTTCTAGGTTATGAAAAAATATATATTAGGCCAAGCAGAATTTCTAAATAAAGCTAATATCGTGTGGCAGAACTAACAATTCTTTCATCAACTGAACATGTTCTATTTGACTTTTCATGTATAGTGATGCAGTTAGTTATCTAATGTCATATAATAGCCAGATTGTTACAGTCAGAGGCTGCTGATATTTGAGTCCCATATCACCAAAATCAAATCAATGTTATGTGAGAATATCCAGGGACCTGTTCGAGAAGCAAATAATTAAGCAAGATATAAAAGTCTTACTCCACCAACTCTTAAAAAAATCTAGTAAATCAGTCTAAATTTAATAGATTTCTCTATTTTTTCTATTAGACTTTTACTTAATAAAATAAAAATCTTTGATGTGCTTCAGAGAGTATCTAGCAATGTAATATTTTATTGCACAGATTAAATCTGAATATTGTGCACTGAAGCAATTTGAAATTTTAGTAGAGAACGTATTCTATTAGTTGCTTCTGTTATCACTTGGAACTTGTGTAACAAAATCCTAATGTAGGCTCAACCCAAGAGACCTACTGGTGAACAAGAATGTAGATTTAATCTTAGGTAACAGAACTGAGTGCCACAGTCAAGAGTTTATGTTTATCAGCTGAAAAGTAATGGATGATTGTATTTGCTATTTGGATCAATGGCCAGTACCAATGGCCCTAAAGTATACTTCCAAACATTCCTTTCCAGTTAGACAAATGTAAGAGCTTAACTTAAAGCAGGGCATTCATAAAACACATGGCTAAGAGTAAACCTGTGAAAACTATGATTTATTTCTATGAGATCTCTCAGAATGAAAATTTCAGATTTATTAAAGGATTTTGATAATTACATTTTGTGAGTCCTGCAGACCTACATGCCATTTCTAAAGTGGAGAGTAATGAATTTACTTACTGATTTTTGTTTTATGAATCCCTGGATGTTAGTAGCCATTCTAGTATTGAAATCTCTTCCTGAGAAGGATTTTAGAGTGTCAGTTTACTGCTGAGGCTGTAGGATTTGGCACCAATCTTACGCAAAAGTAGATCTTGGATTAGATACTATTCATGGCTGAATACTGGGTAACTACTTCTTTTGAGCCTCAATGACTGTAAAATTATAAAGATAAAAATAACTTCCTGACAGGTATGTTTTAGATGCCTATGTTTAAGGTGATGTTTAAATAGATGAAAGATATTTTCTACACACAGTAGTTACAGAGTATATTAATAAATTTACAGTAACAATTATTATTATTATTATCACTAATTACAATGATATTTTCCTCAGAAGCCACCAGCCCTCTACCTTAGAATTTAAGATCATCCTAAACATTTCCAAACTGGTCTGCTGGAAAAATAATGTTATAGCTAATAAGGGAACTCAGTTGGTTTTGTGAATTGTGTACATTCAAATAAATGCAGCATGTGGAATTTTGTCTGGTTATACTTGTTCGGATTCTACATATCTTTCCATTTGCCTTTTAGGTCTAGAAGAGAATGTGGTTGGTCCAAAAATTCTTACTTTTGTAGATCAAGTTTAGGGAGAAGATATGCCAATATTTTGGATGTGGTCAATTTTAGTATGGATTGAGAGATCCATATGGATCCCTTTGCCACCTGCAATAAGAGTTTCCTAGTAGACTATGATTAAAAAATACTCTTATAAATCTTCCAAAATATCTTAAGTCAAATGAGCCATTATTGATCTTGTTCTGCAGGAATGCTAAACTTTATCTGAACAAAAAATCTCATTAAAGCTCTAGCAGCTGCCCTTTGCTGCTATTGTTATTTTTAAATGTCTTTTGTACAATACTTTTCTTTCCAGTTGAATGGCCTCAAGTGTGAGGAATCAATGCAGTTATTTGAGGCTTATGTTTGGTAAATAAAAATTATTGTGTGGCAACAAAATTTTGTATAGCTTCCTTGCCATATTTTTAGTGACTGGCAGGAAGGAATCTTTAATTTGTACTAAAGCATCAAAAAATCTATAAAATACAAACTGTACTCAGGTTCTTTTTTTTTTCTAAGTGGAAAATTTTCTATTCTAACTGTCCATATTTTCTCTGATCAATATAGATTCATTTAATGGCCATGAAGTCTATTCAAAGTAAAGTTAAAGACAATAAATTTTGATGATTGGAATTTAAGAATTCAAATAAGGCTAACTTTTTGTGCCAAATGTGCTTTTAAAAAAATCTATTATTATAAGAAATAAGCAAAACACTAAGCAGTTACAAGGCTTAATTCATTTCTTTCTTTCATGGATATAACTGGGATTATAGTCCTCTAGGCTTTCAAATACTGTCTTAAACTGTCATGGTTAAAGGTATTCAGCTTTTTTTTTTTTTTTAATTTTCCAGATATAAAGCAGCCCTCAGGAATAATTCTTTTGAAGGAGACACCCTATATGAGAGCCCAAAGGGAAAGCTCCTCATGTGAGGTTAGTCTAGGGTGAAGCTTAGCTCTTTCTTAAGTTTGGGGCTATGGTTAAAAAGGAACAAATACAATAAAACAAACAAAAGACATTGTAACTACACTTTTCCAGACAACAGTAATTCATCCACACTGAGTACTTAGCAGAAAGCATCACCTGGGACCTCACAGAGGTGGTTATGCATACACCAGCACCTACTAGGAGTGCTAGGTGGACTGGATGTTCTGCAGCCCTGCAGCTTCCATCACTTGGTGCTCTGGCGCTGTACATGTACCAATGATTATCATGTGATGCACTCAGGAAGCGATAAGGTAATAACTGCCAGTGTTTTTTTCTTCTTTAGAGAGTATGTTCTTTGGATTAGGGATTGCTTATTACAAGTTTTTATATCCAAAGAGCCTTGCAAAGTATCTAGTAGATGTATAACTTCATTAACATATTTAATAACTAAGTATTAAACACGAATGAGAATTTTGTTGTAGGTAAAATTGGGCTGTGTGTGTATATGCATGTGGGCTCATACAAGACAGAGGAAAAGACTGACCCAAGTAATAGAAAAGAACAAGTTCATGCTTACAGCCTTGCTTGTTCTTTTTTTGAACCATTCTTTTAGATGATTTTCTTCAGAACAATATATCAGACCTTATCAGTAGAAAACAACTGTGAAAAATGTCACTAAATCATTTTTTGAACTGTTATAAAGCAGTAGTCTTCAAAATTAGGAACCTAAACATCCAAGGATACCCAAAGATTTTTCTAGCAGGTACGTGGGCAGAATATAGATAGCTTCTAAAAAAAAAAAAAAAAAATCAATTTCCAGACCCTTAACTTCTGTATGTGTCCTTTCTGGAAATCAATCTGCCGGAGAACATCTGTGATTTGCCAATTTTTTTTTCACCTCCCCTTTTAAAATCCCTCTTTACCACTATACAAAGGAAAAAGGTACATCTCATCCACCCTACATAATATGGTACTTTGCTACAAGGTGAAAATGCATGTAGGCACCAAGGAGTATTCTAGACAAGTCACTTTTGTGGAGAGCACCATAAGGGCAAAATAAAGATATTGAAGGGGAAGCACCTTTATTTCATCTAGGTAACAAAGTAAAAGTAGGGCTTTCTATATACTAAATCTAACCTATTTACCTGAGAATTAAGTAGTGAGATTTCTGTCATGGGAATAAAAAACTTATTATGTTTAAATTAAAATTAAAGTGAAGCAGAAGTTTTCATGGAGATTCAGCCTGATTTTAGCTAAGAACTACCTTTGCCATTTAAGTTATATGATGGCTTTTTTCCAAGTTTGAAAAGACTAAATCTGAAGCTTCATAGTGTTGATGTCAAACTTAGTAAAATCCCACTCTACCACTAAAAGCAAAGTTCAAATACTTAAATTTCACTAAGAACAGGGTTGAATTATTGCAGGCTTAACTAAATGACCGGAGTGAAACTGCTCTGAAGGGTGGGAACCAATAGCATTCCATCTGAGTTTATGGTATCAGCGTAGTTTTAGTTTTTGCTTATTTGTTTGTTTGGCCATGCCCAAGGCATATGGAAGTTCCTGGGCCAGGGAGGTAACATGTGCCACAACAGCAAACTGAGCTGCTACAGTGACAATGAGTGATCATCCTTAACCCACTGTACCACAGGGAACTCCATCAATGAGTTTTGTTGTTTCTTTAAAGGAGGATCCAGTCAACAAACTGTCAGAAACTTTTACAGTATATAAAATTATGATCATAAATTAATGATATGTTTTAAGTCTGCAAGAGCATACAGAGATTTTTAAAAATTCTTTTAGGAGGTAAAAAATGAAAAAGTTTGAATATCACAGCATAGTGTTCAGGCTGGTTTCCAACTCTATCCTTAATTTGTGTGATAGTCTTGTGAGCATTTCTAAGTCCATGGAAAGTCTTGATTTAAGTAAAACATGACCTTCACCCCACCACCCCCACGTGCCTTTCCATTCATCTCCATCTTGTAGATTTCAAGCAAGTAAAAGGTCTGCATTTAAAACAGTATCTCTAAGGATCAAAATGCTGAACAGAGGACATCAATTGGCCTACCTACTCCTATGACCTTGTTCATTCATTTGCATCTTATAAAATTATATATACAGCAGAGTTTAAGTCTACCATCTTGCTGTTTGCTTTCTACTTGCAACATCTTTTTTCCCTGCCTTTTTTCTCCCTATCATGCTTTCTGTTGGGTTAATTAATTTTTTGTGTGTGGTAATTTAACACCCCAATTGGTATTTTAGCCATACCTCTTGAACTATTTAAATAGTTGCTTTAGGATAGGGTTTCTCAATGTGAGCGCTATTGACATTTAAGGCTATATAATTCTTTGTTATGAGGGGCTGTCCTGGGTATCATAATACAGTTAGAAGTATCCTTTACCTCTACCCTCTAAATGTCAGTAGCACCAATAGTATTTCCAGATATTCCCAAATGTGCTATAAGGGAGGAAAAATCACAACTTGTTTAGAATTAGTCCTCTACAGGGTAAAAAATGCAATGACAAGTAATCACTATCAACTCAAAAATAATATTATACCACCCATAGTTACTGCATTGATCTCTGTAAGAATTCTATGAAATAATATGCTTTTATCCCCATTCTCAAGATGGGTTAAGTAAGGCACTGAGAGATTTGATAACTTGCCCAAAATTCCAAAGTGATTCTATGAAGTTTTGTTTCTTTTCTTTTTTTTTTTTTTTTTTTTTTGCTTTTTAGGGCCACACTCATGGCATGTGGAGATTTCCAGGCTAGGGGTCTAAGCGGAGCTACAGCTGCCAGCCTACACCACAGCCATAGCAAAGTGGGATCCTAGCCGCATCTGCAACCTACACCACAGCTCACAGCAATGCCAGATCCTTAACCCACAAGCGAGGCCAGGGATCAAACCCGCAACCTCATGGTTCCTAGTCAGATGTGTTAACCACTGCACCATGACAGGAACTCCTATGAAGTTTTGTTCCTTATAAAAAGTAACATTCTAGAGTTCCCTCATGGCTCAGCAGGTTAAGGACCTGACGTTACTTCTGTGGAACTGGTTACAGCTGTGGTTCATGTTCATTCTCTTGCCTGGGAACTTCTCCATACTGTGAGAGCGGCCAAAAAATAAATAACATACTTTATTATAAATTTTCTACTCTCTTGAATTTTTTATAATTTAAGAATCTGTGAACTAATTCCCCAACTCCACTTTTTATTGTTTTTACAATTAACACCTTATTAACTATGGACAGGTGTTTCCCAATAGGAGATTGAATTCCTACCAGGTGTTAATGAAAAGAAACAAGAAAGTTAGGTTAATAAGACATGGGAAAATTTCCATGTATCTAAAATAAGACTGTAAATTAGCTTGTACTATCAAGGGAGAAATGTATTTTCTTTTAAAATCGCTCTTAGTTTTCTGCCAGATTTCAAGAACTTTTGATTTTTTTATCTTTGGTTAAGGTAATATAAAATTTGTTGATTTGATTTATAGAAATATGGCCTTGACCATTGATCTTTATCAAAATGAAGGATTTGTGACCCCCTTGTGAATGCACATTGCTAAATAATATACTTTATAATGAAAAAATTAAAACAGGAGAATGGAGGATGGTGTAATATATTAATAATATTTTATGATAGAACAGCTTTTTCACAGGATGAACATGTACTTTCAATCCTCTGGTATATGTAGTCATGTAATTATATAATATACTATGTCCCTCAGTAAAACCCAGTTCTTATAACATTCAAGATTTTATAAAGCAGTTATATTGGAATTTTCTTTGATTTGTACAAATATATATATATATATAAAGGGAATATTGTTAAGCACATTTTCACAAAAAATGATTATAGCAAGTAGGTAGAATATTTCTCCCAAACCAGTATTGATTAAGAGTTAAAAAAAAGAAAAAGAATTTGAATATAATGGCCAGACAATCTGATTTAAAATAGAAATAATAAGAAGGCATTTTGTGCCTCTACATTTAATAAACATGAAAAACTGTCTACAGTTCTAGTGAGAATAAACCGAGTTGTGCACTTCTGTATGCATCTCCTGGAAAATAAATTGGTAAAATACACCAAGGGATGTGTACAGTAAGACAGCAAAGAAAAGGGAGGATGTGGTATTTCCTTAATATGTATCAAGAGATAAATAAAATCATACAGGAATGTACTTTATTTAATGAATGTATGTTATTGAAGTAATCATAGATGTTGAGAAGTTTATATTTTAACATAAATGATGGGGGTCAGTACAGTAAAAGTGAAGGGGGATATTTGCAAGTTAAAGTAGGATGGTCATGGTAGATCTCACTGAAAAGACAAGTGAAGACCTGAATGAAGTAAATATTTTTAGATTTTCTTTAACACTTAAGATTTTTAAGTTCCAGGAGTTCTCTTCGTGCCTCAGTGGTTAACGAATCCGACTGAGAACCATGAGGTTGTGGGTTCGATCCCTGGCCTTGCTCAGTGGGTTAAGGATCCGGCATTGCCATGAGCTGTGGTGTAGGTTGCAGACGTGCCTCAGATCCTGCGTTGCTGTGGCTGTGGTGAAGGCCGGCGGCTGTAGCTCCTGTTAGACCCCTAGCCTGGGAAGCTCCACATGCTGCAGGTGCAGCTCTACATAAAGGCAAAAAGACAAAAAAAAAAAAAGATTTTTAAGTTCCATTTGAAATTTGATAAAGCAAGAAGGTAAGATTCTTTTTCTCTCCTAAAAAATGGATGGACAATACTGTTAGCAACCCAATCTTAAATTTCATCCACTGTATTGCTATGCCAATATTATCATGTACCAAATGGCTATATATTCATGAGCCTGTTTCTGGGATTCTTTCACAGTGCCATTGATGTATTTTTTTTTTTCTATTGCCGACTTAAGAGCACATGGTTTTAACTATAGTATGAATTGTAATTTATATGTAAATATGATTTATAAGTTACAGCTTTGTATTATAATGTACATTATAATTATATTTTGAGGCCTGACAATATGTCTCCTTGTTTATGGGCTTTTACTAGTAATATGGAGTGGTTTAAGTTTATACCTCCCCGTGTTTATCAGAAACATCTAAATTAGGGATAACATGTTTTAGGAATAATCTGTATAAATACAGATTTTTATTACACTGAATTCGTAGATAACTTCTGTGAGAACTGACATCTTATACTTCAAATATATGACATACTTCTCCATTTAATCTGATTTTCTTTAATGTTTATAATTTCATTAAGGTTTTATTTATTTATTTTGAGATTTATTCTTTGCTACTTTTTAATTTCTTGCTATTATAAACACGATCTTTTCTATTATTTCTTAATTCATTAATGCAGGTTTATCACATATGTATATTTATGTGTGTCTAGCCATGTTGCTAAAACTTCTCAGTAGTTTTAATAATGTGTCCATTAATTTATTTTCAATTCTCTGTGTCCATTAATTTATTTTCAATTCTCTGACATTTTTTATAGTCAATGAATAATTACAGTTTTATTTTTCTTCTCCTCTTTTGGAAAATAGCAGAACGGATTAGGAACTCTACAACAGTGGTGAAATTTTGTCCTATACTTGATTTTAATGGGAATATTTATATTGTTTAACTGTTATGTATGATAATTTTTGTTTACAGTTGAACTTTTTTATTAGATAAGAGAAGTCCCCATTTATTGATAGTTTGTAAACATATTTTGTCAAAAAATATGTGTGGAATTTAATCAAATGTTTTTCCTGTCATTATGGTATTTTTGTAATATAGAGGACATTAACCAATTTTTAAAGGTTGCACAATCCTATAATTCCCAGTTGGCTGTGATTTCTTTTTATTCAATGCTGGGTACATTTGATAATACTTATGCAGAATATTTTTGCTTTCATATTTACAAGATTGCCTCCCTCTTTTGTCTCAGTATTAAAGTACCTTAAACTGTTAAAGATGAATTCAGTCATTTTCAGCTTTTTCGTAGTCTATAATGACTTTATAATATGAGAAATACCTACTCCTTGAAAGTTCAGTACAACTTATCAATGCAAATATCCAAAGCTGGTGTCTAATTTTGAAATTAAATACATATATTTTTTTAATTTTAATGCTGCACCTGAGGCCTATGGAAGTTCCCAAGCCAGGGACTGGATTCATTCTGCAGCTGCAACCTAAGACTCTATAGGTACAGCAACATTGGATCATTTAACCCACTCTGCCAGGCCAGGAATTGAACCCACAAAGTCACAGCTACCTGAGCCACTGCAGTCAAATTCTTAACCTACTAAGCCACAACAAGAACACTAAATGTCAATTTTTAAATATATGATTATTGGTAATTTCAGGTTTTTAAGTTTTGGAGATGTAGTTACTAACATTTTTTCTGCAAATTTATCCATTTTACCTTGTTTTCAAAAGTATTGTTTCATTTATATATTTAATGAATATGTATATATATACATATATATCTTACAACTCTGGGATTAGGGACCGGGTGAATATCCAAGTATAATTTATAGTCAGCCCTCCATATGGGAAGTTTCTCCATATCCTCAGTCTCTCCATCCCTGTGGTTCTGCATCCCTAGATTGAGCTAATCATGGATTATGTAATTAATGTAGCGTTTACTGTTGAGGAACATCCATGTATAACTGGACCCATGCAGTTCAAACCCGTGTTGTTCAAGAGTCAACTGTATGATCATAAATTTTAATTTCATCTGTATCTATAATCCAGTTCAGTTCTCAGAATTGTATATGGCTTATTTGAGCATGGTTAATTTTATCTTTTGTCCATATTTACAAAATAATTGCCTACCTTGATAATATTTTGGTTTTAGAAAAAACAGAGTTAAAGTTTTTTGATCAATTGCATTACTGTGTTGATTTTTAAAAATGATGTCTGCTTTATTAGCTTCTGTTTTTTTGGGTTTTTTTTAATTTTTATGTTTTGGAGTATAGTTGCTACAATGCTGTATTTATTTCTGGTGTATAGTAAATGATTCAGTTACACACATACATGTACTCATTCTTTCTCGGATTCTTTTCCCTTATAGATATGACAGAATATTAAGTAGAGTTCCCTGTGCTATACAGTAGGTCCATGTTGGTCATCTATTTTATATATATAGTAGCACATATTTTAATCCCCAACTCTTAATTTACCCCTCCCTCCTTTCCCTTTGGTAATCATATATATATATATATATATATATATATTTTTTTTTTTTTTTTTTTTTTTTTTTTTTTTTTTTTTTTTTTGTCTTTTGTCGTTTTAAGGCTGCCCCCGCGGCATGTGGAGGTTCCCAGGCTAGGGGTCTAATCGGAGCTACGGCTGCTGGCCTAAGCCACAGCCACAGCAACGCAGGATCCAAGCCATGTCTGCAACCTACACCACAGCTCACGGCAATACCAGATCCTTAACCCACTTAGCAAGGCTAGGAATCGAACCCGCAACCTCATGGTTCCTAGTTGGATTCGTTTCAACTGAGCCACGATGGGAACTCCTGTTTTTTATGTCTGTGAATCTGTTTCTGTTTTGTAAATAAGTTCATCTGTATCTTTTTTTTTTTTTTTAGATTCCACATATAAGTGATATCATATGGTCTTTATCTGTCTGATTTACTTTGTATGATAATCTTTTCTTTTAACTATTAGAAAAACGCAAAGAGATGAGGAGACCGATTCTGGCCAGAGATCTAATATTCAGGTGTCACAGAACAAAAAGAAAATGCTTAAATCTAAAAGGAAGCCATAGGGGCCAGAGATTCCTTGTGAAAGATCCATGATGCAAGAGTAAAATGATTAATGAAAGCTAGGACTGGTGTGCTGGAACCAGTGGGTTTTGATGACTGCCTATCCTATTTGGTCAGTTTTCTCTCATCCCATGCCAGAAGGACTTAATCATTATTTGTGTCATCACTCCACTCACAAAACTGACAGTGAAAACTTAGGTTTTCACCAGGATAATGAATGTAGGAATTATATTTTTAAATTGTTTAAAAAAAGTTTAAATATATTCAAATGTATGTCTTGTAACTTTCACTTAATCTAGGCTCAGGCTTGTGAGTGGGTCTTTGATGTTCTCCAGAAAGATAAAAATATTTGAATCCAATTACCATACTGAAAGTATGCTTGCAAAGTTTTAATTTCCTATCATTTCTCCTCCATTTGTCTGAAGCTGCTATTTAGAATTTTAATAATTCATTTACATAAGAATCCTTTTCTTAGCTCCAGACAGTGTGAGTATTTTTATGCAGATTAAAGTGTACTCAGTTGAAAAATTTGTGGGGGGGGGAACCAATTCCCAGAAGCCAAAATCAGATTATAGATTTAATAAGCTGCAGTGAATTCCTGTGTGCTACAGCTGCTGCAGAAATGTCATCAGGTAAAATGCAATTTAGATAAAATGTTCCACTGTCTATGTGTTTATTATTTTTCTTTATCCTGGGATAGGAATTTAATATTTTACATTTCTCTAAAAATTATTATGCATTGTGTAAAACTTCTAAGATCAGATTGCACAAAAATCATCACATAAAAATATGGATTATCAAGTATAGGAAAACGTAACATGATTTCCCTTCTGCCTAATGTCCCACTAGCCAGAAATAAGAAAAAAAGTGTAATGAATTTGAAAACAAGAAGCTAACATATTCTACTCCCTTAAGCACTTTAAATTTTCTAATGAAGGAACCATCTCCTGCTGAGTTTCTTGTCAGAAAATCTAATAAAGTTTTTATTAAAATGAACAGTCACAGAAAAGGAAAGTTTGAAGTAAATTCTCTATGTGGCTTAATAAGACCTTTTCCTCATAAATAGCACTTAAGTCCTTCATTAAAAAGATGAATAAGACACTCAAAGATGTAGTTTAGTGCAACTGCCATTAATTAGGCCTTGAAGAATATTGTATGGCTAGAAGAAATAATATAAAAGCAAAATGAAAATATATGTCACTTGAGAATAACTTTAGAATGAATAATGATTTGATTATGTACTTAAAGCACATAAGACTTTGAAATGAATATATGGGACCAAAAAGTTATCAAGCAACTGTGTATGAAAGACTCCTTCAGATACTCTTTTAAGCAAGAACCTGTTTTATCCATTAGCTAGTGAATACTCTTCCACCATGACAAACATTAGAAACCAATATTAATTTTGAATAAAGCAAACGTGGTTAGTATTGAAACACAAGGATTATGCCTTTGACTATTGCAGTGAACTCAGAGCCCCCCTCACACTACCCTATAGGTAAGAATTTGGAGAACGCTTTCACATCCTCTTTTCAGAAAAACAAAGGAACCTTGTAATTATACACATTATTACCAATGACCAGCACTTGGCTTGAAAAACAAATGTGAAGCAGGTAAACTAGTTAAATAAATATGCACATTTTTTATTAATGTTGGGAATTTTGCAATAAAAAATAGAATCTTTAAGGTAATGCTTTGTATGTTATAATTTTAATAATATATAAGCATTTCATATATGAGTTCTGAGAGAAGGAAGGATAAGTATGTTCTTTAAATAATTTTACACATGATTTACCATCTTTTCAATTTAAATTTTTGATTAATTTAATTTTTAAATTTAGGATTTAGGTTTTTAATTTGAAAAGTCATTTACCATAAGAAAAATATATTTCTCATATACCTGCAATGGGTATGTACTGGGTATGTACTGATCATACCTTAAACCCATTGAATGTTTACAATGTCTCCTTTTGACATATCATTCTGTAATAACTTTCTTTAAATTAAGAGAAGATACACAGATAATATTAACACAATTTGAAACTCACAGCCACAAAAGAATGTAGTAAGAAATAGCTTTTTCCTTTACCACAGAATAGAATTAATTATTTTAGTTAAAGAGCTATGGATCTAAGAACTGCTCGGTTCCCCCAACCACTTCCCCTCCCTGCTCCTCCTTCTGCCTTAACCATCCCTGTTTGGCATGATGACTCTCAAGTGTGGGCAAAGAACCAAAAAAAAAAAAAAAACCTCAATTTACTTCTCCCTCCTCTACAATAAGAGCTTCTTGCTGTAATTTCCTTTGTTTCTTCTTGGTCCTTTGTTTCTTCTTGGCTTAGAAGAAAGTTTTGACTATAAGTCCCTATCCCTATCATCTTTTCTTTCTTAAAGTTAATTTCTTCTTTGATATAACATACCATTGCTGAAACTCAGCCTCTGCCCACCAGAGTTCTGGGTGAAGGAGAAAAGAATGGCTTTTATTGCTTGGGCAGGCAAAGGAGACCACAGTAGGCTAATGCCCTAAAGACAATGCCTTCCTTTGGGGAAGAATTGCAGGGAGTTTTATAGACTAAAAGGAGAAAAACAGAGTCTCAGATAAGAATCAGGGTGGGGACAAACATGTCTTCTTCTTTCTTTCAGGGATCCTTTGTCCTCAAAACTGGTGTCAGAAGATCTGAGCATGATCCTGGTGATGGTCTTCTGGGTTATGACAACTTGGCTTTTCCTAGAATAACAATACTTGTGAAAAGGGCATATTGATCAGAGATTAGAACAAACTAGGAAAGTTCCTGAAAATATTATGTGTTTATATAATCTTTAAACCAAATGCAATTGTTCTCATGGTGCCTAGCTCAGAATTGCATTTAAGGTGCAGGGAAATGAGGGAGAAGCACAAGGAAGGGATCCAAACTATCAACGTTAAATTATTCATTTTCTAAGCTATTCATTTCTAAAAGAGGCATAAGGAATATAACTTTCCTCTTAGGTGTATAAAATGCCTACATCATTGTGTGTAGGAACCAGGATCCCTTGAGGAGGAACCAGGGTCCTGTTCCAAGGCTCTACTACTGTAGCTTGACTGTTCCTCCCTTGTCTCTGTATCCCTTCCCTTCCCTGATCAGCAAATGTCTGAACCTGCCCTTTGGAACTTGGGGAAGGCCATGGAGGATGAATGAGGCCCATTTCCTAGAAATAAGAAATGAGTGACACAGAAAGGCTTTTGTGCCCAGGAGCCCCACAGGACTTGCTCACTTTTAATACCTGAGCAGAACAGAGCTGAGATTCAACTCTCTGATAAACTGATTGGAAATTCCAGTATTCCTTAATTACTGGAAGGAATAGTACTCATCCCCAACCCTGATTCCTTCATTTGTCTATGACAAATTCCCATGTTCAACGTGGTTAGAAGGTTTCATAGTTCTTTAGGTCATAAAGGACTTGGGATCCAGGTGTGAGTCCAAACTCGGACCTTTTTACAGTGTGCTTTTATAAAGAAAGTAAAAGATCAATAAAAGCAAGTAATTATAGAAAAGTTTAAAATCTCTCTGTAACAACTAAGATCTATATTTTTATTTTTGTTTTATCGAACCAGTTATTGGTAGGTAAAACTCATCCTCAAAAAATTTGATGAAATGTTGGGAAGTCTACTTAATTTTCTTCACACCATTTTGGAATTCTCCATGCCACCAATTATAAACTTTAAATCATTTAACTTAAATTTCATTGAGTAAAAAGAAATGCCAAAAATCTGAGTTTGTCTGGGTGAAGATTAAGGGCAAAAGCAGTGATGCCAAAAGGTTTAGGCTGTTAGTGAACCCACCCAAGACAAAAGGAACATGTGCTGGAAAACCACTAACTCCCTATCCTCAGCCTTGTTTCTAACAAATACCCAATGATTGAAATTGAAAAGGAAGAAAATCCCTTTGCTAGTCTGAAAACAAGCATTGTTATCACATCTGTATCCTCTGTAAGTTTTAAAGACTTCATGATGAAAGATTATAAACCCAGACATGTTTAAATGGATCAAAATGTAATTGCATTCAGATTGAAATGAATATTTGTATGTTCCATACTATGAATAAATTAATAATTCTGTTAGCTTTCTAATGAAATCAATTTGCTAATTACAAAGGAAGCTTTTCTCGTATTATAGATTCAATTCTTGTATCTTGAATCCCATCAACATTTTTATATTGAAGCTCTAGCCTCTGATTTAACGGTATTTGGAGATGAGTTCTTTGAGAAGTAATTAAAGTTAGGTAAGCTCATTAAGGTAGGGCCTTCGAAAGAAGAAAGGTAGGCTTTTATAGAGATACCAACGAACTCCCCTTACTCCCTGTGTACATCTAAAGAATAAATCAGTGAGTACCTAGTGGTGGATAGCCACCTACGAGCCAAGAGAAGAAGCCTTATAATGAAACCAAGCTTGTAAGCACTTCCCAACCTCCAGAATTCTAAGCAAGTTTCTGTTGTTCAAGCCACCCAGTCCAAGGTATTTTGTTATGGCAGCCCAAGCTGACTAACATATATCATGCCATCAATTTCCAAGAACATATAAAATTGTAGCTATTCTTGGTTTGCTTCCAGAGGCAGAAAAAATTTTTGGAAATAAGTTAGCAAGCTTGAAATAGTTTTCTTTAATCTGTATTAATTTTCTCTTTTTAATTTTTATTAATTATGTACTTACATTCACAGTCATGATCTTTCATTCCCTCCTTTTAGCAATTTCATATTCAATATTTTCATTATCATGTTGCATATAATTTAAGTAAGAATTCTGCTATGTTTCTCCTAATTTCATTTACTTTTTCAGAGGAAAATGCATCCCACTTAACATTTTTCCATTGTGATTTTACATCATGCATTTGTGGTAATTTCACAAGTATTTTCTATTTAAAACAAACAAGCAAACAGGTAGACGATAAATAAACAGACTCATTAGAAAGATGCCAATTTTTTAACATCTTCCACATTTACATATACTTTTAAAATCTTCTGTGTATACACATATACACAGGGTGTATATATATATATAGTTTAAAATTCAAACTAAAGTGTAACATAGTCAGCTCTCTCCTGGGGAAAGGTATCTCCATTAAAAGGAATATTAATTTACTGGCTTGACAAAGATCAGTTCCAAAATTTTAAGTAGAACAAGGTATTTATTTCCAGTCATTTATGTCAGCAGAAGGTGAATTTGGAAATACCCCTCAATATTAACTTTTACTTTCCTCTCTCACAATTAATATATATAACATTTTTAAAAATTCAATAAATTTTAATAATTTCAGTTTTTCTGAGTCTTTTAGACTGAAACTTAGAGTCAATTATTCTTGCTTTTCATTATGTAATGTCCAAAGAAAAGAAAATAATTATGTTAAACAGTGTAAATTTCCTCTATTCACCATGGAGTTATATCCTGATAAAACCATCAAGTTGAAAATATTGTAAATAAAAGATGCATTGGAGTTCCCGTTGTGGCACAGCAGAAATGAATCTGATTAGTATCCATAAGGATGTGGGTTCAATCCCTGATTTTGCTCAGTGGTTTGGGATCTGGTGTTGTGGTGAGTTGTGGCATAGGTTGCAGACGTGGCTTGGATCCCAGATTGCTGTGGCTGTGGCCTAGGCTAGCAGCTGCAGCTCCGCTTTGACCCCTGGCCTGGTAACTTCCATATGCTGCAAGTGTGGCCTTAAAAAGCAAAAAATAGAAATAAACAAATGCATTTAAGTATACCTAACCTACCAAACACTGTAGCTTGGCCTACACTAACCCTATCCTAGAGTTAGGTAAAATCACCTACCACAAAGCCTATTTTATAATGAATTGGTGACTATCTCTTGAATTTATTGACTACTATACTGAAAGTGAAAATCATAATGGTTTTGGGGTACTGAATGGTTGTAAGTGTATCACTTGTTTACCCCCATGATTGTGTGACTGACTAGGAATCGTGGCTTGCTGCCTCTGCCCAGCATCATGACAGAATACCTACCATATATTGCTAGTCCAGGAAAAGGTCAAAATTCAATGTACAGCTTCTATTGCACACGTAGTTCTTTCACACCATCAAAAAATCAAAAAGTTATAAATCAAATCATTGTATATAGAGGAAAACCACTGAATTCTGCCTTTTAAAGAATTGAAAATACCTGTTCTACAACATTATTCTCCGTAACAGGAGTATACATAACAATAAATAAACTTAGTATTATTTTAGGCTAATAGAGCTTTGTCTTTTTCATGCAGTAAGTAGCTCATAATAAGCATTGGTTTAGTGTAGCAAAAACGTAGAAGCCTAGGGATCTGTTTGATTCTCCAGACCGTCTTTTATAGATACAAAATGGCTGATTCAGTTTCAAAGATCACAAATACTTTTCTGGCAGGAGGAAATAAAAAAGGTAGAAGACATGGCACCAGCCAAGTTTGTCTGCTTTCCTAGGGGATTTCTTATAACTAATATTAAATAATTTCTAATTGTAGTGAATTGACCAGAACTATGTCTAATACTGGTCATCCCTTGGCATTAATGGAGGTAAGAAAAATAGTTTTATAGCTGAGGATTTTGCTGTTTCCAACAAAATTGAGATTCTGTCAGTAAAGAATAGTAGATAGACGGTTGAAAAGACAACTCATATCAAGCATCTTCTCCAACCACGGTGATAAGCCAGAAATCTATAGCAGGGATAAAAGTGAAAATATTATGAATATGTGGAAATTACACATTTCTGAACAACCATTGGGTACAAGAAATCAAAATGGAAATTAAAAATGATTGAGGTAAATGAAAGTGGAGACACAAAAGACCAAAATTTAGGAGATGCAACAAAAGCAGTTTTAAGTAGAAAGTTTACAGCAATAAACACATTAAGAAAAAAAAAAAGATCTATAATAAGGAACTTAACTTTACATATTAAGAAAAAGAAGAGCAAACTAAATCTAAAATTGGAAGGAAATGTTTAAGATCAGAGGAAAAAATACATGAAATACATAGGAAAACAACACAGAATATCAAGGAAATTAAGAGTTGGTTTTTGAAAAGATAAAACAGAGGACAAAACTTTAGTTCGATAAACTAAGAAGAAGCAAGTCTCAAATAAATAAAATAATAAATAAAAAAGGAAACATTACAACTGATACCACAGAAATACAAAAAGAATTACAGAAAATTACTGTCAACACTTATATGCCAACAAATTGGCTAACCTAGGAAAAATTGATAATTATCTAGAAATATACATAGCCAGTTTAACAGGTGTAAGGAGGTGATTCCAGTTTATATGCTATGATTCCAGAATTTATTATAATTTCCTCACAGCTTTTCCAGCCTCGAGGCAATGCTACATGTTCAAAGTATTTGTAATGGCAGCATTCTGTCAGGAGTATGAAAGGACAAATGTACGTACTTGGCAACACAGAGGAGAGCTGAGTTCTCACATTTTTCCATAGAAAATCAATAGATAATATTTAAAATTAAAAAGTAGTAGAATAAAACCTATAATTGAAATAAAAGCCGTTATGAATGTTAGAAAAAAAAGTAGTAGAATAATCAAGTTATCTAGAAATATGAATGTAAACACCAGAAGTGTCAGCTAACAATATAAAATATTTACCTCTGAAAACAAGAATCTGATGAGGAGGCTTGAGGCAGGAGACAGCTCTTTACATTTGTTAAAAGATGTACAGAAATATTATGACATTATGCACATTATCAGTGTGATAAATTAAAATTTAAAAAATCAAAAAAGGAAAAAGGAAGAACACATCTTTGCTTCGGTAAAGAATACAGAAGGGCTATAGTTCACAGGACGACTCTTCTATAATTAACCAGATTACCAAAATAACATCCGTTTCTTGGTGATGGAACTCATAAAAATGGTCATGTTAAAGAATCAAAAAAGTCCCATCTACGAAATATAACAAATGAGTTTTATTCTCAACTATGACACGTAATAGCTGTGTGGCCTTGGATGAGTTACCTAGACTCTTGAACCTCAGTTTCCTCATCTATAAAAAGGGTCACATAATTTGTGTGAGTATTTAATAAAATAATCTATTTAAAATATCCTCTATTCTTCCTCACACTTAATAGCTACATGAGAAAATATAGTTGATTTTTATTCTTTAAGAATCAGTTTCTTAAAATGCCCCAATAATATAACCCGTTAGTGAATTACTATGCTCATTGTATTAGCTGAATTAGAGTTATTTTTTTAAAATCACACATACATATAATTACATTGAAATTGTCCTCATGATTACTCAAACTGATACCTGCCATTGAATTAGTTATTTTGATGCTTTTAACTAAACAAGGCATCAGTCCATACATGAGACTGACAATAACACAATGAAATTATTTGGGGGTAATATTCTAAATATAATGAAAAACCTCATAAATTCCTTCAATTCATGGAAGAGAAGGAATATCCAGAGATTTCCCTAAACAAATTGATGTTTACTCTGTGCCTCATTGTCACTCTATATGGGTATCGTATGTCAACGTTCAGCAAGTGTCAAATAGAAATACAGTTACGTGCTTTGGACTTCTTCAAGGCGAGTGAGATAAGCAGGAAAAATGCGTTCAGTGTCAGTGTTCCAATGTAAGATAGAAGCTAGAAACATAAAAATGCTAGTGGGAAGCATAATATATGGAAATTGGTTTGCCCAATCCTACTTTCTGACAGAGAATGATAGCTTCCCTCTATTTATCTATTTGATATTGTACACTGCTTATCTCAGCTGCAGGGCTAATATCACTTTCCATGAAGCAGATGGTGAATAATGGCTAAATCAAAAACTGCAACTGTTTGAAATGTAAGGAAGTGCAGTTTGTTTGTCTTCCGATGAGGACACTCCAGAAAACATGAATTTTCCCTTCAGTAACATCTGAATGAAGTTATTTTAAAATGCATCTAGTGTCAAGGACAGATTTTTATAATTTTTTCATCAAAACATTTTCTATTATACTCAATTCGAACAGAAATATGGATCTCAGCTTTCAAAGCAAGTAATTGGTCATTTATAATTTACATCTATCAAATATGCCAATTTCATAACACTGAGGGGTGTGTTTTAATACTGTTTTATTGATAGCTCTTTAAAGGAATACATAGTGTTTTGAGAAAAAATATTTCTCTTGATTGTTACATATCATCTAAATGATTTTCCCAACAATTTAAATATTATCTTGGGAGACATTACAGGATTAAGAAGAGTAATGAAATACTAATAATTTTTAGCTTAGAAAATTTATTATTTTAAAGAATGGGCACAAGAAATACATTGTCAAGTGAAGGAAGTTACTGTAAGTCAATGAGAAGCCAGATTTGGGGTAGGTAATATAAGCAATATAGGTAAATACTGAAGGAATCAAACTGAGAAGATGATAACCATCAGGTAGAAGGAGCTAGCTATTAAAAGGAAGTTCTTTGGAGTTCCTGTAGTAGGCATAGTGGGTTAAGGACAAACTAGTCTCTGTGAGGATGAAGGTTTGATCCCTGGCCTTACTCAGTGGGTTAAGAATCTGGTATTGCTGCAAGGTGTGGCGAAAGTCACAGATGCGGCTTGGATCCTGCATTGCTGTAGCTGTGGCTTAGGCCAGCAACTGCAGCTCTGATTCAGCCTCTAACCTGAGAACTTCCATATATTGCAGGTGTGACCCTAAAAAGGTAAAAGAAATAAAAGGAAGTTCTTTACAGGGCAGTAAATCAGAGGAGTATATTCAAACATATTTTTCATATATTAATTTATGAAGAGATTGAAAATCACCAAGAATGTGGCACTACGAGTGCAAAAAAAGTATTTTTGAATTTGAATCACAAGTTCATCACTATCTGTTTGATTGGGCCATTTATTTACCATATTACTTGTACAATATTTATGATTTATCTCTTTATGATTTAAATCTTTATGATTTAAATCTTTATGATTAACTTTATAAACATCTTGTTTATAAAAGACATCAATTATTTAAGTAAAAATGTGACAAATCTTACACAAAATACTCAACAATCATATTTTGCTTATTTTTCCCCAATATTATCATCTCCTTGAATTGCCTTCAGAAAGTGGTATATTCTGACTCTATACTTAAAAATGTTTTAAGGACATTTTATATATGAGAAAGGAATCCTATGTTAGCAAACACGTCTATAAATGTTATCTTTCCATCTATGTCAGTGAATAGTTCTCCACTCAGGGAAGTTTATCCCAGGAGAACTTTGAAATTATTGGAATCATTTTTCGTTAACAGAACTGTGGAGGTGCTACTAGCATCTAGTGACTAGAAGACAACAATAATGCTAAACGTCCTAAAGTATACAAAAATACACAGAAGAGCCCTCTTCCACACGAATTATCCAGCTCAAAAAGTCAACAGTGCTGAGTTTGAGAAACCCCGGTCTATGTAATGAGACTGGTCCCTCACATTTGGTAAAGTGTTGTAAATGAGTGTGGAAATAATCCATTTTTCTTTCAGAATTAGAGCTGCCTTAGGACAGAAGACAAGAATGGCAGAAATACTGCAAGAAAAAGTAAAAATGAGCTCAGGTTTTTCTTACCGAAAGACAAAGATTTATATAACTAATTCCAAAAAGTACAATACACGAGGAAAGTGAGCAAGTTATCTCAATGTCCCTGAGCTTCCATTTCCTCAACTAAAGAACAGAGGTAACAATACCTTCCTTTTATAGCAATAAAAATTAAATGGAGTAACATATATAAGATTTCGAGCAGAATGTGTGTCAGAAATAGATGCTCAAAGAATAAAGACCCTGATTCTACAGAGATAAGACAAAGAATAAATTACTCCAGAATACCTGGAATAAATTCATACTCTTAACCAGAAAAATTTGACTTTAAATCATTGTAGAACTGTGGGAGTTCCCTTCGTGGCTCAGTGGTTAATGAATCCGACTAGGAACCACGAGGTTGCGGGTTCGATCCCTGGCCTTGCTCAGTGGGTTAAGGATCCGGCATTGCCCTGAGCTGTGGTGAAGGCTGCAGACGCGGCTCGGATCCCGCGTTGCTGTGGCTGTGGCGTAGACCGGTGGCTACAGCTCCTGTTAGACCCCTAGCCTGGGAACCTCCATATGCCGCGGGTGCGGTTCTACATAAAAGGCAAAAAAGACCAAGAAAAAAAAATCATTGTAGAACTTTGTATTCTGACCTTAGAAACAATGACTGAACATTTTTGTGTTAGATCAAAGGGCAATGCAATCATATTGCTTAAAAATGTTTTAAGGACATTTAAATATGAGAAAGGAACATTGTCAACCACCCAACAGTGCTGTCATTTTTCTATGACTATGTTTAGTTCCTGTAGCCAATATTTAAATATCTAAGATTGTTGCTGTGTAAAAAAAAAAATTAACATTAATGACTTTCTTCATTCAAATTTTCAATTACTATATTCATCTAAAATAAACTATTCGCCTGTTTTATACTGATATGCTGGATTTAAAAGAGCTGACAAGGAGAATAAGAATTCACAAGGGAACACCAATCCACAGTAAAGAAAATTGCTAAAACCTAAACTGCCAACAAATAAGAGCTGATTATAAGAAGTCCAAGCCATGTTTTCCTTGAAAGAAACCTAATGTGAAAATTGAAATCTATCAAGTATTTCAGTGCCTTTAAAATTACAAATTGTTTCCGTAGTATTTAAGCCAGAGATTTGTAATCAACTCAAAGATTGCAATGGAATTAGGGCTCTCTAGTATATTACAGGGAATTTTCAATGACAGCTTTTCACTGATAAATACAAAATATGGACAATTGCTATTTCAGAATCCAAATACTTGTCAAAATCCTATATTATTACTGTTTTCTTATATTAAAATTGTATCATATTCCAAATAACACATTGTAGGACATTAGAAACCTACCTAAATAACACAGTATAAAAACGGAATTCTCCCCACCCTGTGTCTTGGTTGTAACTTTAGAAATTATATGTGAAATGAATAGACAAACATATCTTGTTACTGGGAATCTACTGGCATATATCAATGTATATAAAGTAGAATATACTTTTTAAAAATGCCTTAAAATTGGTCTTTAAATAAATTAAAACTCAGTGAAATTGCAAAATAGTAATAGCATGGAATTCTAATCCTTGAGACAATAAAAATAAGACTTAGGTCTACCTTAAAAATACCTATAACTTAGGGTGAAAAATGTAACATATGTCAATATGTAATATTCCTTTAATAGAATATTACTTTGATAAATATTGAATGCTACAGAAGTTCTGAAAAGAGGAAAACATCTCTAGTAGATAAAATAAGTAAAAATGTTCTTTAAATTTTAAATTTTGATCTCTTATAAATGAGACCAGGGCAGACAATTTACTCTTCTATCTGACAATAGCATTCATAGATAATCCAGAAAAGATAGATTCAAATTTTCTCAAAGTTTCGCAACTGTGAATTGAAAATTCCAAAAAAGTAAAAAATATAGTCATAGTTTTTTGAAGGAGAAATGGAAACTTCAAACTTGTTATCTTCAAGTATACACATTATGGGTAAAGAGTATAGTTTATAAAGTTCTAAGAGATTGTTCTGCATGTAAAATTACTTACTCTGACAAAGTATCAATTAAATTTAAAGGCAAATAAACACTGGTTTATAAGTTCAAGAACTGAGAAAACTCGACTCCCAGACATTCTTATGGGGAAAAAAATTTGAGCGTATATTATAGCAAAGCAAGAAAACAACAAAATATTGAATCTGGAAAAGAAGATGTGAGTTAAAAAAATAAAAATAAAGAAAAAATAAATATTGATGATTTCAATTTTGTAAACTAGAATGAAAGATTCATGATTATTTTACATAGAGCACAGTAAATGTTGTATCACAATACAGATGGAAGACAAAACAAACTAAAACCAACAAATAAAAATAGGCAATAAAGAATAACCCTTCCAAGTCCATTGGATGTACAATTTGTCATCAGAACAAAAGAGTTGGGGCTTCTAGCTTCTGCCTAACTGTAAGGGGAGCCAGAAGTAGCATTGCTTCCACCTTAGAGTGAAAAAGAACTGAGTAAATTTCGAAAGTATAATTTGTTTGAACCATTCAAATGGCTGAGCTCGTGGATCAATCAATTTGCACCAAATCTTAGGAGAGACAACACCTGCAGGGACGGTCATACAAGGACATGACCAGCACCCACCTTGGGTTGATAGAACTGGATACTGACAAAAAGAATTCAGCTAGAATAGTTGACAATTCGGTAAAGACTGAGTGCAGACTGTGGAACAATGTGAAACCTCTGGGAGGCAAGAAACTGGGGAGTCTACACCTCCTTCTGGTTCTAATCCCATTAACAGCACCAGGTGCTCACAGACAAGACTGGAAACAGACCCAAAAAGTAAGGCACCCCTTAGGGAGAGGACAGCTGTGTGAGAGGGCAAGCAGTCCCACAGACTCTTCTCCTCTGTATCACTTTGTTAGGGCTGTCACAACAAAGCACAACACACTGGATGGCCTAAACAACATAGGTTCTTTTCTCACAGTTCTGGAGGCTAGAAGTCTGAGATCTAAGTAACAGTAAGATTGGTTCCTTCTGTGGCCTCTGAAGGAGAATATCTGTTATGCCTGTTTCTCAGCTTCTAGTGGTTTGCGGGAAACTTTGGCTTTCCTTGGCCTGTGGATACATCACCTCACTCTCTGCCTTCAGGTTCACACAGGTTTCTCTCTTTGTATGTCTCAGGTTTTGTGCCTGAAAGTTTTCCTTTTTAAAAGAACGCAGGCCATATTGAATTAGGGCACACTTAAATAACCACCTTTTAACATTTTTACCTCCATACAGATCCTAACTTCAAACAATGTCACATTCTGAGATACTGGGAGTCAGGACTCCAACATAGGTTTTCTGAGGGACAAAATTCAACCCACAACATTCTCAATCTACACTCTAGAATACAAGACTTTATTGCTGGGAAAGGCAAGAATTGCAGTCCTTACGACACTAATAATCATTTATTACAGATGGGAAAAGGAACAGGAAAATATCCTACCCCTGGCTAAGAGATAATATTATATCTTGAACCCACAACCTTAGCTGAGAGAAGGACAAAAACTGGGAATGCCTCACCTCTTAGACCCAGTGACATGGCACATGACAAAGTCTGAGGCTTAGTCAGAAAAGCAATGAACACACTACCACCTCAAGCTAACAAGCTGCAAATAACAAGTACAAGCAGAATATTGCTGAAAAGGTGACAGGAGAGGAATAAAAACATGTATAAAAACTCTGCCTAAGGCACCATGCAAATGGAAAATCTAAACCTCAGAATCAGGCATTTCTTTGCTAAACCATCCCCCACCCTATACAAGTTATCTCTACAGAAATCTGAAATGTGATTGCAATAAGGGTAACCACAGCAACAACAACATCAAACCTAGCCCAAGTCCTAAGTCTATTAAATGAAATCCTGCTATAAAGGTCTAGCAGAAGGAAAAGCGTACATATACCCAGACCTGAAAACTATCTCATCTTTCATCAAAAAATTCTGAGGCATAAAAACAGCAAGTAAAATGAAGTCTGAAGAGACAAAATGATCATAAGAATGAGACTCAGATGTGATACAGTGGTCAAAGAAACTGATAGGAAATTTTAAATAATTATGGTTAATGAGTTTAAGGCACTAGTGAAAAAAGGTAGATGATATGCCTTTTGATATGCAAAGTGTCATACAAAAATTAAATGATATTTCTGTATACTAGCAATGAACAGTTGGAACTTAATTCTTAAGAAAAGTAGCATTTATAAAAGCACCAAAGAAAAAAAGGCAGGCAGGAGAGTTTTCCTGGCCGAACTGTGTCACTCCAAAAATCGGTATGTTGAAGCCCTAACTCCCAGTCCCTCAATGTAACTATACTTGGAGATAAAGCCTTTTAAAGAGGTTATTAAGGGAGTTCCCACCAGGGTTCGTGGTAACTAATCTGACTAGTATCCATGAGGATGCAGGTTTGATCCCGGGCCTTGCTCTGTGGGTTAAGGATCCGGTGTTGCCATGAGCTGTGGTGCAGGTTGCAGATGCGGTTCAGATCTGGCATCTCCATGATGTGGTCAGTTGGCAGCTATAGCTCCAATTTGACCAGTAGCCTGGGAACCTCCATATGCCATGGGTGCAACTCTAAAAAGACAAAAGAAGAAGAAGAGAAAGAATGAGAAGGGGAAGAGGAAGAGGAGAAAGAAGAAGAAAAAAAAAAGAAAAAGAAAAGAAAAAAGAGGTTATTAGCTAAAAACAGTCCTTAGGCTGGGCCCTAATCCAATCTGATGGGTCTTTTTTTTTTTTTTTTTTGTCTTTTTAGGGCTGCACCCACAGCATATGGAGGTTCCCAGGCTAGGGGTCCAATTGGAACTGCAGCTGCCGACCTATACCAAAGCCACAGCAACACGGGATCCGAGTCACATCTGCGACCTACAACACAGCTCACGGCAACGCTGGATCCTTAACCCACTGAGCAAGGCCAGGGATCGAACTTGCAGCCTCATGGTTCCTAGTTGGATTCATTTCTGCTGAGCCACGATGTGAACTCCTGATGGGTCTTTATGGAAAGGAGATGAGAATAGTAAGGTAAGATACCAGAGATGCAGGCTGCCAGAGAAAAGACCTTGTAAGGACACAGTCAGGAGGCAGCATCTGCAAGCCAAGGAGAGAGGCCTCAGAAGAAACCAAACCTGCTGATTGTTTGATCTTGGACTTCTTATTCTCTAGTGGTTGTGCGGTGAGAACACTGAAACCTAACTACTTGATGTAGGTCCCCAGTAGTTGTCCTTTTGGACAAAGAATTAGTCAAACTGAGAGTAGTGAGGCAAATAAAGTGTTTATTAAGAGAGAAGAGAGAGAAGACAGGTGTGGAGAAAGCATAGGTGGGCTCTGTTTGGGGTAGGGGTGCAAAGAGAGAGAGAGAGCAAGAGAGAAAGAGAACGACACGTGCTTTGGAGGCCATTTAAATCACTTGTATGTGGGCAGTCCTTCTGGAGACTTCCTCTGGCCAATCACCTTGTTGTGTCTGGCCTTGAACCCTGACTCAGGGCCCTGCCCTGTGTGCATGTACATCTTTTAGCCAAGATGGCTTCTATCACTAGGGTCTCTGGGAAGTTGATAGGCTGTGCTATGGTCTGGTTCCCCTCCTTTCTCTGACCCCTGAAGACCTCAACTTTTCTGCAAATGGGTAGTTCTGGAGATCTCCCTGAACTCAAGAAAGAGAAATATGTGGCCTCTATCTTTTATCCAAGCAAGATGCAACTCCTCCTTGCTCCTGCCATAATCTTTATCTTGAAGTGTCTGTCCACAGGGGAAAGATTCCAGTTGCTCAGCTATCTTATCTCCTCTCTCATTCTAGCCTCCAAAATCATGAATGAATAAATAACTGCTATTTAAGCCATCTAGCCCATAATAATTTTTTTTAATGGCAGCCCTAGTAAATTAACTCAGAGTGAAGGAAGAGAAGCAGAAGAATGAAAGAAAAGAAATGCCTAGATATAGCTCCAACAATTATCGGTATGATATGTGTGCTAAAAATGAGAAAACAGTCAGGAAGAAATTTAAAATATACCTAAACTAATAGAGAAAGATATTGGAAGGCTCTGTATTACCAAGAGGCCAATTCTACCCAAAATGATATATAGATTCAACACAATCTCAATCAAAATTCCAAAAGGAAGTAAAAAATTTACTCACTGAATGAGTTTAAAAGTTCAGTGAGATGAAAATATGCTTTATTATTAATTTTATTATATATATTATATAATTTTATATATTTTATATATATTAATGTATATTTTATTATTAATCCTGTGCTTGTTTAGATGATCAGTTATTTTGTCATTTACTGTTAGTATTGATGCAAATATTATTTATGCAATCCAAAAAAAAAGTACTAACCACTGCTTGTAATAGAAAATAAAAATAATTAAATTAATTTCATAGAAAATAGAGTATTTAAAAATATGTTAAATAGTAATTCTACACCAATGAAAATTGTTTAATTTATAGTATCCTTAAAACTGGCTAGACACATTAATGGAAATTAAGTAAGATATTACTCATTAAATGAGCATACTACTTCTGGAAATAAGAGAAGTAATTAAGGAATTCCTCAGAAAAGTGACCTGCATCTCCCTAGAAAATATGACTTTGGTTCCCTCCTTTGTACCCCTTGTGTAACTTGTATAAGAAGGGAAATTCTACTTGGTAGAGAAATGAGTGAAGGGAGTTCCAGGACAAGGCAACAAGGGATAAAGTACACAAAAGCATGCTTGGGGAATGGAAAATAATTCAGTGAGTTGGGGCTTAGGGTTTGGGAAGTGAAGCAGAAAAAGTTGATCTTCAAAAAGTGAGCTATATACAAACATGAGGGCTAAAAGAATTATATCTATTCAGAAGGCAGCTGAATTCTAAGCGCATATTGAATTAGAGTGAAAATAGAGACTGAAATCTAGTCAAGGTTAATATGCTGTCCAATTTTCCAAAATGATAAAAATCCATGAAGGTAAAGTCTACATATAAAAAAGATGGAGATGTGAATTTGAGTTTCAGGTTAAAGATCATAGACTAGGAATGTTGGTATCAGTTATAACTGAGGCGATAAAAATGGCTGAAATCGGCCAGCACATTTTATTGATGTAAAAGGAGAGGCACATAAAGCAGAACTTTGAGACATACCAGCGAAGTACTGTCAGGAAAAGAGAAGCCAGAGAAAGATTAAGAGAAGGAACTAAGAAAAAGCATTAATATAAGCCAAATGTGAGAACAGCACAAGCCAAATGTGAGAATGTCAAAGAAGGTCAGATTCAGCTAAAAGATCAAGCAGAGGGAAGATAGAGCAGATCCTTGAATTCGGCAATTCAAAGCTCATGCCTAATTTTAAAGGGAACATTCTCAGGGACTTAATTTCCTCAGTTTAAACACTGGGACTAGTTGAACTTTAATGTTCCTTCCAGCAAAAACAATTCTGTTATCTTGGATCTAGGTTCTGAGTCTGAGTTGAAATACGGAATATTTTAACTATATTCTTTCCCTTCAGTTGCAGAGTGGTTTACTTGAAATGCATTCATTATAACTACAGTAATTGACCATATGTGTATGTCTGTGTGTGTGTACCCTCAAAAAGTTTAGTTTAATCAAAATTACTTGGAGAGTTCTTCAGGGTAAAGAAAAACACATCATTACTGTTTTTATTAAAAAGGTCTCATCTAATAATCTGCTTGGAATTTAGTATTTGTCTTTTTTTTTGAAAACAGAGGTTGGTAAGGAGTAAGAAATATAATTAATATAGTTAGTTTTACTCAAGATAATCTTTAGTAACTTTTTGTAAATTTCTTCCTTCCTAATCACATCTGATTATAGAGAAACAACTTTCACCCCCCCAAAAAAAAAACCCATCGTTTACTTAATTTCCTAAATTATAACTATATAGTTATCATGATTTTGAAGACACTGGAACTATTTATTATTTAAGCAGTAATTCACTCTATTATGTTAGGAATAGGTTATGCCATTCTGTATTCATAATCTGATGCTTCCTATTCAATTCATTTGAACAATAATCATTTTCCATTATGAACAGCTAATTATAATTACTTATTAGTTCCCTTTGTTACTCTCATAAACATAATATTTTTGATACTTAGCCTGGCTATTTGGCATATTTAGCAAGTGGAAGACGAATTTTTAATATTCCACATAGAAAAACTCTGAGAATTGGAAAGTCTCTTTATTCTTGAAATGATCTATTATAGAGCTTATACTTGTGCAATGTCTTTTGGCATTTTCTAATACTTTCCTCTTTTATATGTGTAGGTTTTTAATTGGTTACCTACTATAAATAAATAAATGTTTCAACTAATTATAAAATGTAATGATGTACAAGAACTATAGTACTATCTTCTGTTGTAATCACAATCGAAAGATTGAGACATTCACAGTTTTTTTGTAACTTTTTGAAGTGTGGCAGAGCTTCATAATTATAACACAGCACCTTGCTAAGGCTTGATATAGAAAAGTTCCCTTGCAACATTTTAGCTAAAATGCTTTTGGACACAAACATCTCGGAAAATGAGATTGAAATGGAAATTTAGTTTAGTTAAATACAGAAATAAACATGTAATATTTCTTCAAACACAAGTACAAAGAATAAAGTTTTAAAAATAATTTTGAAGTCTCATCTAAGCCAACTGTATCACTTAATAGTTCTGATTTTTCAGGAGTTCCCATTGTGGCTCACCAGTAACGAACCCAACTGGTATACCTGAGGATCCTGGTTCAATCTATGGCCTCACTAAGTTGGTTAAGGATCTGGCGTTGCCATGAGCTGTGGTGTAGGGTGTAGGTCACAGACATGGCTCAGATCAGGGTTTGCTGTGGTGTAGTCCAGCAGCTGCAGCTCAGATTCAACCTCTAGTGGGAATTTCCATAACCCTGGGTGCAGCCCTAAAAAAGGGGGGAAAAAAAGTGCTGATTTTCAAGAAATAATTGTAGATGTGACATGGTATATCCCTATTTTGGGGATTTTGCTTTGTTTTGTTTTTATTTTTGGCCACACATAAGGCATGTGGTAGTTCCCAGGCAGGAATCAAACCTCTGCCACAGTAGCAACCTAAGCCATAGAAGTGACAACTCTGGATTCTTTACCACTGAACCACCAGAGAACTCCAATGATATATTCCTATTTTATATTCAGGTTCAGATCTACAAAAATCTGTTAAAATTGTACAAATAAACCCCAAAGGAAAAGGTTGCTACTTAAATATGATCAGTTTTTAGCACAAAGACTATTTTTTCTGTTTAAATTTTAAATCAGTTGAGCTCTTTTACACAACTAAAGGTAAAGCTTCTAATACTGTTTTAATTGTCAACACATAGAATAAGCATCAAAGAGATTTTTAGAACACATTTGAGGCATTCTTGTACTCTGGAAAGAATGTGGGATTGGGTTTGAAGAATTTCTACCTCTACAGTTAAATGGCTGTGTGATCTATGAGCATTTGTGTTATATAATAAAGTAAAGATAATACTTATCTGATAAATCACATAAAGGGGTCAAAATGAGATTGTATTTAAACATTGTTCCCTAAGTAGAAAGTGCCATGTAAGTACTAATAATTTGTATGACCCCAGACTCATTTTTTACCCAAATACAGCATGGGATCTATTTATTCATTTCTGTGTGTATTTACTGGCCACACATATGGGATGTGGAAGTTCCCAGGCTAGGGATGGAACCCACGCCATGGCTGTAACCAGAGCCACAGCAGTGACAATGCTGGATCCTTAAGCTGCTGAACCACAAGGGAACTCCTAGCATGAGTTCTTTTAAATAACAAAAATGTACTTTATAATTTGGAATTTTCAGGAATATGTAGCCATCAATTAGAGAGTTAACAGAAATCTATTTAAAGAATCAGACCTAACAATTAAACAAATTACTTTAAAATGAAAGGATTGCATTTAATTATGGGTACTTAATTTTTATATGAGATATAATTGTCTTTAGACTTCATCAAAAATTGATGAGAACAAACTCTATAAGAAGCTATCTGCAGTCCTTACTCAATATTCAGGATAAAACAACCTGTGAAATATATGTCCTTGAACAGGCACGGTGAAGAACATTTCAAACAAAGCTTAATGGCTGTGCCTGGATTGCAAATGATGTCATCCCTTGATTCTGTACTATTTGTCAGGAAAGAGGTAGAATTTGACTGGTGGGCATTTTTTTTAGGCGGGGGGCTGCATCTGCGGCATATTGAGGTTCTCAGGCTAGGCGTCGAATCTGAGCTGTAGCCGCTGGCCTATGCCAAAACCACAGCAATGTGGGATCTGAGTCGAGTGTGCAATCTACACCACAGCTCACGGCAACACTGAGCAAGGCCAGGGATCGAACCCGCATTCTCATGGATGCTAGTCAGGTTTGTTAACCACTGAGCCATGACGGGAACTCCTGGTGGGCACTTATTTAACCCACATCATGTTTATAAAATGTTTTAATTGGCAATATGAAAAAATTGACATTTTTCATACAAACATGTAAGTTTGTAATAGAAAAAACTGTAAGGTCTGATGAGACAACACTGAGGCAACTCTGTTGGCAGCTGGAGTGGAGAAGATAAGACAGGTACTCTCGAGTTCATTCTCTAAGTCTCATTGTGACTTAGCGGAAACAAATCTGACCAGGATCCATGAGGGTGCGTGTTCAATCCCTGGCCTTGCTCTGTGGACTGGGGATCCCATGTTACCATGAGCTGTGGTGTAGGTCGCAGACTCAACTCAGATCTGGTGTTGCTATGGCTGTGGTGTAGGCTGGCATCAGTAGCTCTAATTCAGTGCCTAGCCTGGGAACTTCCATATGCGGCTAGGGCAGCCCTAAAAAGAAAAAAAAAAAAGAGAGAGAAGGTCTCAATCCAGCTTGGTGTGTTTGTTTTACCCATGTAAAGTGGCCAGTGTAGATGTTTAAGTTTTCAAACCTTGATCAAAATTTCTTTATATTCACTTTCAATCCAGCTTTATCTTTGAAGATTGACTCATTTCAACTTGAGCATTTTTGGGTTTAAGAGTCTCTGAGAAAATATGTATCGAAGCCTAATATATGCTGCTACATTTAAATTTTACCTAAATTCTATCCTTCTCATGAAGCCTGTGATAAATATCTCTTTCTTAGTTTCACAAGATGTCCCTGAGTTCTCCTGACATTCAGCCTTTCTTGCTCCTGCAAGTTATAGACCTATATTTAATTTGCTTCTGAAGGTAATTATTATGAACCTATTCAACAAGTGCCTGATGAACTGTTGGATGAACTTATTACTGGGCCAGTCAAATAATTTTACTGTTAGAGTATATCAACATGTGGAGAGAAAAAGTGCTTGAAGACAACAGCAAAGGAAAGTGAGATTTTAATCATATAATATACTGTCCTGCACTGCAACTGTGTTTAATCTATTTGCTAGTCCTACCTATAGCCTATGGGTTGGTGAAAAAGTTCCATTTGAAATTTTCATAAAACATTCTGCTGCAACCCCAGCAAGAAAAGTAAATAATCATCACCAAAATAATAAATTCCCAGTTGTTGAAGAATTTCTTACAGTATCTTAAAATTTTACTACATATCTTAATTTCCTGTGATTAAATGGATTCATGCATTAAAAATGTTTTCAATCAAAGTCAGTTCATCTCCCAGTGAGCATTTGGAAATGTGTGGAACATTTAGGAATTCTGCTTAGTGAGCAAGAAGCACAAATACATTATATATGCAATGAGTCGGACAGTGCCCTAAAGAAAGAACTATCACAGTGAAATGCCAAAACGCATGCCCATATAAAACACACTGAACTGACAATGTGTGGTCTTGGCTTCTGATACCAGCTTTGCAACCTGGAAAGTCACTTTCTCTCTGAGTCTTGGTTTTTCCTGTGTGTTCCAAGGAGGCTGGAATTAATGGAGTCATCTCTAAGCCTTCTTCCTGCTCTTATAGTCCTTGATTGGTTCATTTAGCAAACACCCATCTCCTCCCTTTCCAAAGAATTTCCTATAACAGAGTTGGAGCAATACAGCTTAATGTTTTTTTAATATATTATGTTGTTCTGTATTTTCTTTTGAATAAATTATAAATCTCAAATTAGATTTTCAACTTCTCGCAGATATAAACTTGGATATATAGATATAGATAGCCATATGTGTATATGTATATATTAAAATACCTTAGAGCAAAAATTGTTGGCAGTGTCTAAGTCCATAAATACTCAAGTAATACATTATCATATTTACTGTCATATGAGTACAATCTGTTCTTTCAATGGAGAAAATCTTATAATTTTTTATATCATATTTTCATTACTTCCTAGGTTTTCTATATGTTAAAATTATTATTTGGATAATTATGTTTACAAATCTATGATTTCCGTAAAATGATAATGTATTGATAATATTGGGAATTCATTGTTCCACTGTTAGTAAGAAAAGATAATTTTTCATAATGTATAACTATTAGCTACTGGAGTAAAGTCTTGAAAATTATTTTAGTCCAGAAGAGTCATATAAATACAGCATCCATTTAGTCCATCTTTGAAATCAATTATGGTTTTTGAAAAAAACGCTCCAGTATTTTAACAGATTTTAGACCAGTTAATATAAGCTTCTTCTAAACTTCCACTATCTGGTCCCATTTGAAATTTTCTCATAACTCAGACATACTCTTAACCTATATAAATGACATTAATTTTAGATATCTATGAGAAGAAAATATAGCCTAGATGTGTTAATGCTTTTAAATAATACCTTTTTTTTTGCAAACTCCTAATTTCAATTTCACTCATTCTTTAGGTTTTTTTTTTTTTTTCCTCTGAGCAATAGGATCTTCTGGTCCTAAATGTTAGCGACATTATCCAGCTACTCTAGACTCTTCCTAATGAGCCTATTAAAAGACCTCTTCATCCAAGAAGCATTAAACAATTATTACCCAGGCATTTTGTTTTTAACTTGTTATTCAGAAGGATGTTAAAGCTTTTTAAAATAACATTTGAGTTATCATTTAGGCTTCCACTAAATTTGAGCAATGAACTGTGTAACAGCACTGTAGGAATAAATACAGAACAATTACATAATTTCTGATAAAGGCTATTTCAAAACATCTGTTAATTGTCAATTGGACTTTCCTGGATGGCACAGATAATTATGTTATGAGTACTTTTTTTTTCTTTTCATAACATGCTGTCTTTCTTGAATGACCTGTTTGAGAGAACATAATATTCAGCCCAAGAGGAGTGTAGAGATTAGGGGTGGCTGAAATACTGAATAGAGGATCATTTCAAGAGCATTAAGAGGTGCTGGGTGCAGAGTTCCCTCTAAAAGCAACTCACCATGATTAACCTGGAGGAAAATGCTTTGAATGGTAACTTTTTCCTTAAGGAATATGTTTAAAAGAAGAAAATCCTGGAATCATTACTTAACTGAATGATTGGTACAAAAAACATTCACTTCAGGTAAGCCACCATGTAGGAAAAGTAATTATTATTCTTTTAGTCAATCAATAAATAGAAAGGAAAATACTTCATTAATGCCCATGGTTTTAAAGGGTGCTACTCTACCTTGAAATGTAAACCTGGGGAGTAAAAATAAGACTAAGACTAAGGACCTTCATTTTGACAAATCCAATACAAGCTTTTTTGTTTCAATTTTACTGGAACATCCTGCTATGTCTGACCCTTTTGATAAAGCCCGTCTTGATAAAACCCACAAGGCACTAAACTGTAAGATCTTGTAATATGAAGCCAATATGTCCTGAACTCATCCTAAATGCCAAAGAGCTCATTGTATCTTGACAACAACCATGAGATAGATACTGTTCCTGTTTTAGAGATGAGAAAGCCATATCACAGAATATGTGACATGAATCAAAGAAACCAAGCATTGGTTGTTGATGAATTAACTGTTCATTTGCTTTCTGAAGGCAGGCACAGCTGAACTGGCCGGTAAAGTGAGCAAAACTCCCTATCATCGTGCATTAGTGCAGAGGAATTTGGCTGTCTAATCTCCAGGTATGGATTTACAAATAGTGCCTTACTCAGGTAAATGAAATGGTGACATATCCTTAGTGAAATCTAATGACTCAAAAAAATATTTCTCTTTGATATTAAAGTATATAGTTGTCCATAAAGTAAAAAATTATAATGAAAAATGTTAATGAAATTCTTGAAATTGGTTGAGTAAAACCTCGAATTTGTGACTGTAAAAATTACTCATGTTGGAAATTCAGTATTTAAAAGGATGCTCTTCACACCTCATAATTTTACATGACACCAGAATAATAATCAGAAGACAAATGGGATAATTTAATATCACTCAGAAGTGTCTTGATAATTAACTAATAACAGATTTTTACAGTCCATTGATAATTGCATTACTAGATTTATTTCACAAAGCCTTCTATGGGTAGCTTATTTAACAATTCTAATCAGTCTGGATGGAACTAGATTGATTAATAGGCATTCTCAGAAGCAAAGGAAAAAAATGCGAGAAAAAATAGCAAGTCAGTGAAAGCTTCAACCCAAGCATGTAGAAAAAAATGTCAAATTAAACAACCCCAAAATATGCAGTCATGTGCACCCCTTTACCGTGATGCTCTGGTGTGTGAAAATCTCTCCCTCAGGGAAAGCACTTTAATCATCTAAGGTTCAAATACAAGAAGGAGTAAACAAGAGTTAAAGCATTACTATAAAACAACAAAATGGAGAAGACTTTATGTATTATTTATCCCTATTTACCTCTCTTTTTCCTATTCTCCATAAATCATTTTTAAAAGATTAAACATTAATTATTGAGAGTAGTATTTCCTTCTTTGATTTTTTTTTTACCGACACTACTGCTCCCTCCTTCTTTATAAAAGTTTATGAGTTTAAAGCATCTCAAACATTCATTGTCTACTGACAATATTTAATTTTACTTTTGTTGAATCAAAAATTTAATTTTACTTTTGAAGAATGCTGTGTTAAGCAGCATTGCGTAAGCTGTCACAAAGTGACAATATACTTGGCTAATTTAGGAATAGAATGTAATAAAATAGAATGTAAGCCAGTGGTATAGGAACTTTGTTTACCTCTGTATAACATCTAGAAAAGTACCTAATACATAGTAGGAGTTCTGCGAGTATTTCTGGGTTAAATAAATGGTGAGAAAGGAGGTAAATTGTGCTGGAGATTAGGGAAACAGAAGGAGAGTTATATAAGGCAGAAAACTGGGTAAGGTAAGGTCATAAGAAGCTATGTAGATCATGATAAAAAATGTGTATGTTGTTACAAGTTCACTGATTTTGGGAAAGCAATGTCAGTCAGACTGGCCAAAGACAAATAGTAAGAATGAGGTTGAAATTAAATAAGAAAATAAAATTTTATGTTGTTTAAATTGGCCGGTGTTTTTAATGCTAACACTTAAAATTGGCAAGCACATGTGGTAACAAGCTTGCCTGTAAAGTTCTGATGCACTTTAGAAAAAAACTGTTGTTTCCTATTCTTTGATATTCAGGAAAAGTCAAAACTGCAGAGACAGTAAAAAGATCAGTGGTTGCCAATCTTTCAAGGAGGGAGAGGTGAATAGGTGAAGCACACTGATGGATTTTTAAGGCAGTGAAATTATTTTGTATGATACTCTAATGGTAGTTCTGTAACCTAACATATTTGCAGAAACTCACAGGAAGTTCATCACCAAGAGGGAAGTTTAATGGAAACTAAGGTCTTTGTGTGATAATGATGAGTAAGTATTGGTTCACTGATTTTAGCAATTGTACTGTTTGGTGGAAGATTTGATTGTGGGGGAGCCTGTGCTGGGGGTGGGGGCAGGAGGAGTACTTGGGAACTCTGTGTACTTTCTGCTCGTTTTTGTTGTGAACCCAGAACTCCTCTTTAAAAAATGGTGTAACATTTTTATTGTTGTCAATTTGACATTGGGTTTTAAAACCGTTAAGTATTCACATATTTTTATTTGGGAAATTATTTCTACATTATCCTCCATAAATATAACAAAAGATGTACACAGAATTTTTGTTAACAGTTTATATCTTACAACTTTTTATAATAAAGAAATTTTGGAAATACAGTTTCCTGTACTGACAGAATGGGAAAAGTAATTATAGAATATCCATATACATTTTGTCATCATGATAATATTTTAAAGAATGCTTTATAATTAAGGAATATACTTGTATAAAAAAGTCGAGTAAAAGTAATACTACAGTGTAACATACATAATACAAAATTAATGATGAAAAGTGCAAGATAGATATGTGTACCAAGTGGAGTGAAAGACAATAACGGAAAGAAAGACATCAAAATGTTAGGGGATGGGATTTTTAATTTTATATTCTTCTTTACACATGGTTGTGCTTTCTTTAATAAATAATAAAAGCTCAAAGATTAAAGTAATTTTTGGTAAACATTTTATTTTACTAAATAAACAGAATAATTTAGTTGTTGGGGTAATGAGATTGAGAATTGAGAAGGGGGCAAGTTACAACAGCAGCTTTGTATAATGGCCTAAGGACCATTTAATTTTATTTATACATTATCATGTACCAAAGTGTGTTTTCTTCAGACCCCAATCCCATGAAATTCTCATCAGGAGGCAAAAACAAACCAAAAAATAGTTAGGAAACACTAGATATTATTTCAACTTTTTTGAGATTGGCAACATATGTTTTATGGTTAAGGGTCTAAGAAATCTTTCATTCAAGGAATTTGTTTAACCTTATTTAAACAATGTTTCCCAAATGTATTTGGCTTGAAGCTTTTTTTTTTTTTTTTTGTCTTTTGTCTTTCTAGGACTGCACCCGTGGCATATGGAGGCTCCCAGGCTAGGGGTCAAATGGGAGCTGTAGCCACCGGCCTACGCCACAGCCACAGCAATGCCATATACGAGCTGCATCTGTGACCTACACCACAGCTCATGGCAATGCCAGATGGATCCCCAACCCGTGAGTGAGGCCAGAGACTGAACCCTCATCCTCATGGATACCAGTCAGATTCATTTCCACCTAGCCATGACAGGAACTCCAGCTTGAAGAATTTTAAATGCCATTGCAATTACTGTCCTGAAGAACAAATTTTAGTAAATGCTATCATAGAAAGAGCAATCTAGAGTTTAAATTAATTATTATTTTTTTACATTGCAATATTCCCAACTTAAAAGCCCAAAAGAAAAGTTTCAAATATAATGACAAGTAACAATTTTCTAAACAGTTAGAGTGTTTCCACCTCATGTCCCATTATCCCTGATAACTCCTGAAAAAATCAATGTCCTTAACAATAAAGACATTCTTCCACATAACTATAACAGCAACATCAAAATCAGTAAATTGACATGAATAAAATACTTCAATACAGTTTTCAGACTGTCATAATGTCCTTTGAAGGTGTGATTTTTAGCTCAGAACTTTGTGTTTGATTTCCTTGTCTTTAGTCTGGAACAATTACCTTGACTTCATGATCTTGATATTTTTAAGATTACGGGATGGATATTTTATAGAATATCCTTCAATGTGAGCTTGTATCCTCATGATTAAAATCAGATTATACATTTTTGTCAAGAAAATATTATAGAAGTGATGTGTTCTTTTCATTCTATAAGATGTCACAAAATTTCAGTTTATTGCATTGCATGTTAGATTCACTCCACTGATCATTTGAGCAATGGAGTGTGTATCAGACTTCTCCCACTGTAATGTTACTGTTTTTCCCTTTGTAATTAAGAGGTCATTTGTGGGATGGCACTCTGGGCTATGTAAATATTCTGTTCCTTACTCTGGCAAACACTCCCAAAGGTGATACCTAAGGATCCCTCCCTTTATATATACATGTCCTTGTATATTCTCCTCTTTAGGCAGAAACTAGGACTTGTTCAGTAGGACTTAATCAGTAGAATATGGCAAAGGTGATGGACTATCAGCCCCATGATTCTGTCATATGTAAGACTTGTCTTGCTCGCTTACTTATTCTAGAATCATGCTCGCTATAGCTGGCCTCAAGAAACACCAAGCCAACATGAGTTTTCCAGGAAATTAATTTTCCAACAACCCAAGTAAACTTGGAAGCAGAATCTTCCTCAATCAAGCCTCCAGGTGAGAGCTCGGCCCTGGCCAATTCTTGGTGTAGTCTTACAGAGGACCCTGGATAACTTTGTGATTGTAGCCTGGCAGAGAACTCAGTCATGCTTTGTCCAACTCCTGACTCACAGAAACTGTGAGACAATATTGTTCAAGTTGTTTAAAATCTACTATGTTTGTGGTAATTCATTATATAGCATAGAAAATTAATATACTTAGCAAACTTTCCACTAGTTAATTAATCAGTTAATGGTAAGTTTGGTAAGTATACTAATGAAATCATTCATTCATCCATCCATTCATTCATTCCAGTATAGACTCATAGATATTCTTTGTTCCTCATTTATTCAGTGGGTTATAACCTGATACTACAATATTGATTTTTATGCTCAAAATGATGACAGATTTGGCCAGTGGCATTTACTGTCAATTTAATATGTCCCCATCGATCTTTGAGCACTTTTGTATTTTCTGGTACAGCATTATAATCAAGACATTTTGTATGATCCTGCCGTAGCCCTAGGAATGAACCACTTTCCCACTGCATACTGACTTATTTTAATGGAGAATATTTAGAAGACAAGATCTATTTTCTAGATGTGATTATTGCCATAGGGTGCTCCTAGCAGAGCTAGGGACACACGTATGCACCTACACAAAAAAAATACATATATATATATATATACTTATATATATATATATATATATATATATATATGTTATTCATGTACATAAATATATATAACCCTACGTTTCATTCTATATCTGTTTAAAGTCATGAGTTTGCTCACTTGCTTTCAATTCAGTCCAACACCACAGAGTTCATGCCAGTTTTATCATTTTCCTCCTTTATAATTCCCTCCTTAGACCATTAGAAAACTAGTTCCTGTGATTCTTCATGTGTTTGCATATTTGTTCAATTCCCTATAAGAGAACAGTGACCAATTCCTACTAAACTCCTCCCCCTCCTCCTTTAGACAGGTGCCTTTCTCATGTTATTTGGGCTAAGAAATTTTATGACAGGCCATGTCACTACCCCACCACTTAATGAAGTCTCTCCTCATCCTGCTCAGACTTCAGTATCCCATGCCAGGCAATCCTCCCCTGCAGACACTCTCCTCTTCCTGCTTGGGGTCTGACACCACACACAGCTCTGCTCTTGGACACCGCTTCAGTCTTGGACTTTGACACCACATGCAGGATGTCCCCTACTATGGACAGCCTCCTCAACCAGCTTTAGCTCTGCCATCCTGCACTGGGCTGTATTCCCAAGGGAACATCCTTATTTAGCTATTGCTGTCCTCTCCTGAGTGGGCTGCCTTTCAGTGTGGCTACTTCTTGACAACACCCAGGGTCTGGCACCCTTGTGCTGGGCTCCATACCGTCTCTAAATCTCAAGGCAGTATAGCCCACTATTCATACTGAATTACACCAGCTCTACTATTCCAAAAGAAATAGGAGATAGATCAAAAGAAACAGAGGAACAAAAGAACAAATAAAACACATTAACAATTTTTAAATGTACTAATGGAAATTAGTACATTGTACAGTACAATATATGGGAGGAAAAATGATCGTAGCTTCAAAACATAAAAACACATAACTTGCTTTAGCAAAGTAATGATTTTTAATGTAGGATGTTATAAATTTTGTTGTCATACTTTTCACATTTTGTAATTATAACATGTATACATATGTGTGCACATATAAGTGTGCATCATTAAATAGATATACATACTCAGTTATTCTCATGTTATAGCTTAAACTCTTGATTAAATAATAAATTATTAATTATTTAAATATTAAGTACTTGGTTTTTTGCTCACCAAGTTTTGAGAGTGTTTCCTTGGCTAACATTTTAAAGAGAAAAACCAACAAAAATATACATGTGCACAACAGAAATTTAATGTAAAAGAGGAAAACTTTGCATACATTTACAAATATAAGCAAAACCTTTTTAGACAGCATATCATAATTTCAAGGGACATATGGTCTTACTCTGTCATGCTTTTATATATATATATATATGTATGTATATATGCTAAATACTTATATATTTGCAACTTTATAAGTGTGAATTATATATTTAAATAGTTAAGTAAAACAACAAAATACATTGTAATTTTAAAGCTTCAGATGGACTTAGAATTCATATGTGTAACAGAAAGATAAATAATTTAAGACCATGCTCTTGTTCTCTAGGAATTCACATTTTGCTCAGTGAGGCAGAAAGTAAATAGTAGATCATTACAAAACAACCTCAGACTTTGAAAAATTGGGATAAAATAAGAAGTTGAGAAGAAAATACAGAAGGGGTAGTCATGACTTTGGAAACAGTATTTTCTAATACTATCTTTCAGTAAATCTAAGAATGACAAAATCTAAATGACTTTCCCATAATCCCAAATATTTAATGCTGAGACTGGAATAAATGATTTCCTCATATGCCCTGGGTTCTTCTTCCTCGCTCTCAGATAGATCATACGAAGGTTAATTACAAACACTTTTAGGTCTGAAATATATTGAAACATAGTTACTTTATACCAAATAAAAGCACTTCAAAAACAAAATTGTCAAAAGTTCAGTAAATCATTCCATACTTAATAGTTTTACTCTTTTTATTGTGTCTCAAACTATGGGGATATAAAGAACATAGATATCTGTAAAACATTTTATATAGAGCACACACACACACACACACACACACACAAAGGACAATAAAGAACTGGTTTGCAGTGAAGCATTTAATAATAAAAGATTATAACTTTTGCAAACTCAGCATATCCCTGTCTGAAACGTTAATGAGGTAGAAAATTAAAAGAAATATTAGCACATGGGTCTTGCAATGTTTTATAAACCTTGTAGTCGTCAGTGCTTGCTTTCTTTGATTCTTGCTGGACAATGTTTACTGTGGTGTTCATATAAACATTTATCATTTGTGCAAGTGAGAAAGTATAGATTCATTCTGATTCCTTGGCTAAACTGGGATACCCACTTGGAAAGATTAATGAAGACTGATTTTTCCTTTTTCTGTTTATAAATGTTTTTCATTCATGTCTTCAAAGCTGTTTAAAAAACTCTAATAACTTTCTATAAGTTTTAAACTAATTATTTATTTTTGGCCTCCAGTGAGTGCTCTGTAAGCATTTAGCCCAATGTCAACTAGAAAAAGAAAAATGGTGCAAGAAATTAAGCCAAACTGAGAATAAAGAAATGCTGGTAAGTGGGGTTAGAGGACTTAGGTATTTTCCACTGAATTTAGGCTTTCTAAAACAACTATGTTGCAATAATTTCTAAGGCCAAGTTCAAAATTGAAGCACCATGAGTTGTTAGATTTAGCAAATACAAATATAAATATCCACTACAAAGCTATGGCTACTGAACACTATATTGAACAGAGGATGATGATGCATATAAATTACCATAATTTAGAATCAGATTTTAGATTTATTAAAGCAAGTGCTATGTTTTTATTGCTTAGTTGACTACCTTTTCAACATCACATTTGCCTAAGTAGTTCATGTACACTGAAAGAGATAATTAAAAATATAAGCCAAATAGAGTAGCAATATTCAAAGGATAAATAAGGTATCCTTCAAACAACAAAACTAGAAGCTAAATTTTCCTTAAAATTGTAACAGATTGTTTCTCAATTTCAATTGCAATGTTTAATAAGAAAACAAAATATATATGTTCAATTTCGTTTATAACCCCAGAAAAAATTTCCCCAGCCCTAACCCTAATCTGAGCTCAAACCCTGGTTTTAACTGTCTTTTTCCTGCATAATCAATCACTTACTCAGTACTGCATTTTTGTCGTCATGTGAGGCATGCTCTTATAATCTCCCACCTTAAAATTTATCCTTTAAAACTCACGTCTCTAGATATCAACAATATGTTGGAAAGTTTTGTTCAATACTTTATTATTACCACTCAATCTCAAATGAGATGAATATTTGCTTCTCTTTCCATATTTCATTAAAATAATCATATGTGGTTCTAAATCAATTAGGTACTGTTTTATATAATAACCTTTCAAATGATCACAACTTCATTATTACAGAGTTGTCTGATATCAGACCACTACTACAGCATGGTTTTTATCATTAATCCTGAAGTCACACCTCTAGCCTACTTCTCCAAAAAACTCCAACAATTCTCCTTGGAGAAGAATGGTCTAAAGTGAGTACAGGGACCTAGGTCCTCAAAGGGAATCCAGAGATCCTTTAGCTGGGATGTGAAATCTGGAATGAAGGGGATCCTGAGGACACTCGAAGCCTACCACAGACTGGAAGACTGACTCTGTAGGTGTAAATAGATTATAGCAAAGCTTTTAAGGTGAGGTAAGTTAGCTTATAAGTTTTTAACTCTCATAGAGTAGCTTCCCAGAGGTGGGGGTGGGGATATTAGTGTATCACAAGGAAAAAAAAAAAAAAAGTTTTGTGTTTTTAGCAGTTAAATTCTTCTCCAACCTGAGAAAATTAATCTGTTTTTATGGACCTCTCTTTAGAAAAGGAGTTGTTACCTTTGAGATTTAAGATTTCTGTAAGATAATTGCATGAAAAAAATGTGATGCTCAGAGGATGAGAGCTTAGAAATTATATTCTATGTAGAATAATCACCCTGTAAATATTAAAGGTAAAAACACGAAAGTGAAAATGCCACCAGTAGAAATGTTAAAAGGAAATTTCATTTTGAAACGTCCTTTTTTATAGCCGATTTACTGAAGTATAATTTACCTACTATAAATGTAACTATTGCAAGTGCAAACAGTATAGTGCATTTCAGTAGATTCATAGCGTTGTGCTATGATCACTGTTGTTCAGCCTTAGAATATTTTTATCACACCCAAAATATTTCCAAATGCCATGGGTTAGTGGCCAGGCAATGATCAGGTAAAGATTATTGACAGTCCCTAGAGCCCATAATGCTTCCCTCTGGAGACTGATCTGTATGTGTGTTGGGAGCACATCCAAAGTTTGGGAAATGTTAATGTTTGCTTCAGATTTTACTTTCTGCCAAGCATCTCTGGTATGCCATCACATATTTACATAGTTTTCAGCCAGGGCCATATGGAGATCTTGTCTAGCCATTATATGGATCCTTTATTTCCAGGATCACCCCATTAAATTTCCATCTGGTGCTCCACTTGCCTCAAATGGTACAACAACCTCAAAGGAGTTGAGCTGTGGCTCTCCCCATTTGTTTTGGACCACAATTGCTACTCTGAATGAAAATGTTACTGGACAGCTCTTTGCCCTCCACTCCATAGCACATCAGTTCCCTCTGAAAGCAAATCCACTGCTACTCATGATCAGCCCTGCCTCGATAAAATCCCCTTATTCACAGGGCTGTGGAGCTGATCTGGGCTAGACAACTGCCACTCCAGGTGTTCTTATCTGGAGTTTACAAATAAGCACTTCTCAATTTGTTAGCCTTTGGTCAACTTCCAAAATCCCGAAATGATTGTTTGTAACAATTTTGTGTAGTTTTATGCTCGTCTGTGTAGGAGAGGTTTACCAACCTCATAATCCCTCTGTAAATCCCCACATTTCTCCTTTTAAGAAATTGAGATTCTATATGTGATCTTATCTAAAGAATAAACGTATACTCTAAAATATAAAAAGATTTAAATATGAATAATTCCAGGATAACAAAATGTTTGCGCTTTGCATTTTTAAACTGAAATGGTCACAACAATTTAAGAACAATACTAATCAATTTCCGTATTGTAGACAGGATATTAGTGAAGAAACATTCATACTGGACTGGAGCCAACTGTGATAAAAAGAGAAAAAAAAATACCATTTATTTTTCCAAATTTAGAAATCAGCTGAGGAGTTCCCTTCGTGGCTCAGTGGTTAAGGAATCTGACTAGGAAGCATGAGGTTGCGTGTTTGATCCCTGGCCTTGCTCAGTGGGTTAAGGATCCGGCGTTGCCGTGAGCTGTGGTACAGGTTGCAGACGCGGCTCGGATCCCGCGTTGCTGTGGCTGTGGCGTAGGCCGGCAGCTACAGCTCCTGTTAGACCCCTAGCCTGGGAACCTCCATATGCCACGGTTGCGGCCCTAGATAAGGCAAAAGGACAAAAAAATAAAAAATAAAAATCAGCTGAAATAACATTTTTTCCCTGTAGTGCTACTTTAGGGAAAGAACAATGAGATGTTACTGAATAGTGAAACTCAGCTGACATCCCACAACTTAGCTTTCAAATAATGGCACCCTATTTTCTATTCCCCAGGCAAAATTTTGAAAGATTACTTTCCAGGGAAACTGAGCAGCCTGTCACATCCTACAGATTGACATTTCAGTGTCCCCATGAGGCGATTAGGTTATCTGTAGAATAGTCCTGTTATGCCAAAAAAAAAAAAAAGAAAAAGACAAGCTTACCATTAGCATCTTAATATTTCAGTTTTAAATGCTTCATGAAATAAGAAATAGAGAAAAAGAACAGTAGATAATTTAAGTTTCTAAGCATACAATTTAAAAACTAAAATAAGAAACTAAAAAAAAAAAAACACACAAAAACAACTCGCCAAAAAATTTAATTGGGAACATGTGAGTACATTATGTTGGGAGAAGAAGAAATCTTGAAAAAATCAATAATTATGATTAATAGCTTCAGAGAGATAAAAGTGAATATATTTTATCCATGTAACTAGAACAGAAAGTTCTATAAAAGGAGGAAAAAAAACTCTTGGAAATACAAAAGTGTGATAGAATAAATTAACAATTCAATAGACCAGCTGAAAGATAATGCTAAGAAACATCCCTGGCAAGAGAATAAAAGGAGATGGAAAATGTGACACCACAGATAAATCTAAAAGAATTAACACAGATGGTCCAATATCCAACTTTAAAAAATTCCAGAGAGAGAAAAAGCAAATATATATATGTAATTCTCAAGGATGTCAAAGATTGAGTGTGGGAAGGAGCAACAGGCAATGAAAGAATGAGGTGGAGAAACATTCAGGCAAAGGAGCAAAGAAGTATGTGGGTGTGACATATCACCAAGAGAAAGTGACAGATAGTTTTTAGGCCTGAAACAAAGGCTTTGCTTCAGGAGGAGCAGGAGATAAGGCTAAAGATTTTCAGGAACCGAAGCAGAGTGAACCTTGTTTGCTAAACGAAGGAGTTTGAAATCTACTCCAAAGTACTGTGAGTTGTGGATTTGATGAAGTGAGAAGAATAGCTATTCACTTTTTTCAAAAGTTTCCTCCCTTTTAATGAAGTTTTAAAGTTACTATTTCCACTGAGGAGAAACTCCCAACCTACAGTCTGTTAGTGGGGTCATATCTGCATTATGAAGATGGAATGACACTTGATGCAGAGGTTATAACAGCAGGTAAGAGGCAACTGAGGATGCAGCAGCTCCAGAGAAGACTGGGAATCTGAATCCTCTCAGAAAACATCGAAATCATGGCAAAACTCTGATTTCACAAACCTCACTCAGCAGTGGGCTCAAATGTGGTCAAAACTCAGCTCTTTCCTCAAGTGAGGTAGAAGGACCAGGAGAGGTAGGGGATGATTCTAATTTGCTGAACACGTATGCAGCTGAGCTACACTTTCTATTTAAATTTGTAATTCTAGTCATCAGAAATAAATTTAATTCGTGGGATGAATTGTTTGTAACTGAATCAGGAAATACTGAGGAAGAGTATTGGGCTTCATATGTTGGCACCAGCAATTGGATGGGAAAGGTGTTGGCCTTGGTTGCATCCACATGCTGGGGCTCCTATAAGGCTTTGTGTGGATGCTCCTCTGACACCTCATTGTTCTTAGAAGACGCCACAGGCTTTCTGAAGGGGGATCAAGACCAAGCTCACTCTGGCTATACTGGAGATGCTAATCTTAAGACTTTACGAAAACAAGTAATGCTGTTAGTCTGTGCTAGCAGGCGTCCCCCCTTGGTTCTAGCTCTTTGGTGGCCCTATCTTTTTTTTTTCCTCCTAGTATATAGTACTTCATTTCTTTCTTCTGTGCTGCTGTTTTTGAAGTTATTTCAGTTATTAAGAAAAAGCAAATTAATATTAATAGAATCAAAGTGATAGTCTTAGTATTAATACCTCTCAGTAAATACATACAGTCTGAGGTTTGGATGAGATCTTTTTGTGGCTGTTGTTTCTGTAATTTATGCTTATGAACACAAATCAAAATAAGTCAGTATGGAGGGCTGGCGCACTTGGTTGAGATGTCAATTTTAATTTTTTGTGCTATACTATGCCTTAATATAGTTGCATGTGTATATATATGTGTATATATATATATATATATATATATATATATACAACCATATCTTTAAAGTTTTTCATTAGTAATGTAGAACAAATTTCTTGAGTTCTTTATACATCAAAATGTGCTGTTGAATCTATGATATTGTTGATCACAAAATGGTTAATAATATAGAACTAGCAAACATATCTCCAAAAAAGTTGACATAAAATAACTTAAGCTATAAGTCTAAAACAGAATTGTAATAACCAAAAAGTTGATACTGCTTTTTAGTTTAAACTTGTTTTCAAATATAGTAAATAAAAAATCTCAATGAATGTCATCTCAGCAAATATAAAATCCCAATTATATAGATATTATTATTCTCATCAGAAAAATTAAGAACCTCTATGAAAAAAGTGAGTAAAAGACCAGTTTATACATAGTTGAAAATAGCAGATTTGAGATAATCCAGGTTTTCTAAAGTCAATTCCGTATCTGTTGTACTATGTGAAATTATTTTCCCATTTGGATCCAGATTATAAAATTATAACAATGCCATATTCATACAAACACACAGTGATGCATAAACAAAATATCAGCTATATTGAGAAACTAATTTTTATGTGTTCAACAGTTCCACATATTCATTACACTAATGTTTACTCTAAGCAGTAGCAGAAAGATGCTTTTCTCCCAGTCTCTTAGCTGGTGGTGTTCATTAATACTGAGATGATAACACCTCACATCTCACTCACCAGTGTAGTGAAATAACTGCTTTCCACTTCCTGATGAATAAAGAATGTTCAATGTTACTGGGTTTAAAATTTACCTAAAGTTGCATATATTAAAATGTTTTAAAATGTAATTTAATATCACTGAATATATAGTTATTTTACTATTTACCTCATAAGGTTTTTTCTTATTATAAATCATTATAAATAAGTGAAAGTCCTGTTGCCAACACAACTTGAGAGATGTTCATAATTTATACAGAGAGCTCAGCTCTTAGTCTAAGTCAGCTGTGCTCTCAACTCCGTTTCTTTTTTTTTCTTTTTTTTGCCTTTTGTCATTTTATGGCCACATCTGTGGCATGTGGAGGTTCCCAGGCTAGGGATCTAATTGGAGCTGTAGCCTCTGGCCTGTGCCGCAGCCACAGCAACGCAGGATCCGAGCCACATCTGCGACCTACCCCACAGCTCACGGCAACACCAGATGGTTAACCCACTGAGCAAGGCCAGGGATCAAACGTGCAACCTCATGGTTCCTAGTCAGATTCGTTAACCGCTGCGCCACGATGGGAACCCCCTCAACTCTATTTCTGTAACTGCAACCGTTTATCATATTACATAGCCCTGATGCCCTCCTTTCTTCCTCCTTCTTTCTTTCCTTCTTCCTTCCCTCCTTTTCTCTTTCCTTCTTTCTTTCCCTTTCTTCCTTTCACCTTTCTTTTCTTCCATTCTACAATTACTTATTGAGAACTTCCTTGAACTGACTATTTTTGCTTTTATCTATGCAGATATCTGGGTTAGCACAGAATAACTAAGAAAATAAGCAAATTTGATCTTTTCATTCCTTCTCCAGGAGTGTAATCTTTGAGGTCAAGCTAACTTCAGCAGAGCTTTGCCCCTTACACTCCAGCACTGCTAGGTAACAACAGCACAATCAGGGTTACACCAGTGTTTTAGTCCCACCTACCACTGAATCCAACATTCTTATGTGGCCACAAGACCCTCTAGCACCCTATAACAAAAGGAAAATGTCTAATCCTTTGTAGCTTTTTATTTATATGTTTTGCTCTGTTGTGGTAAAGTTTCAGGCTTATTGCTTGGTTATTATGCAATTTTCAACTCTATCATATTTTGGTCAAAGATCGACAGTTCTTAGGTACTCCATCTTTGCCTTCTTTGACTGACTTTAAAGAGCAGATCATGGAAAGTCTCAGAATATCTTTCTTAAACTAACTTGAATAAACTGTTAGCAAATAGCTGCTTTGGTACTTAACTTTATCAATATCATCCTAAAAGAAAATCGCTTGCTGAAAGGAAACATGCATTTGGACATCGCTTTTCAGTTACATTAACATCATTTAAACTCTTAATTTTTTTTTCTTGCCAGTAGTTCCTTGCCAAGAGAAAAACTTTTTAAATCTAAGTGCCTTTTTCTTCTAGTTTATATCTTTTTTTTTTTTACAGACTCTCGTACCTTTTGTGTGTATGTGTATGTGTGTGTGTGTTTGAGACCTTTCCAAAATTCTTCAGAAGACTGTGGTTCAAATTGTTTATCTGTCAGCATTATTTCTTTTATAAATCAATATAAAGGAATCAAAAGGACCAAGACTCTGAACACTTGCTAAGAAATCTTTTTCATTTTCTTAAATTGGAAATCCATTTGGGCATTCATACAAATGCATTACTTATGCAGAAATACACTAGGGAACATAGAAAATATGTAATAATAAAATCACCTATAATTTTAGAATCAAATTAATAGCATAGCATTTCTGGGACTTAAATAATACTCTGATTTCTAGCTTCCAGATTTCTGTCATTGAAACAAAATTTGTAGAGATTCAGGAAAAGAAATTCTAGCTCCTGAAAGATCTGTATTTTATGACATTGTATTTGACTATAGAAGACAAATGCTTTCAGAGTGAAACTATTCTTAAGAGAGAGCAAAAAGGACTGTAAATTCAGAATAAAAGCAAAAGTTGGTGACAATAAGTCAGATATTATAATGATATATTATGGAATGAGAACTTTTCAGAGCTTCTTTCTAAACTTCTAAAAGTTTTAGACATGAAATAGAAATTCTGGAAGAAAATGTTTTTGTCTATTTAAATCATAATGAGTTTTATATTTTCTTTTGAAACACTTTAAGTTTTTCTGTTGAAAAATAGGAAGATCTTGTCTCTCTGGGCCTGTATTTCCACATGGCAACCACCACCTGAAGTTGCATGATGGTGACACCTTCAGACAGTGTTTTTGACCACCATCCCCACAACAACACACACTAACCCAGGAGGAGGAACCTGGTGGGAGACAATGTCTGAGAAACTGGAAAGGACTTGAGTGGGACACAGGGAACATTGTGCTGCTCCCCGAATCCCAACTATCACAAAGTGCTGTTCCAGCCACACCTGGGAGCCTGTGGTAAAAACTTCAAAAGTTGGTTCAAATCTACCTGGGAATGAGGAAGATTTGCAAGATCTGCAATTGTCTAAAAATTCAGGAAGGTGTTTGTTTTGTTCAGTTTTATTTTTTTAACTTCTGCTCACTTAGGAGGACTTCATTAATTTTCACTTTGTAAAATTATCTGAGTTAAAGTATTTTCAGACTCTTGCAGTAGTCTGAGTAATTATCATAAAATGCTACCTGGCATCTCCTTTCTAACATTTTTGCCAACTGCCACACTTCAGATATTCACTTTCAAATACTCCTATCATAGCCTCTTGCTTCTTTCTAGGCTCTCCTCATTCAGTTTGTCCTACATACTGGTGCCAAAGCCATGTCTTCAAACGAGCAGGGTGAGGCAGGATCCAAGTGAGCTATTTGATTCCTCTATATTTTGCCTGTGCTTGGAGGCATCCGGAAAGAGTTTAACAAGGACTTGCCTGGATCTTTGCTTGTGATCTTTTAAGTCAAGATGTTTTAAGTAATTTCAGAATAGGACCTCTAAAATAAGTCTCATAAAAAGTGTTAAGTTCAAATATCACATTATATGTGTATATAAAACAAAAAAATTAAGCAAAACAATATGTAAATTTTTTTGTTCCCAATCTCTGTTCAGTTCAGAGCAATGGTGTTCAAACCTATTTGCATGATCATATCACCTGGAGAATTTTACAAAAATCCAATGCAATGGTCCTACCCTGGACTGATTATGTAAGCCCTTCAGGGTTGGAGGTCCTAAAATCATTATTTTTCTAAAATGTTATTAAGGTGGAAAAAAGGGTTGATAATCACTGATTTAGTAAATTATTCTAGTACTGTATTTGGTAAAATTATTCAAAGAACTTTAAAATGCACTATAGTAATAAAACAATGAATCAGGATGTGCCATAGAAAAGAAAGAGGCCTGGGGTGACCAATTCGTATGGAAAATCACCAAGTAACCATTGCTTTCTCAGTATGACAGAAATATCTGCATTGAGGCCCAAGACAGGATTGGAGGCCACGAAACACGTCCCAGGGCCTCTGCACTAAGATTCGAGGCAAGATGTGAGGCTTCCTAGAAGTCTCCTTGTGGCTGTGTGGAGACTGTGGTCAGTCTCTGCTCTCCTCTAGTTCATCCCAAGGATGTGACATGGGATGGGGAAGAGAATTATAAAACCTTTAGGTTATTCTCTATTTCACTGCTATTATTTTTATTTCTGTCTGGTTCCTGTGTAGAATTCATCCTCGATAATCAAAGAATTTTATTACCTTTAGAAGTCTCAGTAAAAATATTCTCCCAGATAAGGAAAAGAAAGAAACTGGAAGGGAGGGAGAGAAGGAAGCAAAGAATATAAGCCCTTTGGCTCTAGGGTTCATGACTTTATCATTCTCCTCCTCTGTAGGACTGAATAATCTTTAATGAACTGAGTATTAGTAAGTGTGCAGCTCATGGTTTAAATAATCATTAAACCTTCAATCCGTTTTAAAATGAGAATGGAAGCACCTGTCACGATGACATTATTATTTTTCCCCTAGAGTTTGAGCATAGTGGATTAAAAAAAAAAAAAAAGAGTTCCCCAACTGCAAATGGATTCTCTTTTCCAAAAAACATTCCCAGTGCAAAATCTTTCTTAACAATTATGATCATTTATCCAAGGTCTCAAGAGCTTTTAACTAGGGCCTAGGTTAAAATTTAGAAGAATCAACCTCCCTTTTCTGCCAATAAATCTAAGTCGATTTGGTGCCATAATAAACAGATTTCTTTCTGGTTTATTAAGCATAGCTATTGCTCAAAAAACTTATATAATTAAAAATAAAACAATATTACAATAGTGAATATGGAGAATTAGCAAATATGTATGCCTATACACACACATACACACACACTCACACACTTAACATGAACTGATAACAATAATTCAAATACTCTGCTAAAAATGAGATGTATTTACATTCATTTCCTGAATTTTATGTCTACTCTATCATTTGCTCTTCATTTTAATTCTTCCTGCCACTGATTTCGTAGATGGCCCTGGGAAAAAGCATTTAACCTCCTTTCACCTTAGTTTTACTTATATTTAAAGTAAGACTCATAGACTTTGCTGAAACCATAGAAGCATTTTCATTTCATTCGAGAAATTTTACTATTAATAAAACTATTCATTCCACTGAAATTTTCATTGTGACTACAACAAAAATGTTGCGAGGACTTATTACATTCCCCATTCAAAATAAATTTTAAAATAATAATCAATGAAAATAATTTTTAAAATTCAGTATTATTCAGTTCATTTCTAAGTATGCTTTACTTTTTGATGGAGAATTAAGTCCTTTTTGTCTGTAAAAGATGTTTCTCTAGACACTCCACATTTCATAGATGTTCACCATACATTATGCCAGCTTGAAATTTTTACTAGTCGGCATTCTATTTTGACATAATGGACTAAATCACAGTGAGATTTATTGTGCACTTGGAGACCCTCTGATTGTGTACCAGTTCCTTAAAATTAGTCATAGCCTTCTAAATTTCTTGTGAAATAGACAAGTACAAATATTAATGTAGATTAATGTACAAATATTAATGTAGAGCTTGATTTATGATAATCAGTGTGGTGGTTCCTGTGGTCTCACAGGTTTAGATTTACAGATTAAATTTACTGAAGAATTATCTCCCAGTCAAAGTATTTGAAGTTATTGTTTGGTAGACTAATTCTGGTATTCTCAATTATGTGGCCATATTATGTATACAGTTGGAGCCAGTGATCCTTAAATATTAGTACATAATAATAGCCTAGAAAGCTCTAAAAATGCAGATTTTTAGAGCTCTCTGTGGTTTTATTTAATATGTCTGGACTGGAACTCAGCAATATGCATTTTGACAATCACCCTTATAATTTAAAAGCAGACATATCATGTGTAAAAATCTGAGAAATATTACTGTAAGCTACACTTAAAATTACCAGTGAAAATTACTGGCATGAAAAAAGTATTTCCATTAAGGTAACTTATATGACACTGATTAATGGGTAAAGTCACTTATATTATGAAGTAATAATGCACTTGTGTAATAGCACACCTTTTTCACTAATCTTTAATTATAATTATTCAACTGATCATTCAGTTAATCATGAATTCATACGTTAAACTGACCTTAACCTATTTCCTAATTTTGTCTAGAATATTTCTCTATAAATGAACCTTCACCCAGGTGTCCAGTAAATCTGGAACTTCAAACCTACTTGTTATCAAATCCGTTACATTTCTCAATGCTCCCTATTTTATTTACTTAGGTAAAGAAATCGGTCCTGCTATTTCTTGATTACTCATTTCTGGAGTAATTCTCATAAATATTCCTTCTACTGAAGTCAATAGGGACACTTGTCTACAAGTAGTGAATTGGGAATCGCCAAACTTGTTAATATTCCTCCAGGTGTGAGATTTTCCTCATTTAGTTATATTCTGTTATATTTACATTTTCATCTCAGAACTTTGGGAAAATGATAACTCCTCTTTCCAGAAACGTAGCTACCTTCTATCGAATATCTACCTGGTCAGCCTGGTAGACCTTTTACTCCTTTGATGCTTTTTCCCCAAATTAAGAGCTATTTTTTACTCTAATCAGAAAGAAGTAAAAGGTATCTCCAAATCCTTACCCAACCATAGTTGCTTTTGTTTCCCAAAAGGAAGTTAGAGACTATAATAATACTTCATTATATATTAAACAATCCAACAATGTTTTAAAAATTCCCCACTAAACATATCTTCATAATTTTTACTTACAAAACACCAGCTTTTTGTTGAACATAACCTTTTTTTTTGCAAAACACTAATATTTATATATTTAAAATGGTTTCATAGCATTAAGAACAGTAAGGATTCTGCTATTAGGACCTTTTAATATAAAATAATTTTCATCACAATGTAGCTTTAGCATTGGAAATATAAATAAAAAAGAATAACTTCTTCTACAATAAGAGAACTATATAGCACTTTTGCAACATTACAAATCTAATTGAGTTCAGTTGTGAAAATGAGGTCACAATTTACCACTGGCTTCAAAAGGAAAAAAAGGCTGGATGATTAGAAATGTAGGTTTAATTTATTACAGAAGTATGAGTATTCAATATTTTAAAGCCTAGTACATGGTCAGTTTATTCACTATTAATCAAGATTATAATAACATTCTTTCTATTTATAACTCTTCTACCTTATGGCTTTGGCTGCTGTTCTGAAATATAGGCTAAATGAAATTGTGACTTTTCACAAAATATTCTTTACATAAAAACTTCCTCTGATTTATGTGAGGCCACTTATTATCTACTTTACATTAATTTTGGAGCAATGTGTTCATTTATGGAAAAGGAGAGAAATATATAAAAACTGATAACTTGTGAAAAGATGTCATAAATAACCAGACTATAAATAACTCGGAAGACAACTAGGATAGTGAAATGGTTCTACAATATAAAATACTGTTTAATAATAAAAGGAAAACGGTAACATGTGACCTTGAAAAATTCATTTTTACCAGCAAGGTAGGAAAATCCCGAACATCAGCCTGAAAAGTTGCTTTCGTTTAGTGAATTAAAGGCATATCAACAGTACTTCAAATCATATACAAAAAATATTCCAAGAAGCTTAAGAACACATGTACAACATAAAAGATTCAGGCAACTTACTGAATCTAGCCAGACGATACCATATTCTTAACTTCCACTGGAAAAATAATAGAATGTATAAACCTCTTTTTTATGTCTTCTTAAAAATCTTCCTCAAAATTAGCAGTAGAATATTTTGTTATGATCAAACCGTGTTATGATCACTGTTTCATATTCACTCTTACCTATGAACTGGCTCAGTCTTGCAAATAGTATACAAGCCTTAAAGATCAGTTTTTACTCATTAATGATTGGTTTTAGATATGAAAACATATTTATTTATATTAGAATATAAAAAATTAATTGGAGTATAGTTGATTTACAATATACAAAAATTAATTGGAGTATAGTTGACTTACAATGTTGTATTAGTTTCAGATTTGCAGCAAAGTGAATCAATTATACATCTATCCATTCTCTTTTCCCATGTGTGTTATTAAAGAATATTGAGCAGATTTCCCTGTGGTATACAGTAGGTCCTTGCTAGTTATTAATATTACAGAATATTGAGTAGATTTCCTTGTGGTATACAGTAGGTCCTAGCTAGTTATCAATATTACAGAATATTGAGTAGATTTCCCTGTGGTATACAGTAGGTCCTAGCTAGTTATCAATATTACAGAATATTGAGTAGATTTCCCGGTGGTATACAGTAGGTCCTTCTTATCTAGTTTATATATGGTAGTATGTATATGTTAATCCCATCTTTTTATCTTATCCCCTCCCCCCCCCGTGGTTTCCCCTTTGGTAACCATGAATTTGATTTCAAAATTTGTGTTTGTGCTTTATAAGTAAGTTCTTTTGTTTTATTTTATTAGATTCCACTTACAAGTGATATCATATGACATTTGTCTGACTTATTTCACATAGTATGATAATCTCTAGGTCCATCCATTTTCTGAAAATGGCATTATTTCATTCTTTTTTATGGCTGAGTAGTATTTCATTGTATATATGTACATCTTCTTTATCCATTCCTCTGTCAGTGAACATTTAGGTTGCTTCCATCTCTTAGCTACTGTAAATAGTGGTACAACGAACATTGGGGTGTGTCGTATTTTTTTAAAAGTATGAATCAGCTACACAGTATATACTACATAGCTCTTTGTAATTACATGATGAATCAATGCACAACAATGAATTTTATGTGAAAAGATGGAGAATTTAAAACTAATTTAGAAAAACATAGATAAACAGTATTCAAAGTGACTTATGGGGTCTCTCCCCCTGTGTAGCCTAATTCACTGGCTAAAGCATTATCTTGGATCTGCACCTGAGACTGCATTTGAGCTGCTCTGAGGATGTGGATGGTACCTCACCACTAGCCTAGTCCTCACCTTCTCACCATCATCATCAAAAGTCACATTACTGAGAACTTTGTGCCTGACACAGAGGTGAACGTTTTATATGCATTGTGTCGTTAATGAATGGCCTGTACTCAATACTACTCGTATTCTCTCTGCTTTCTAGTTTCAGATACCAAGGCCATAACTGGCTAAGTAAATTGTATGTGGTCAGAAGGTGGTTGTGAAAAAACGATGAAACCTGAACCAGACTGAGAGATGCTAAACCATCATGCTATTCTGTCAGACCAAGGTAAGACCAACACTGTCTTATATTTACTGTTTTTCACAGTTTACAAGATGCTGTCTTGTGTGTCTGTGAGCTAGCCATTATCTCAAAAGAGCAGTAGATTCAGAAGACTCAATGACTGGCTAAGGGTTGTCTAACTGGCAAGTACTGTCCTTTAAGTAGACTCAGGACTCCTTCACAAAGCTTGGCTGTTCAGAAATGTGACATCCCCTTCTGGACCATGGTTCGTCACTGTTACTACTGGCAGAAGTGCTCAGCCTGAGATATCACCCAATTAATATCTCAAACCCCTAGCACATGGCTCATTGCTGGTTCCTTTGACAATGGTAAAGAACACCACACTGTACAGTAGATTCATAAAACTTGTAGACACACAAAAACAATGTCCATGTGTATTATCTACTGTTACTAAAAACAGGGATAACACTGCTTACTGAGAGGAGAGAAAATCTTCAAGAAACCATTTTTGCTTTCAGAATAGCTTTTATTTATTATGTTGTGTCTTTCTATGCTTAAGTGAACCATTCTGCTTCAGAGAGCTTCACTCCCATAATAAGCACAATTATTCTTCTTCCATTTTTGCCCCTGATTTTTGTGTGTGTATGTGTGTGTGTGTGCTTTTTAGGGCTGCACCCACGGCATATGGATCTTCCCAGGCTAGGGGTCCAATCGAAGCTGCAGCTGCTGGCCTACATCATAGCCACAGCAATGCAGGATCTGAGCTGTGTCTGAGAACTATACCACAGCTTACGGCAACGATGGATCCTTAACCCACTGAGCAACGTCAGGGATCCAACCTGCAATCTCATGGTTCCTAGTTGGGTTTGTTTCCACTGTGCCATAATGGGGATTCCCCCCTGAATTTTTAATAAGGAGAGTCTACTTATATTCAGACCCAGTGTGTGATGCAAATTTTTAAATTTTTTATATATAGAAAAATACTCAATAGATGTATGTCAGAAATGTTTACTATGTGTTTGCATTTAGCAAAACTCCCTCTGTTGTTAAGTTTATGTGTTACTACATTTATTTGATTGTTTTAGGTTTATTCACTTGTCTATTTACTTAGAAAATGTCTATTCTCTTCCTCTTGAAGAAATCTTTCTCTTTGTATTTGAATCGCCCTCATGTGACTTCATACATGAGCAATATGATAACCTAAACTACCCAGTGTTCTAGCATTTTAATTGTGGCTCATCAATAGTTAAACCATTTTTTAAAATCATCTGTCCACTTTTCTTACTTCTGTTGATTCTATTGCTAAGTGTCTACTTTTGAAGAAGTCAAGGTCCTGGGTCTGTTACCTCTTAGTTTGTTAATTTCATATTTTAAAAAATCCATTTCCTGACATATTGCCCCACTAAATCCACTTAGACAGTCATCTTTACAATTTGGCTGTGTCTCAGCAGGCCCTGGAAAATGCGTGACCGCATCAACCAAACACATTCATATCCTCAGGAGTTGTTGAATTACAGTATATTTCTGTATAATACAAATAGATCTTTTTCAAACATACTTCTGTATCCCACTCACCAGGTTCTCTGTACTTTTAATATAATCTAATATGTGGATTTTGTTAGATGAATGAACATTGAAAAGCTCAATCACCTTGCATTCACGGAGTTTAAATCTCTTTAAAATAAATTCAGCAAACAACACATAACTAATGTGAGACAATATTGTGATAGGTACTAAAGATGCAAACATGATTTGTGCTTAGTTTCAGCCTTCCGTTGTCCTCATGCTAGCATCTTTTAGTCTTCTCTGTCCTTTGAAAACATGGTATCTGTAAATTAAGAGAGTCTATACCAAGGCTTCAACTATAGAACAAAATAAAGCATAGATTTGACACTAAGTAAATTATCAAAAATTGCAATCATTGTATAATTACCTAAATTTCTAAAATGTTTGTATTTCTGTAAGAAGAAAATAAAATTCTTGGAATGGTTTTCCCTTGCCTTTTCTGAAAGTAGGTACACATTTGTCAAACAAGACACTGAATGTAAGACTCTATGATATTTACTGATATTATCACTCTGTTTATTTGAATTCTATGCAATCTTTTTATGTTCAAGGCTAAAATAAAAAGTAAGCAGTTGGTTAAAGTAATTTTCAAAGTTGAAAACTGAAAACAAAATCTTGTACTTTTCAGTTGCCCAGATGAAATACTCTTTTCTTCAGGAATTGAACAATTGTGTGACTACAACCATTTTATTTTCTGTAGTAATTTATTGTTTCACCTGTGCGTGATTGCCAACTATTTTTCTTTTTAAATCCAAATGCCTCATTTGGAATCTGTTCCCTTTATATCCCCCATAAAAATTGCTTCTATTCTGATTAAAGCAGTTTGCAAACATTGGACATCATTTCAGAAGCATAACATCAATTAGAATGTCAGGATCATCTATACTAAAGCTGGAAGAAAACTTAGAAGTTTTGTAATCCAACACTTTAATTTTACAAATGAGAAAACAAAGGTTTTAAAGAATCCTTAGAGAAGGTTTTGATCCTTTTAACTCCTGGCAAAGCCCAGAGTAGATTCTCATCTTCCAACCCAGATCCCAGTGTTTTTCTCCATATTCCTCACAGTCACTCCATTATGCTCTGCCCTACTATGTAAAATTTGATTTCTTATATAATATTTGCACCTATTACTTCAGTTGCTATTACTTTAAGTGGTACTTTAAATCATATCTTAGATCAAATGTCTTCACTTTACTCTCTACAGAAAAAAAATTAAGAATTTAAGAGACTATAATTCCAAATTTGAAAGAAATTAATTTTCTATATTGAAAACGTGTAACTTATAAAACACTATGACAGCCAAAGTTTTCCCAAAGTGAAGCAAAATAATGAGCACATTGACAAAGACCCATAACATCAGTTTAAAAAAAATAAAAAAGGAGACAAGGAAGTCCAATGGACCCAAAAGTCTATTTGCATAGTCATCCAGATTTTCAGTTAAAATGTCAAAACAAGTCCATGCTTTGAGGATAATCAAATACACATCAAGAAATTAGACTGAGGAGTTCCCGTCGTGGCTCAGTGGTTAACGAATCCGATTAGGAACCACGAGGTTGCGGGTTTGATCCCTGGCCTTGCTCAGTGGGTTAAGGATCCGGCATTGCCGTGAGCTGTAGTGTAGGTTGCAGACGCGGCTCGGATCCTGCGTTGCTGTGGCTCTAGTGTAGGCCACCGGCTACAGCTCCTGTTAGACCCTTAGCCTGGGAATCTTCACATGGCGCGGGTGCGGCCCTAGATAAGGCAAAAAGACAAAAAAGAAAGAAAGAAAGAAAGAAGACTGAAAAGTATAAAACCAAAACAAAATTCTATGCATAAAAGTAAAGCAAACATCTCCATTACTCTAGAAATGAAATAGAAATGCTTAACAGTGATCAAGTCTGTGACTTTGAAGACAGTGGATCCAGAGGTCATTATAATATCTGATCCTGAACAGAGGCCCTGAATAGAGACAGATGGAAGCAGCTCAAAGAGATGAGTAAACAAAGCAATTAAAGAGAACATAAATGAATAAATTAATAAATAATAAACTGCAACAAACTACCTAAGCAACACAAATTGCAAATCAGAGTAAGTAAGGCTAAGCAAGATAATTAACCTATATGTAACATATTTTAATTCAGATGCAGTTAATTTTATGGGATAAGTGACAAAGTATTTTCTACAAATACTACAAATTCTACAGTGAGTGAATAGTGAAAATCTAAGCAGGAAATTATGCAACAAAATTAGCAGAAAAGAAGAACAGGTGGTATAAAAAAACAAATTAGAAATCTTGTATATGAAGAATGTGCTTATTTAATAAAATGTTAGTAGATTAGCCACAGTCTCTTGGAAAACTGTTGAAATGGAAGATCCTGACAATTCACTACGTAGTAATAATTTAAAGAGCCTTCATGGTATATCTTCAGATAGGCCTTGCAGAAGTCAATTGAGCAATGGCTGAGTTTTCAGTTTGAAAGTATAATTCCTCATACAGCGTAGGATATAGATAAACTCATATCTAGAAACAGCATAGTGATCTGTACAACCTCCGGAATAAAGAGAAAATTATTTTTTAAAATCAACAAAAATAAAAATGGTCTAGCAAAAATAATTATTAGGAGAGCATAATTTCATCAGCAAAACATGCTAAACAATGCTAAAAATAGCAAATCAGCAGGCCAAAAAGGAAGAGAAGAAAAGAAATGAAGAAAAAAAGAAAAGTAACAGAAATCCTAATCTATCTCTTATACGTTATAAAGGGATTCTAAAGGAGGAAAGAAGAATGGTGCTCATAAATAGTAAGAAATATGATTTAGAAATAAATTTAAATATTTCAGCACTAAGAGTGAATACCCTTAACAAATGACACCAGTATTCAGATTGCGTTTTTTTAAATCAGGCTATATACTGCTTTAAAATGACAAATCTAAAACAAACCCGTATAGTTAGATTAAATGTAAGTGGTACAGACAGATAAGGCACAAAGACATGACAATATTATCAGCAAAAATATAATCAAGGGAAAAAAGTAATAGGTAAAGAATACTATATAACATAATATGCAACATAACAATGATAGAAATACATATTTATTATATAAAAATTTATAAAACAAAATGATAAATATCTATAATTTATAAAAATAGAGAAAATATCATATAATAAATATAATGAAAATCATATAGTACTAATTCACCAAAAACACATAACACTGCCACATAATATAAAGAAATAGTGAATTTATAGAGAGAGCTATAATAATTACCCAAATAACTAAAGAAAATTATAGAAATAAATTAGAAAATCCTGAACCTGATCAATTTAATATACATACTTCTATCATGTGAAGATCAATTAAGTAGGCCAAGAAATTTAGTAACGGTAAGAAAACATTAAATAAATATACACACACAGTACACCTATCATAGAACGAATATATTTTTCAAGTACATATATTACATTTACCAACAAAAGGGCATGTACAGAGATTCAATGTCTCATCAAATTTCAAAGAATTGCTATTCTATTAACAAAAATCTTGAGCCAAAACAAAATTCAGTAAGGCACCAACAATAAAATTATTGGTAAAACATAGCAATTTACAAATATGCTGTAAAAACTGTATTATTAGAAATTTGAACGTACAGTCCTAAGCAATTTATGGATTAATGAGGAAAGCACTAGAGAAATTATGTAATAAATAAAAAAGAAAGAATCACTTATCAAAACTTAAAAGATGCAGTTAGGATAGTACCTACAAGTAAATTTGTACTCTTGAGAGAAATTCGTAAAAGCAGGGAAGACTGGTATTCCCTGGTGGCCCAGGGGTTAAGGATTCAGTGTTATCACTGCTATGGCTTAGGTCACTGCTGTGGTTAGGGTTCGATCCTGGCAGCAGAATTTCCAAATGCCACAGGCATAGCCAAAAAAAATAAATAAAAAATGGAACACAGCAATACAGGATCAGAGCTGTGTCTGCAACCTATACCACAGCTCACTGCAATGCTAGATCCTTAACCCGCTGAGCAAGGCGAAGGATTGAACCCATGTCCTCAGAGATGGTAGGTTTGTTTTAGCTGAGCCACAATGGGAACTCTCTAGTTAGGTTTTTAAGTGGTTTTACCAAACTAAGGAATGGATTTTTGTATTTTTATAAATTATTCTGAGACTAAAAGAGTAAGTGAAGTTAATTCATTTTGTATCACTAATTCTAATTTTATATCAGAAACTAAATGATATATACTAATATTCTAAGTTTTTAAAAACATGAAAAGGAACTAACACATCAATTCCAGGAGCACATCAAAGGAAAATGCACCATGGATAAACAGCATCCTTGAAAGTAAACCAAAGATAGTTTACTTTAGAAAATATTATTAATATAATATATCACAATGACAGATTAAATGTGAAAGTATATGATCATAACAATAGACCCAGGAACATATCTAGGAAAAAAATCACTGATTACAAAATAAATAGCAGTAGGCAAACTTTCTTAGCCTGATGACCAATTGCAATATCACTTTAATGGGGAAACATTAGACATGTACCTTTCAAAAGTAAATAACCAGATAATGATACTTCCATCAAAGCAGTATGGCAAATAAAGTAAATTTGTAAGAAACGGAAAAGTGGATAAAAATTTATCCTTATTGGTAGTTGATGTGAGTGTCTCTCAAGAAGATCTAAGGGATTACACAAATGTACAGGGCCAATCAAGACTAAAGTAAAAGTTTTGGTTAGAAGATAAAAATTTTTTAATTGATATAATTTATGCATATGCATAGTAGTTACAGATAAATTGTTATTAAATTCAGAGAAACAAAATAGAACTGTGTATAAATTCCTTTTTATGAACAACAATATTTATGGGAATTTAAAAAGTTTAACATAGCTGAGGGGCAAAAATAAGATATGAATAAATGATGATATATGTGCATGAAATGGAAAACTTAGTTTTGCTTAAAGGTCATTTTGCTTCAAATTATTTCATAAATTAAAGACGTTTCATCACAGTTTCAAATTGTTCACTAACAGAAACTGTCAAGATGGTTTTAAAATTCATATAAAAGGACAAAAGGCCAAGAGGTGGTTAAAATAATTTAAGAGCAAATGTAAGACTTGTCCTATCACGTATTTAAATTTTAGAAGAAAATGTACAACAGTTTTTATGTCAGAGTAGGGAATATTTCTTTAAAATCACATAAATATGTATTTATAAGTGCTGCATTGTAGATTATCAAAAGTTACTAATATAAAGGAGAATGACTACTGACAGGGATAAAATCTTTTTTTTTTTGTCTTTTTGCCTTTTTTATGTGGAGCCGCACCCGCGGCATATGGAGGTTCCCAGGCTAGGGGTCTAACAGGAGCTGTAGCTGCCGGCCTTCGCCACAGCCACAGCAACGCGGGATCCGAGCCACGTCTGCAACCTACACCACAGCTCACGAGGCAACGCCTGCCTGATCCTTAACCCACTGAGCAAGGCCAGGGATGGAACCCGCAACCTCATGGTTCCTAGTCGGATTCGTTAGCCACTGAGCCACGACGGGAACTCCAGGGATAAAATGTTTAAATCATTTAATTCGTAAAATGCCAGTATGTATAATTTTTTAAAACTCCAACATATCAATCAAAAAAAGACAGCTCACTAGAAAATGGGCAAAATATGAGTTGAAAATTAATAGTTGAAATGCTAGTGACCAAGAAACTCAATCTCTATGTTAATTAGGAAAAGGCAAAAAATGATAATCTGAGATACATTTTCATGTTCACCTGCACAGATAGTGAAAGGTAATGAGTGTCTTTTGGAGAAAAATTCAAGGTATCTGATAAAGTTAAAGGTCTTCCTTCCTTTTGTTTTGCAATCTCCAGACTTCTTTCTAACATAGTGAAAATGAAAGAATGAGAGAGAGAGAAGGAAAGAAAGAAAAAAGAAAGAAAAGGAAGGAAGGACTGAAGGAAAAGAAAGAAAGAGAAAGAAAGGAAGAGAGAAACAAAACTTATGGAAAAGATATTCTCTACAATAATGGTCACTGTGGCATGATATGTGATGGTGAAAATTGGAAACTCTCTAAATGTTCTTCAATAAAAATATATGATATAATCAATAGAATACACAATGGCCATTAAAATGCAGTATATTCATATACATATATATAGTACATATAATATTAAATGTCATATATGAATTATATATTTATATAGTATCATTTATATGTCACAATGAGCAAAATAAGCAAGATGTAGAATAATACATACAATGTCATATTGATAATATCAGTATATTCAACACAATGCTACCCATTATTTACATATACTATAGTGATATTGCATATAATTTTATAGAAATGACAATCACATAATTTAGGTTTCACTGAGAAAGGGAATGAAAGATGAGAGTTCCCATCATGGCTCAGTGGTTAATGAATCCGACTAGGAACCATGAGGTTGCAGGTTCAATCCCTGGCCCTGCTCAGTGGGTTAAGGATCCGGCGTTGCTGTGAGCTGTGGTGTAGGTTGCAGACGTGGCTCGGATCCCGCGTTGCTGTGACTGTGGCGAAGGCCAACAGCTACAGCTTCTGTTAGACCCCTAGCCTGGGAACCTCCATATGCCGCAGGTGGCCCTAGATAAGGCAAAATAAATGAATAAATAAATATTAAAAAATGAAAGACGAAATTGAAAAAGTATACTCATGTCTATAATTGTATAATTTACTTTAAAAGTCTGAAAAGAATATTCCAAAATGATAGTATTTGATAAGGCTGATAATGGATATATCAATTTTGTTATATTTTTCTTTATATGCTATTTTGTATTTGAAACAATTTTATAGGATAAAGAAATTGCACATAAGTATCTGAAAGACTGGTCATTTGAACGTAATGACAACAATACCTTACCATTATTAGAGGAAAAGAGACCTAATGAAGCTGGGTGGCTGGCACAATTCCAGCTATTGCAGACAAAGGAATTTCCCATTGAAAAGAAGCATTATTTATCCAGCATGCCATGTGCACAGGTTAAATTGCACATTGTCTAAAACTGGCTAGTTTCAGATTACACAGTATTCTTAAGAGTAGTGTTTACATTTGTTCAAAGCTTTGGAACCTCTTCATTATGTATGTATGTATGTATGTATGTATTTATTTATTTATTTATTGTCTTTGGCATATGGAGGTTCCCAGGCTACGGGTCGAACCGGAGCTACAGCTGCTGGCCTTCGCCACAGCCACAGCAACGCCAGATCCTAGATGCATCTGCGACCTATACCACAGCTCACAGCAACACCAGATCCTTAATCCACTGAGCAAGGCCAGGGATTGAACCTGCAGCCTCATGGTTGGTAGTCGGATTCGTTTCTCTTGCACCACAACGGGAACTCCCCTTTTCATTATTTAATTTTTTGTATTACCAGAACTTTCACTGACATTACATCTCTTGCTTTATTGAAATTTAAATTCCTTCCTTCCTCCTAGACTGTTAGCTCTGAGAACAAAAAGATTATATCTGTATATTCACTGTGCTTACCTGAGGGCCTGTTTCGGTCCTTGGAACATAGCAGGGGTGTATTGAAAAAAGGAAGGAAAAGAAGAAAAGAAGGGAAGAAAGGGAGAGAGGGACAGGGGAAGGAAAAAGGAAGGGAGGAAAAGTTTGTTATTTTATTGAAGTGTAATTGATTTACAATGTCCTGTTAATTTCTGGTGTACAGCAAAGTGATTCAATTATACATATATATACATTCTTTGTACATTCTTTTTCCATAATGCTTTATTATAGGATATTGGATATAGTTCCCTGTACTATATAGGTCCTTATTATTTATTTTATGTATAGAAGTGTGTATCTGTTAATCTCGCACTCCCAATTTATCCCTGTCCTCCTTTTCCCTTTGGTAACCATAAATTTTTTTTTGTTTTGTCTTTTCCATGGCTGCACCCGCAGCATATGGAGGTTCCCAGGCTAGGGGTCCAATCAGAGCTGCCGGCCTATGCCACAGCCACAGCAATGCCAGATCCAAGCCACATCTGTGAAATGCACCACAGCTCACAGCAATGCCAGATCCTTAACTCACTGAGCAAGGCCAGGGATCAAACCCGCAACTTCATGGTTCCTAGTTGGATTTGTTAACCACTGAGCCACAATGGGAACTTCCATAATTTTTTTTTATGTCATTGCATTTTGACTTTTTAAATACTACATACTAATGTGTATATTAGCTGCCAAATTATTTAAGTCCAAAGTTTTATCTCTCATTTCTGTGATATCTGATTAAATAAACTTAATTTTTATTTCTTATAGATACTGTAATGCACTTTTCCACCTTTTGGAACATTTAACACAGTTCTTTGTTTAGTGTTAAATAACTAAATAAAAAATGAACAATGGCAATAAAAATTCAAAAATAAGAGATCAAGAACCAAATTTTATCCATTGATTATATATAGACAATGAGAGGCACAGTGACTTGCACACATACGGTTCTCCCTAAACCTTTACAAATGAATGGTCTCCTTTTCATGCCTACTGCTACTACTGTATAACACATCTTTGTAACTATACATTGACTACAATCAATTGGATTTTTCTTTTATGTTATCTACTGTGGTTCTGATGAGCTATTGGTTGTGTTAGGAATAATGGGAGGGGTAGGGCTACATTCAACTACCTTCTTGGATACTGTACAACAGTTGCATGATGACTGTAGCTTTGTAGTGTAGCCTGAAGTCAGGGAGTCTGATTCCTCCAGCTCCATTTTCCTTTCTCAGGATTATTTTGGCTCTTTGGGGTCTTTTGTATTTTCAAACAAATTTTAAAATATTTTGTCCTAGTTCTGTGAAAAATGCCATTGGTAATTTGATGGGGATTGCATTGAATCTGTAGATCATTTTGTGTAGCATAGTCATTTTGACAATATTGATTCCTCCAGTCCAAGAGAATGGTATATCTTTCCATCTGTGAAAAAGTTATATGCACCCCTACGTTCATTGAAGCACTATTTGCAAGACAAGGAAACAACCTAAATGTCCATCAGCAGAGCAATGGATAAAGATGTGGCACAGAGTTCCCATCATGGCACAGCAGAAACAAATATGACTAGTATCCATGAGGACGCTGGTTTGATCCTTTGCCTCACTCAGTGGGTTAAGAATCTGACATTGCTGTGAGCTATGGTGCCGGTTGCAGACATGGCTCAGATCTGGCATTGCTGTGGCTGTGGTGTAGGCTGGTGGCTGCAGCTCCAATTCAACCCCTAGCCTGGGAACCTCCATATGCCATGGGTGTGGCCCTAAAAAGGCCAAAAAAACCCCAAAAAAAGATGTGTTACATATAGAATGGAATATTACTCAGCAATAAAAATAATGAAATAATGCCATTTGCAACAACATGGATGGACCTAGGAACTATAATACTAAGTGAAGTTAGTCAGATAGTGAAAGACAAACATCATATATTATCACCTATATGTGTTTCTGAAAAAAAAAGATACAAATGAATTTATTTGAAGACTAGAAACAGACTTACAGACTTTGAAAAACTTATGGTTACCAAAGGGGACAGGTGGGGTGGGTGGGAGGGATGGACTAGGGGTTTGGGACTGGCATGTGCTCACTGAGGTATGTGGAATGACTGGCCAAGGTGACCTACTGTATAGCATGGGGAACTCTACCCACTATTTTGTGATGATCTATGTGGGAAAGGAATCTGAGAGAGAATGGATATGTGTATATGTATGCCTGGGTCACTTTGTTGTACAGCAGAAATTATCACAGTCTTATAAATCAACTATACTTCAATAAAACTTAAAAAAAGTGGCATGAGACAGAAGTATGATGGCATCTGTAAAGGGCAATGGCACCAAAAATAACAATAGTACACTCACCTCTTTCCTTGATCAAGTAAGAGCATAGAAATGTGCAAATTCTGGGATAAGGGAGAGAAGCTCATCTCTACCCCCAGAAAAGCCCATTGCCAATGCTAAAGGGAAATGGAGCTTCTTTTATCTCAGTTGCTTCCCTATCATCTTGTCAAGGGAAGAAAGGCAATTATAGGGCACTGTAGGCTCCTGACAGGAAAGCAAGTATCATGTATTCAGGTTAAGTGTGCATTTCTTCTTAATTACAACTATTTTATAATGAGCACATCAGGTTTCTGTTAGAGGAGAATGTAGAAAAGCTAAATGGCAGAGACAGAGCTTAGATCCCTCAAACCTCTACTTTAGCTACTCTAACTAATGGTGTAGCAGTCATGCACATAGTTTTCCAGTCACATGTGGCACAGCTAAAGAAAGTAATGTGAAACATCAGAATTTAACAGTATGCAAACTTCCTGAGTGGAAACAAATAGTGGAAACACATACAGTGTAAAGCAATGAATGAATTCTTTGTTATTGATAACTATAGTCATTAAAACATATCAAGCAAACAGAAAACTTCCATGTTGGGAAATATTACTCTCTAACCAAATACTGTATAAATTATAGCAAAATTATTACAATAAGAAATAGCCACTGCTTGAAGAAGAATTGAGTTTCTTGATCACAGATATTCATATTTACCTGAAAAGAGTCAAAGTTTTATAATCTAGAACCTAAAATTAATCTAGTTGATATAAGATTAAAAAAATAAAAATTTATGGAAAGAATGATTCAGTAAATACCTGCAAATCTTTAGCATAGTTACCAATTTTGCCAAGTTTGTTTTATCTCTTTCTATACATATAATACCTTTTTTCCCCTGAGCAACTTGAAAGCAATTTGCAAGCACAGTGACTCTCCCTCAGCATATGTATACTAAAAATAAAGACATCCTCTTATGTAAATTAAATCCCAAAAACATATCTAAGAAAAGGACAATAATTCTACAATGTTATCTAACATCCTGTCTATATTCAGTTTTCCCAAATTATCCCCAAATGCCTTTTACGCCTGCTTATTTTAATCTTCTATCAAACCTAGAATCACACATTGTATTTGATTATTATTATGACTCTTACTCTCTTCTTTTAAAAAAATAAACCAGGTGATTGTCTTATAGAATTTGAACATTCTAGATTTATCTAATCTCAGTGGCATTACTTATGGTTTGTTGTTTTTTTTTCCTGAATCCTGTAAATAAGAAGTGAGTTCTGAAAGCTTTATTAGATTCAGGTTAGATATTATTGGAAATTATATTTCAAGGCTGATTCTCTGTATTTCACATTGCTTCATATTAAAAGCCTTCTAAAATCAAGTTTCTCCAGTATGAGTGATGTTAAGTTTGGTCCAGGGGTTAAGGTAGTTACAGTGATGACTGTCAGTTTTCCCCACTGTCTTTCTCTTTTTGTAATTAGGTAGTGGGTATACTTAGTTTAGCAATCTAGGTTTTTTTAAACTGTCAATGTATGAATATCCTGCTCTGTAATAACCTTTCTTCCAATGATTTTATCATTCACTTATGATTCATGCCTGATTATCCTGCATTATGGGTTAAAAAATGGTTTTCAGCTATTTTTATTTACCATTCTTTAGATATATTATCTAGCATTTCTCTATAAATAAGAGATTTCGTTTTTTTCAACCCAGAAAGGGCCTTTTTTTCTGTCACATGCTAAATTTGTCTGAATATTTCCCTCACAAAACTTTAAGGTTTAGGTTCCTTCTCCCTGTTAGATGATTAAATATGTAACCCAGTACAGAAGCAGATGAATAGCTAATGACCTTGGCTATCACTCCATAATTTAAGATCTAACACAGACTGAAAAATATACCCTTAAGTGAAATCTTAAGTTTAACTGATTTGGTGTCTAAACATTCATCCAGCTATTGGTGGTGATGTGTGAGGCCACACTTTAGTGCTATGGTGTGTCAAGTAAAATGTCTTCAGCTCTAAGGATTGTATAAAAAAATTACAATTATATTTGGATGAATGTAGAAAATGTGAAAATTCTCATTTTTCATCAGTCAGATGATGCATTTTCTTTAATTTCAATATCAATATAACCAAGTTAATTTTAAGAGGATATGGAGCCATGATTCTAATTTGCGATATAAATAAGTTATTTAATATATGTCTTATAAAAGTGTATATATGCATTATCAATGTACTTATCATTGTTAAGATCAAATTAGGGGAAAGGATCAAGGTGGCAAAGGAGTAAGATGTGCTGCTCACTTTCTGCCACAAATAAGTCAAAAAAATAGAGTCTACATGTAGAATGAGTCACACAGAATATCTACTGAACACTGCCAGAAGACCTTAAACCTCCAAAAGGGGCAATAAACCATCCACATAACTGGGTAGAACAAAGTAAAAAGAGAGAGAGAGAGAGTGAAAAGGAATAGGACAGGACTAGCACTCCCGAGAGGGAGCTATTAAAGAGGAAAGGAACCCATACCCTGGATTTCTGCCTAACCTACGGGGAGATCGGCTAAGATGGAGGGACCTCGAAGTTATAGAGAAAAGTGCAGCAGCTTGACTGAGGACGGCAAAGCAGAGTGAGAGCTGCGCAGACCATCTGCACTACCAACCCCAGACGCCACAACCTGAGACGCTTAAGCAGGGTCTGGGCGCTGAGACTCAGGCTCTGGAGGTTAATTCTGGGGAGAGGACTAGGGCTGAATTTGTGGATACAGCCTGAGATGCTAAGGAGCAGTGTGGCATGGGCTGAGGAACCAGATGCCACAGGCTGGGGTGTGGAATGCCACAGACAAGGGAACCCTGGAGGTCTGGGCCCGCAGGAGAAGCAAGACACCATTGTTGGGGAGGATGAGAGGAGGGGCAGACTGCCATAGGAATCTCTTTCCCTGCACACGTGTGGGGACTCTTAGAGTGTGGGGCAACTCTGGCACAGGCTACAGGTGGTGAGGCACCACTTGCGTGGGCTACAGGTGATAAGTTGCCACTTGTGTGGACTACAGGCAATCAGGCATTTCACGTGCAGGCTAATGAGTGGTTGGGCAGGAGAAAGACCAATACCATATGATATCACATATCTGGAATCTAATATACAGCACAAATGAACCTTTCTACAGAAAAGAAACAAACTCATTAAATTAGAGAACAGACTTGTGGTTGCCGGCGTGGGGGGCAGTGGGAGGGAGTGGAACGGACTGGGAGTTTGTGATTGGTAGTTGCAAACTACCGCATTTGGAGTGGAAATGAGATCCTGCTGTATAGCACAGGGAGCTATATCTAGTCACTTGTTATGGAACATGATGGAGGATGTAAAAGAATATATATATATGCATGACTGGATCACTTTGCTGTACAGCAGAAACTGACAGAACAATGTAAATCAAATATAATAGAAAAAATAAATACCTAAAAAAACTATTAAAAATAAAATGAAAAGAGAAAAGATCAAATTAGTATATGCTTTCAAGCACATATGTGTTATATAACAAAATGGAGATTTATCATAACATTTAGGAGAGAATATGTAGCTTCCTATTTCTCTCACAAAAGTTCTACTTTCCAAACTACTTCAGCTGACATACAGTGCTGAATTAAGATTTATGTCTTATAATAATTTTATTTTATTATTCAAGGGCAACTAATCAAAGTATTCTTCTTGTAATATTACAAAATGCATCTCTTGAATGATCTATTCCTAGTGAATTCTGTGATTATAAACTTTTTGAGATTTGGAAATGATCTTTATAGACTATTTATTACACTGAAACCCCTTTGATTTTGCCCAAGGCTTAATAGAAGCACATGGGTCCATAATTCTCTTAAAAAATACAAAGGATTTATTGAGAAAGAGCTGCATTATTTATGTCCTTATTAGTAAAAACAATATGTGGCTGTGGTAATTTAGAAAGAAAATGCATAATTGAGCTATCTTTTCATTCATTTATTTCATAACTTTTTACCCAATTGTGGAGACGTATTATGTCTCCCATACCATTAGATAGGTCATCTTTCAGCCTTTCTATCTTGCATTTCAATCATCAATCCAGTTTCTCAACGAAGCAGAATCTCTTCTCTCTAAATTACATCATTTCACTCTAAATGCTGCATCATGTTTTTTAACAAATGTACTAACTTGTTCCTTATGTTTTTTTTCTCTTTTTAGAGAAATAAATGAGTTTACAATTATGAGGGTTGTATTTCTTTTACTTAAGAAACTATCATTTTTTTTCAGTTGCTACTTTTTCTTTTGCAAATTATCTCTACTTCCACATTTCATACCTTCAAGCAATTTCCTTGTGACTTACTCTCTCCTTCATATGCATTCAAGCTTCAAGCAAACCAAATCAGTGAAACGGTGTTTATAGAATATTGCATGTTAATAAACAGTCTGTCTGCTCAAATTATATGCCACTCACTTCTTCCACTCTGGTCTGCTCTGTCCTCAACTTCACAAACAAGTTTCATACTGTCCATTTAAAAACCTAGTCATTTATCGCCTAATTTTTCTCAGCAAAACACTCTGTAGCTGTGCAAGTGAATAAATCTAAAAGTTTTGTCTTATTCCCTTCTTCTAAAACAAAAAGATAAGAGTGAAAAATCTGTTTCCATTTTCCTTTCACTTTGTGGATTTTACCTATGTACCAGACTTTTCATCCTTACACTTCAAGACTAGAAAAAGCATAACTTTGGTGTCATACAAAATTGTTTTAGAATCTCTATTTTGCCAGTAAATGGGTATTATGGGTTGAATTGTGTCTCCCACAAAAAGATATATTGAAATCCTCTTCCTGGTACCTCAGAATATGACGTTATTTGGAAACATGATAGTCTCACATGTAATTAGGTAAGATGAGGTCATATCTGTGTAGGGACAGCCCCTAATCCAATGTGACTGGCATCCTTTTAAGAGGATGGATAAGTGAAGACAGACATAGACCTTGGAAGGGTGTGTCCGCATGGCAGGAAAGACCAAGAATTGCAGCTTGGACAGAGTCTTGAAATAAATTTTCTTTAGAGGTCTTAGAAGAAAATCAATGCTGTTAACACCTTAGTTTTGGACTTTTTGCTCCCAGAACTATTAGAGAATATATTTCTGTTGTTTTAAGCCATCCATTTTGTGGTACTTTGCAATGGCAGCCCTAGAAAATGAATATACTGGGCAAGTTACTAATTTTATCTGTTATTAAATTCCTCCTTCTGTAAACTCAAGAAAACCAATCTTTCTGAATTGAAATTTTTTAATTATTAACATTAGTCAATACACGCTATATGTGTATGCACAGCACAGACACATCAATGTTTACTATTAATAAATAATTTTAAATGTTGCCAAATATTTGATTTTAAGTAAAAATTTTATGGTAAGAATTGAAAACTTGTAATATAATCATGATAAGAGCATTTCTTAAGTGTCATAATATTCAGAAGCAAAAAACAAATATCCAGAGATACCTTTGACTTTTTTGGGCTAAGTGGTCCTGAGGGGAACAAATACCTTGTATCACCCGAAGAGAAACTCTGCTTCCTGAGAAGAAAAAAACTATGGGAAAAGAAGAGCCCTATGCAGAAGAACGAAACTCTTACTTCCTTGTCTAAGTTGGGATACACTGAATTCATATTTCAGGACTAACCTGCAAAATTAAGCTGAGGTAAGGACTAACTGAATTCACACCCAGGCTAAGGGTGTGTTCCCAAAGGTTAGGTTCTTGTCTCATTACAGAAGGAATTAAGAAACAAGACAGGAATTGAGAAATAAAAGTAAGGATTTAATTAGGTGAGAAGTACATCTCTGAAAGAAAGGCCGGCAACTGCTCAGTATCTCTCTGACAAGCCGGTTATAAGGTTCATCCAATTGCAGGATATTCATTGGAAAGGTAGAGTTTGGGGATCAGATTCCTTAATTTTCATTCCAGTTTCACCTTCCCAAAGGGAGGAGGGATTTTTGTTCTTATTTAGCTTTTTTAGAAACTGTCATGGCATCAGTGCATGATGGGTACTTATATGCATAGCTAATTTTTTATGGGGGCATAATGCACAACAGGTTACATTTGAAGATTCGCACCCTTGTTCGCCTTTCTTTGTCTGCCATCGGGGCACTTATGACCTTTAATTTTGAAGCTGTAAACTTATAATTTGGGAGTGTTGTCTCTTATTCATCACCACTTTACAGTTTTCTAAGTACAATCACATCATTTCCCCATTTTATGATTTCCATTATACTTCAGTTATTTGAAGTGAGTGGTCTCTGTATTGTATATATTAAACTGATCCACACAAAACCAGTGTATTACAAATCATTTCAGAAAAAAGTTTTACATAAATTTCAGTGAATTACTTTAATTCCTTTGCAAACTTATGAAGCTATTGTTATATCTGATGACTTCAACTGTACAGTGTTGGCCTTTGTTTACAACTCAGAATATTTCCACATGTATAAAATAGACTAAAATATCCCAATTTTTCCAAGATTGTTTCTCTTGATTTTTAAGACTATATATTTCTGTGTTTACATAGAAGGGAATTTTATCCATAGAAATGAATATTCAGGATATACTACATTTATGTTAATAGCATTACATGTAAGTAACATTTGGTAGTGAGATATAACTAATTTAATAAACTCATTATCCCAGATGGCCCAGACCAATATATAATTTAATAGAGGTGCTCTTATATGTAGATGTAAAAAAAGCACTTGCAAGGTTACAGAACTGGGAAAAAAAATCTGATTTGGCAATACATCAGAGGAAAAAAAGATTTTGAATACTTTAATAAATCCTAAAATTAGCACCATCACATGATAACATGGCAATGCACCCACTCTTAAGCAGCATTTAATAAAGTACAGTATCGTGACTATTCTTTTAAATTCATTTCTATACCGAGCAATATATACATAACTTTTGTCACTATCGTGATTTCATTATATTAGAAAACTGATTTTATTGCACAGAAAACTGGCTTATCTAGAGCAGTTGCTTCAGATGAGTCTTGATTTAGGAGAGCGCTGAGGTCTCCAAGGACCCACATTTCTTCCTTCTTCTCTGGGTGAGCTCCACACTATCTTTCTTATGGTTACAAATCCTTCTGCGTTCATAAAGAACCTTTGCAGGAGAGCAGAGTACATTCCCTGTGTTAAAAACCTGGTTTTCCCACTCCTTAACCATGTGACCATAGATAAGTTATTTAGTGTTCTTGTTCCTTGGTTTCTTCATATATGAATGGAGATAATAATAGTAGCTCAAGCATAGGTTTGGTAAGAGGTTCAAATTTGTTAGTGCTTGTAAGGCATGTAGAAAAAAATCCTAGAACATAAAAAATAATATACAAATATTTGTTAAATCAAAATATATGTTCCTCAGAATCTAACCCATTATGTAATACATTGCAGGGACCAGTTACATGAAGGACTCAGCAAAATCAGCATAAACATAAGATGCTGGCCATGATCACCAAGAGTGTAGAAACCATGCCATATGGGTAAGGTTTGAATGAGTGTATGCAAAATAGGCAAGAATACAATCACTGTATTCAGTACAGAAAATTTCTTTCATAGGTAAAGAAAAAGTAAATTTTTTGTTTCTCTAGCGATCAGAGCTAGGACCAATGGACAGAAGATATTTGGGTAATTCTGCTAATCATGCCTATTTAATACCGTGGAATTAGGCTGATGTCAAGCAGCAATCCCTGTCACTAGAAACCTTCAACCAGACCATATTAGAAAGAATTACTGAAATGTGAAGTAATTTAGAAAAAAAGTGACTAGAAAAATACATTTAATCCCCAAAGATAATTTATCTATATATTTGGTGGTGTGGATTAAAATATAGAATAGTTTTGCAAAACCCTACTTCTTCTTTATCTTTATCTAGACTCCTTCTTCTTTATCTTTATCTAGACTCCTAAAATATTGTTCTGACACTGTCATTCTTATTTTTGTCATATAAAAACTAACAAAGAAAATCACTAGCTATTGAGAATGACCAACAGACCAACGTAAATGTCAATGCAGTGCACTTAGAAGTGAGAAAGAATAAACATGTTTTAAGGACAGTGGGCAAAAGAAAATTGATTTATTTCAATATCAAAATTAAAGAATAGGAAAAAAGTTTTGGCAATATAATGATTATGGCAAACACATGGTTGTATGGTCAGACTCTCAGAAGCTGTTGAAATCTACATTGCCAGTCTTTCCTCCAACAGGGGTGAACTCCTGTACTTTTGGAGGTAAACTAAGAATGGAGTGTATGAAGATCAGCGTGGAACAGAAAGAGGGTTGGAAGCTGCTACTCTACAATTTATGAAAACTTCTTAATGAAATTCAGTGAGTCATACAGAGCTAGAGTCTCTGTATTCTTCTTTGGGACCCAATTCTGTTCTCTGCTCTCATATATTTCTCAGATACAGTTCTCCAACACTTGCTTAGTCATGTCCTGTACAGACAAAATTCAGATGCAGAAGAAAGTGAAACCATTAAGGAAATGTAAACAAGGCTTCCAAGTCTCCCATCCCAGGACCACTCCCTGTTGTCTGGAAAAATCTGTGTTTAGCTTTATTTTTAACCTGACATCCAAAAAATGTCATTGAAAATTCACCAGGAATGAATCAATACATATTTCATATTTCAAATTCAGGAAGGAAATGGAGAAAACAGGAAACAAACTTCAAATTCAGTTCCCAAGTGAACGTACCAAAAGGATAATTTTCATTTGTTAATATGCATTGGTTTGCTCTCACTTTTGTGCACTTCCTTTTGGGAGATTGCTAATCATTTGTAAATTACCTCATAAAATTGCTTTCTATATTTAAATCTTGATTTTTTTTCTATAAATGTTCAGGTCTTAAGCACATTTGAAAGCAGCTTAAAATGATGGTGACTTGATCAACTAAAAATTTAATCAGTAGAGAAATGCAACAAAACATTCCACTAATCCCAATTTGACATACTTGTTGGCTATATTAATTTATCTTTATTTGATTTGGCTATATCTACCAAGAAAATAGAAAATAAAAATGTAAGTATTTTTCAATTAATCCAGAAAGATGGTATGGAAAACAAAACCCAAAATATGTTTTTGCCATAAACCTATTTTGCAAATGAAATCCAGATATTTGCTTAACTGCCTATGTGCAGCTATGGCTATTTTTCTAAAATTCATTATTCAGGATTAATTTTCTACTTTAAAGCACTATAGAAAGTTGAATATCCTGATGCATACATCTAGCAATGGGCCTGAACTGTCAATGATAATAAAAGGGAAATTTATTAAATAAATTTGGAAATACCTTGTCCAAAACAGCATGGCTACTCTGAGATTTGTTCCCCAATCCCAAATACAGACAGGCTTTATTCTAAAAGTCTGATTATAAACAAGTTGCTAAAAAATTAAAGCATTCGTTGGAGTTCCCTTCGTGCCTCGGTGGTGGTTAACAAACCCAAGTACGATCCATGAGGATGCAGGTTCAATCCTTGGACTCACTCAGTGGGTTAAGGATCTGGCGTGGCTGTGAGCTGTGGTATAGGTTGCAGATGCAGCTCGGATCCCATGTTGCTGAGGATGTGGCGTAGGCCAGCAGCTTTAGCTCCAATTTGACCCCTAGCCTGGGAACTTCCATATGCAGCAGATGCATCCCTAAAAAGCAGAAGAAAAAAAAATAATGTATTTGTATTATTTTTTCAAAGTTTTATTAAGTATAGTTAATTTACAAGGTTGTGATAATTTCTGCTGTAGAGCAAAGTGACCCAGTCATACATTTTCACAAATCCATTCTCTTTCAGATTCCTTTCTCACATAAATTATCACAGAATGTTGGGTAGAGTTCCCAGCAGGTCTCCAATGGCCAATCATTCCATATACCCCAGTAGGCATATGCCAATCCCAAACCCCAGTCCATCCCTTCCCTGACCCCTTGACCCCCACCTGTCCCCTGTGATAACCATACATTTTTCAAGGTCTGTGAGTCTGTTTCTGTTCTGCAAAAAAGTTCATTTGTATTATTTTTATTACCATATATTTTCATAGAAATTCTAATTAAAATACCACCAAGGGAAAAGAAAATTCTCAACCAGTTGAATGTCCTCCAGTGATAGAATAATTGCGTAATTTGACATCTATCCAAACCATGCATCATTATGCTGCAATTAAAAAGAATGAGTTAAATAAATTTTTCCCAACTTAATGAGATTTTATGGTCCATTGCTAAGTGTAATAGATAGAATAAAAGTAATAGATACAAAAATTCCATATCCACAAAACAATTAATATCATGTGTGTATATAAGTATGTAAATGATTCAATGAGGATAAGGAAGCATTGAGAAGAATACATTAAGTGATTGACATTAGCTTCTTAATGGTGAGGGAAAAGAAGAGGAGAGCAAAAACAAAGTATTCAGTGCAGCAACTCCAGACTCATTGCACCCAGGATTACAAAACCTAAAAGTGTGGATTAGCTGAGTTTGTTTCTCTCTCCCTCCAGAAAAATAATAAATTTTCCAGAAACTCATGCAGAAGAGTACCTCAGTCTTCTCATTTTTTAGACCAGGGTCGTATGGTCACTCCTAGTTTGTGGAAAGAGAAGTACTTTTTCTTTTTTTTCCTTTTTTTTTGACTGCACATCCAGCATATGGAAGTTTCTAGGCCAGTGATCAAATCCTAGCTGCAGCTGTGACCTTCCTAAGCCACAGCTATAGCAAAGCCAGATCCTTAACTAGCTGCACTGCAATGGGAATTCTGGGAAGTAATTTCGAATGACCATATTGCCATTACATCCCAAATTAGGTTCCTATTAGTTTTCACAAATGGAATAAAAATTAAGTAAACATCTAGCAATGTCTAGCAGTATAAGTAAGCAAATATGCCAAATTAAATAGTAAGTATTATACTATAAGAAGCTTTAAATAGATGATCTGATTTTAATGTGATAAGGGTAAAAGATAATAACAAGTTAATTTAATATTTTAAGTGCTCATAAGTAGATACAAAATTCATAAAATAACTACCCCACCAGCACCTCTCAGCATCACCATTTGTAAATTAATTGGCATGGTTTTTCCATGATCATGGAATGCTTTGATCTTGGAATGTTGGAAGAAATTCTGTTAATTATTCATATTAGTTCACTTTGATTTGGGGGAAAACATGTAACTAATATCTATGCACAAAGTCCCATTCACATAAACACATACACAGACACACACACACACACACACACACACACACACACACATATATACATGTTTAGTTTGGTATATGTGTTTACTCAGTGTCTAAATGAAACACGCAAATAATTTATCAAAATTTAAAAAATTAAAAAGAAAATACATAACCAATACCCCATTCTCTAATATCATGTTTGTGTCACTTAAAAATATCTACATTGGGAGTTCCCTTCATGACTCAGTGGTTAACAAATCCGACTACGAACCATGAGGTTGTGGGTTCAATCCCTGGCCTTGCTCAGTGGGTTAAGGATCCGGCGTTGCCGTGAGCTGTGGTGAAGGTTGCAGACGTGGCTCGGATCCCGCGTTGCTGTGGCTGTGGCGAAGGCCGGCAGCTACAGCTCCTGTTAGACCCCTAGCCTGGGAACCTCCCTATGCCGCGGGTGTGGCCCTAGATAAGGCAAAAAGACCAAAAAAAAAAAGATATATATATATATATATATATATATATATATATATATATACACATTGGATATTATTAAATTCTGAGAGGGGTAAAAACACACTTATTGGGAAATCAGTGATTAAAATGCAAAACATCTTTCCTCTCATAGAATTTACATTGTAATGTAGGAGAGAAATAAAAGCTAGAAATAAGAAACAAGGTGAAGTCATGAGATAGAGCCTTCCGAAAGAGGGTGTGATGCCTGTGTGATTTTTGAGCTGAGGGTGACAGCATGGGAAGGAGTGGCAGTGAAGATGTCTGGGTACAGCACTCCAGCCAAAGGAAAATCCCTGCAAAACCCTGGGGTAAAATGCTCAGGATATGAGCAACAAGACATAACCTAGGGTTAGTGGGGAAACTGAGATCAAAAAGATAGCGGGGTGATACATATCGTAAGGTTATTAGGCCATGATAAGGAAGTTTGATTTTATCTCAGTGCAATGAGAAGTAAACGGACTAAGCAGAGACAAGATCTGACTTACATCTTCAAAGGGTGATTCTGGATGCTTGGTTGAAAGTAGATTACAGTGGAGCAAGAGTAGAACTGTGGGTCAGTTAGGAGGAAGTGTGGTCTTCCAAGGAGGATATATATCATTTTGCCCAAGAGCGGCAGCCATAGATGTAGCAAGAAATGATGACTATCTGTATCTGCTTTAAAGGGAACAGGAGACAGAGTTCATGTGTCTTCATGAGGAAAAAAAAAAATCAAAATCAAAGACCACATCGATACATGCTGTGATAGACACCTATGTGAAGCTCGAACAGTGGGCACAAAAAAAGCAGTGTATTCTTCAAGGGCCTCTCAGGACATATCACTCTACTCTGACAGTTTCACAGAAAGACTTTAATGAAGAGACACCAGGGCTGCTTTTAGGAATTGAGAAATGATGTTGAGGTAAACAGAAAGTAGCAACAGCAGCAATTGTTAGCAGATCTAGGTCTGAATAAGAGGAAAGAATAATGTCACCAAAGAAGTAGGTGTGAAAACAGAAGCTACAGAGGAGTGTCCCCATCCCTTTCCCTAGTCTGCAGGAGCTACCATCACAGGGGCACATGGCCACTGCACAAAGTGCAGCCAAGGAAGGGAGTGGTCAAGGGAGGAAACACCACAACTTTCTGTCCTTCTGCCTTCTAATCTTATCCTTATGGTCCCCAATTGCCAAACTCAATAAGAAATCAACTGTGAGGGAGCCTAGGTGAGCAGCACAGAGACGAGGAGGAATGGAAGACAATCAGCAAAGGGAATCATCAGTAAGCCTTACCTTGGAAGAGGAGTCATGGAGTAAGGCCTCACAACAGCAGGAATCTTGGCAATGTCTTAAAAAGTGTGTAAATATTTATAAGGTGGTAAGAAGGTAGTCAGAGGGAAGTCAGGAAAATGGACATTTTTAGCCAGCTCCACCTGATTTGAAGAAAACAGACCGTGTTCTTTCCCATTGACATAGAAACTTTCTATTTCATCAGAGCCTAGCCCAAGTATGTGTGGCTGGCCTAGCATGTGTTTTTCTTTCTGAAATTCTGTTAATTTTTAATATCGTATAGCACTCATGATCCATTCTCAACTGGAAAGACTCAAACAGAAAAAGCCAAACACCTGTTGACCAAGACCCAAATTCAGATCCTCCAAATGCCAATATTTTTATAAGCAGGAGAATGTATACTTTCAGCCCTTGTGCTTTATAATGTCTAAACAAATATACTATATACAGAATCAAAAATTAGATCTTTGTATTTATGTATTTAACTGGTCATCTGGCCCTGTCTTCTGTCTTAATTCAAGATTTTTATGTCTCATTAACTAGTAAACATCTTCACTTCAGCATCCACTATACCACGACTTAACAATCATCCTTGATTCCTTTCTTTCTTTTTATAACTCACTGAGATAGTGAGCAAAAGCTTCAAATTCTTAGAGGACTGACATTCATCAGAAGTGTTTTTCATTAAAGTCTTTTAATTCATGGTAGCATTGAGTATCAGGTATGACCCACACTGGTTTTTCAGAGCCATGCTCATGAAGTCTCTGCATCTGTTCTTTCAGAGGTCCAAACAGAGAGTTGAGAAATTCCTCCACTATCCTCCAACCTAAAAGATGTTACAAAGAGGCCTGTCTAAAAAAACTGTAGCAGAGTTCCCGTGGTGGCTCACCCATAACGAATCAGACTTGTATCCATGAGGATACAGGACTAGTATCCATGAGGATCCCTGGCTTCACTCAGTGGGTCAAGGATTTGGCATTGCTGTGAGCTGTAGCATAGGTCGAAGATGCAGCTTGGATCTGGTGTTGCCGTGGCTGTGGCTGTGGCTGGCAGCTGCAGTTCTGATTCAACCCCTAGCCTGAGAACTTCCATAGGCTGCAGGTGTGGCCCTTAAAAAAAAAAAAAAAAAAGCAAAGACAAAAATAAAACTCTAGCAACCGTGGGGAAATGGCTAATAAAAAACACTCCACTGTCTTCATTTGTCTTCATTCCATAGTCTTGTTCTATTTTCCAATCAAAACTTAAATATATTTAATTTTATTAGGATGAAATAGCTTAAGCAGTACACAAATAGACAGAACCTGCAGGCATGGCCTTGCTCATTTGTGTTGGAATGTTTCAAGAACATGCAGAGATGCTGCTCACATATTCACTGATATAAGAAAAGTATCGTCCCATTGAAAACAGAGAGGAACGCTCTCTTTCTGCCTCTGCAAGTCTGTTCAAGTGTTCCTGGCACAAAAGCAGAAAAGATAGATCCAGGAACAAAATATTATCAAAACAAAACCTATGGTATATACAGAATTTAATACATGATATGGTGCAAACGGTTTGTATTCTGGGCAATCTAAGATAGTATATTGTCTTTTGTGTTGCTTTAAAACATTTAATTATAAAATTTGACATATTTTAATGAGATAATACAAATAAACCACTTATTCTGTGGCATATAAATACAGCCTAGTAATTTCAATCATTAATAATTTGAAAATTAATTAGATATTTACCTTACATCTCATACTTCTTGCCTAACAATAAAATTCTAAGCATATAATTAATAATTATCTCTGTCCTTTTAAAACATTAGATGTCCTCCTCAGCATAACAATGAGCAAGCTTTGCCTTTTCTCAAAACTAATTAAGAGTCACATTACAAGGATTCAGATTACACTTGAGTTTTATTTGAGGTGACATTGCGTGTCCTCCAAGTGCATTTTTAAAGATGCAATATTAAAATGCCAACGAATTAAGAGTAATGCCTAATTGCTATTGACTAACCTAGGCAATGTTTCTATTAAGAATATTTCCAAATTTCATGCTGAAGATACAAAAAAACTAAGAATTGCTTTAGTTAACTCAGAATATGAACAGTTCTTATAGACAGAAAAAGCACCAATTGTATTTTTAAACTGAAGTCAAGGGATAAGTGTTAAGATTTTTAAAAGAAACTGTGCAACAAGCCAAGCTATAAAAATGTGGGGATGGCAGCCTGCTGTAAATTTTTCTGGCAGTTATGTCTGTAATCCTAAATCCAAGTTACTGAAACCCTGTAATACAATAATAATAAAAGCAGTACAGCGTGAGCACAAGGCCTGTCAGATTTATGATAAGCTGGTGTCTTCCGTGAAAGGAACACACCAAATCAAATTAGTGGAGGAGAGATTAATAGAATTTCATCAGTTTCCAGCATGGGACTATAAGCTGCCTCATAAATTTCCTGTGTTCTGAGAGGCAGCGGCTTGAGCCGTTTTGAAACCAAGCACAAACATGACCACCATATGTGGCCTTGGCTATTGTGAGGTAAAGTTGTACTCTGGGGCCTTCATTGAACAAAGGTTGGGTGGAAAGTTTCAAATACAGCACTAGAACCCAGCTCACAGGGGCTGAATATTATAGTGGTTATGAATTTGGACTCCTGGGCCAGATTGCTGGGGTTTGAATTCTGGTTCTACTACCGACTAATTCAATGTCTTTGGGCAAATTCCTCGGCATCTCTGTACCTCCTTTCTAGAATGTGTATAAAAAGGGTATCACCCTGATAGAGCTGTGGTGAGAGGGATTCATTCTGTGTATACATGCAAAGTACTAGTACTGTGGAGTTCCCTTCATGGCTCAGTGGTTAACGAATCCGACTAAGAACCATGAGGTTGCGGATTCGATCCCTGGCCTTGCTCAGTGGGTTAAGGATCCGGCGTTGCCGTGAGCTGTGGTGTAGGTTGCAGACACGGCTCGGATCCCGCGTTGCTGTGGCTGTGGCGAAGGCCGGCAGCTACAGCTCCTGTTAGACCCCTAGCCTGGGAACCTCCATATGCCTCAGGTGTGGCTGTACATAAAGGCAAAAAGACAAAAAAAAAAAAGGTACTAGTACTGGATCACAGAAGGTAGCTAATATCACCATATACTCTTCCACACTCTCTAGTCACTGAATGACTGTGTTGATGAAGAAGTAAAGGCCAAAGAAAAAAGAAAAAAGTAGTTCTACTAATTCTAGCTTCAATTTAATAAGATAATTTGTACTTAATAAAATTTAATAGTCTAATATGAAAGGACTGGCTCTGCAGTACAGACTCATGTAAGGCAGTTCAGACAAAGAAGGGCGACATTGGTGTCTCCTGTAAGAAGGTGTAGGAAGTTCTGAGTTTCCTACAACTAGGATTCGAGCAAAGGTTAGTTGACTCTCCGTGGGGTGTCATGGACTTCAGAAGTTGGTCTGAAGAGCCTGTCTTGTTTCCTTCAAGGCCAAGATTTATAGTAATATATACATAAAGAGAGGGGATTGGGGATTAAGGGTCATTAAAGAGCCAGTCCCTCCAACAGAAATTCCAACTCCTCAGATCCACTTGATGTTATTTATTTTATTTCATATAGTAAATACTATCCTGTCTTCAAAGGCATGGGATCTGCTAGTCTGGGTTGTGTTTGTTTGTTTCATTTAAAATTCAAATTTACTTTTTATGAAAATTGTATAGCTAACTTGAGGTAATTCAAGAACCCAGGTGATTCTCAAACATATCAAAACACCATATATTTGCTTATCTTTGGTCTAAAACTACCTATCATCAAAATGGATGGGCTTTTGATGATGCCTCTGCATTAAAAGAGGAGAAGAAAAAGATGCTGAGTATACCTTTTCCCATGCACAAGGGCAGAGATGTAGAAATGAATAAATGCATAAAATAAAATAGTCAAAAACATATTAACAACACTATGAAGATCTACCAGAGATGTCACCCCTTGAGAGGCATACTGTCTTGGGCTATTCCTCTTTCTCAGGTAAGATCAAAGTCACTTAAGGACATGGACAGTATGTCATACTTCCTCTGAACCCCACTCAGTACCTACTATAGTGCTCAACTTTTTTTCACTCCCTAATGATCACAGACAGTCCTGTCTCTAAATATCACAGACGTAACACATCTGTCTTTATTCCTGACATCTCTCCTAACTCATGTATCCAACTACCTACTCATTTAACATAATGCTCTGATATGCCTCAGTGCCTGCTTAAGTGAACTCTTGACTCTAAGCTCTGAACTGGACACCACAGGCTACTGTCCTTGCTGCTCCATCCAGAGCTCCTGAGATTCCTTTTCCCTGAAAAAAATTGTACCCATCCTCCAGCTTTGACCTGCTTTGAGTCTCCTGACTTGCACCTGTAATCTTCTTAGTCCACCTGGGGTACTAAAACACAGTACCACAGACTGGGTGGCTTCAACAATGAAAATTTATTTTCTCACTGTTCTGGAGGCTAGGAAGTCCAAAACCAAGATGCCATCTGACTTGGTTCCTGGATAAATCCTCTTTCTGGCTTGCAGATGGCTGCCTTCTTGCTGTGTCTTCACATAGTGGAGAGAGATCTCTTTCTCTCCCTCTTCTTATAAATCTTCTAACCCTATCATGAGGGCCCAACTCTGATGGACTCATCTAACCCTGATCATCTCCCAAAGCCTCCATCTCCAAATACTATCACTTTAGGGATTAGGGAGTCAACATATGAATTCTGCGGGGGAGGGACACAATTCAGTTCATAGCATCTTCTTAAAGGATAGCTGTTGAGCTACTGGTGCTTCTTAGAAGTACAGGGAACCTGAAGTGCCAGGGAGTTTATGTTCCTCTACTCTGACCCCAATAGCCCATCCTCAAATTGCCTGAAGGCAGGAAAATCTCTGAAATGTGATTTATGCTCCAGATAGCTCCTTTTAGATCCACCAAGTTCAGGCCTTAGCCTGCCCCAGCATTCTTGTCTGGCTTTCCCCCTACCTTTTCTTCCTCTACTACCTTATCTGTCTCTCTTGGAAGCATCTTCTTGGTGAATTATTTACAAAAAAATCCTAGTCAGAGGAATACTTCTAAAGTAGGACACCCTCCACAACTTTTTCTCTCCGAAGGGCCCCTCTGCTAGTACTTGTTGCTCAATAAGACCACCATTTTCACGTTTCTCAGCCCCCAAACATTGTCATCCATCATTCTTGATTCCTTTTCCTCTCCATCACACATCTAACCTATCAGTAAGTCCTGCCAGCTCTCCCTTCAAAATATACCCAGTTGAGAGTTCCCGTCATGGCTCAACAGAAAGGAATCTGACTAGCATCCATGAAGATGCAGGTTCAATCCCTGGCCTGGCGCAGTGGGTTAAGGATTCAGCGTTGCCGTGAACTGTGGTGTAGGCCAGCAGCTATAGATTCAATTTGTTCCTAGCCTGGGAACTTCCATAAGGAGCAGGTACAGCCTAAAAAAGACAGGACCTTCACTGTCACCCTCTTAGTTAGATGACGATAAAGGTGAAAGTGAACGCTACTAATAATTATGTAGTGACAACGGTTGCAAACCAGGACCTTCTCCAGCAAACTAAGGTTCATGGTTCCCCAAATCTAATCCCATCTACCTTTTTTTCCCATTTGGACAACTTTTGTTCATTTACCTTACATCTTGAACTACATCTGTGATTGTTTTAAATGTACATCAGATTATGACACTCCCCTGTCCAGAAAACCTACAATATCTTCACATACCACCAGAATGGAATCCTAACTCTTCACCACTGCTGAAAATGCCCTGTGTGGCTGGCCTCTAACTACTCTGCAGAATTCCAGCCACACTAAACTCTGATGTTCTTCCAATATCCCAGGCACTTTCTCACATCAGGACCTCTGTTCTTGCTGTTCCCTCTGCCTGGAATAGACAGTCCCAACAGTTCCATGTGTCACTGACTTATTTCATTCAGATCTCTACTAGTCTGTATAAGGTACATCCACCCTCCCACCCTCTTTTCTGCTCTGTATCCCTTTATAGAAATTATAATGAGATGACATATTACTTTTCTTTGTCTGTAAGTTGAGAGAACAGTTCAAAAATCTGTCCCTGGTCCCAGGAGGCTGACACTCAAAACATTTGTTCACTTTGTCTAAGTCATTACTGAGTTCTAACTCCGCCCTTGATATTCATTTCTATGAGTGCGTGCACTGCTTTAGCTAAAGTTCTTTTTAATTTTCTAAAAAAAGAAATTAGATTCTAAAATGTAGTTCTACCCTCTAATCCCTTTTCATTTTAGACTTAATTATTGAATTTAGTTTGTTAGGGATTTGATGGTTAATTTTAGAAACACAATACATTATTCACATTTAGATAATAAGAATTAGTAACAGAATGAGAGTTTAAATATGTACACTATTTAATAACAATACATTATCTATAATTTCTCAAAAACAAAATAGAAACATGTTCTCTACATTTGCAAATCTTTTTTAACCCCATCTGAATGCATGGTTCTTTTACTTGCAATAAGCATGCTTATAATGGCTAATACTTTATAAATACTAGGTTCTGGAATGTAATTTGGGTATTCTGAGACATGAGTTTGGGAAAGGTAGTCCAAAGCATTCCTTGACAAAATCCTAAAAATGTGCAGAAAAATTTGAGAACAGTTTTTATGCATTTCTTCTCCCATTTATTTAACCTTTCTTACCTCGTTAGGACCTCCCTGCTACAACTAAAAAATCAATTTCCCTTAAATTTCAGCTTTAAGTATACTGAGGTGATATCATCATATTTTAAAAAATCCCTTTTTTTCTACCAAAAACATTGCTTTTAGCCACTAACCTCTCTAGCTTTTTTTTATTACTATTTCAAAAGATGGAAACGGAATTCTTAATATTTATTAGACACTGGGATGAGTACACCCATCTTGTAGTTCCAATGCTACATTCTAATAAGATGTAAGATATGATCTATTGTTAAACACCCATCCTTATCTTAATTCATTTTTCTCCTGTGTTAAGCAATACATAAAGAATATAAATATATTCCCATGTTAGTGAAAATCATCTAGATACTTACGGAGTAAAATATTTAAATCTTCAATTCTGTTCAAAACCTCCAAACTCCCTAAAGAGGTAGTCCCTGTGAATAGTTTGATGTATATCCTTGTTATCTCTTTCTTCCATATTCGTGTGTGTGTTTGTGTGCATACACATATACACTTGTTTATTTAAATGACATCATACCTTATATGTTCATCTATGACTGTCTATGCCAGAATGTATTTCTTATTTTATTATAATGGTTCGCTATATTCCACACCATACATGTATTACAATTTTCTCTACCTCTTTTTGATTGGCTTTATGTAATTTTCAATTTATAGCCATTGTAAAAAAAAGTTATGCAACCTATATCCATAACTTTGTTCATCTGTATCCACGTGCTTGTAGATAAGATTCATTAAAACATAAGATCTGGTGTTCCCTGATGGCTCATTGGGTTAAGGATACAGCAATGTCACTGCTGTGGTGTGAGCTCGAGCCATAGCTTGAGAACTTCTGTGTGCCACGGGCATAGACAAAAAAAAAGTTCTGACTGAAATGCTATATAGAATTCTTATTTTCATGTTTCCTGCCAAGTTGCTCTCCAAAAATATTGCTCCAATTTACACTCTAAGAGTATGTGAGAAGAATGTTTTTTGCTTCAATTTCCAAGTTTTGGTTGTATATTAGATATGTAATATCAATGATATCTGATCTTTTAGCATTTTTATTTTATTTTATTTTATTTTTTGTCTTTTTGCCTTATCTAGGGCCACACCCGCGGCATATGGAGGTTCCCAGGCTAGGGGTCTAACAGGAGCTTTAGCTGCCAGACTTCGCCTCAGCCACAGCAACGCGGGTCTGCACCCTACACCACAACTCACGGCAACGCCGGATCCTTAACCCACAGAGCAAGGCCAGGGATTGAACCCACAACCTCACGGTTCTTAGTCGGATTTGTTAACCACTGAGCCACGAAGGGAACTCCAATATGTGGAATTTAAAAAGGTGATACGGGGAACAGGTTCACAAAACAGAAACAGACTCAAAGATTTCAAAAGCAAATTTATGGTTAACAAAGGGGAAACTTTGGGGGAAGGGATAGAATGGGAGGTTGGGATTGGCATAAGCACTCCTATATAGAAAATTGACAAGTAACAAGAACCTACTGTTACTAGCACAGGGAAATCTACTCAATACTCTGTTGTGAACTATTTGGGAAAAGAATCTGAAAAAGAATGGGTATATGTATATGCATAATTGATTCACTTTGCTGTACACCTGAAGCAAACACAACATGGTTAAGTCAACTATAATAAAAATTTTTTTAAAAAGAGTGCGTGTTCTGAGTTCAAGTAAATTATATTTAAGTCTCGCTCCCACCACTATGTAACCAAATGACATGGATTACTCTAGCTGACTCTGTGCCTCTCTGTTACCTCAATCTTAAAGCATGCATAAAGAGGGTTTTTTTCTTCCTTTAAAAAAAAGTTAGGAACTAAATGTTATAATATGTATAAAGTTCCTGGAACAACACTCAGAATATAGTAACTTTATGGAAATGTTAGCCTATAAAAACCTGATAATTATTTCAGAAATAATGTGAAGGTATTATAATAAATATCTGATATAACATATTGTAATAATATAATGATTCTGATTTCTTAAATATAAAATCTATTTTCCCCAAACATTTTGAATGTTAATGTGGGCTAGTTTAAAAATCAAATAGTATTACTTTTATACTTTTTTTAAGTGTATTGATTTTATTTTATTTCTTTTTATATTACTCAATGAATTTTACTACATTTATAGTTGTACAATGATCTCCAGTTGATAAGTTTTTACTTTAGATATGAACATTCTGTTGTTCAGTCTGTGTCTTGATGATGTTCTGCTACAATAACATTTTCTTTCAATGGACAGTAATCATTTATTTTTCATAATAATGTATTATTATTTTCTGAGTGAAATATTATCTTTATTCTTACTGAAAATATAAATATTTACTAAAAATTTCCTATGGTTTGTTTTATTGACTCAGTGCTTTTTGGTGCTGGTTATTCTGTTTATTAAATTTAATGATTCTCTTTCATGTTGGCATTCTTCAAGTGTTTACTGATTATTTTGTGGTGAATTTTGTACTTGATCATCTGTGTTTGCTCTTCATTATGAGTAACTTCTGTTTGTTACGGTTAGTTTTTTAGTTTTACATTGAAAGTTAAGATAGACTTAAGAGCTTTTATTTTTGCTATTATATAATCCTATTACTTTAAAGGTTTGGCTCAACTTCTATCCCAAAGGTGCAACTCAGAGACAGTTTAGAGAACTACCTTCACCCAATCTCCAGTTCTTCTGTCAAAGAAATCCCCCAAATAAATATATGCTATCTGCCAAAAAAAAATAAAAAATCTGTCTGCAATTTTCCTTTTTATTCTTTCAATAATGACTTTGACAGAGCAAATGCTTTTAAATTTGATGAAGTCCAGCTTATTTACTGGGTTCTTTTTTATTCTTAATTTATGGATCATGTGTTGATGTGTTAACTAAGAACTCTTTGTATGACTTAGTGTTAGATTTCTTTTTCCTATGTGCTCTTCAAAAAGATGAACATTTCTACATTTTACATTTATCATATTATCCATCTTGATTTAATATCTTTATAAGGTGTGAAGTATAGTAGGAAATTCTATTGAGATGTCCAATTGTTCTAACAGACTTTATTGAAAATACTTTTTTGTCTTGATTGACTCGCATTTGTACTTTTGTCAAAAAATACTGAGCAGAGACTCCTTTATTAGGTCCACATTATAAATACCATGGAGATCATCACTCCTGTGCTTATAAAATCGCACCCAGAAAAATTAAATACCTAGGAATAAACCTGACCAAAGAGGTGAAAGACTTATATGCTGAGAACTATACATTAATCAAGCAAATTAAAAGAGGATTTAAAGAAATGGAAAAATATTCTATGTTCCTAGGTTGGAAAAATTAACATTGTAAAAATGGCTGTACTATATAAAACAATCTACAGATTCAATGCAATCCATCCCTATCAAAGTACCCATGACATTTGTCACAGAACTAGAACAAACAATCCAAAAATTTATATGGGAGTTCCCGTCGTGGCTCAGTGGTTAACGAATCTGACTAAGAGCCATGAGGTTGCGGGTTCGATCCCTGGCCTTGTTCAGTGGGTTAAGAACCCGTGTTGCCGTGAGCTGTGGTGTAGGTTGCAGACACGGCTCGGATCCCGCATTGCTGTGGCTGTGGCGAATGCCGGAAGCTACAGCTCCTGTTAGACACGTAGCCTGGGGACCTCCATATGCTGCAGGTGTGGCCCTAGATAAGGCAAAAAGACAAAAAAAAAATTTATATGGAACCGTAAAATACCTAGAATTGCCAAAGCAATCCTGAGGAACAAAAACCAAGCAGGAGGCATAACTCTCCCAGACTTCAGATAATACTACAAAGCTACAGTGTGGTACTGGTATGAAAAAACAGATACACAGACCAATGGAACAGAATAGAGAATCCAGAAATAAACCCAGACACCTAAGGTCAATTAATCTTCTAAAAGGCAAGAATATGAAATGAGAAAAAGTCTTTTCTGTTAAGTGGTGCTGGGAAAACTGGACAGCCATATGTAAATGAATGAAGTTGGAACACACCCTCACACCATGCACAAAAATAAACTCAAAATGGTTTAAAGACCTAAATGTAAGACAAGACATCATCAAACTCCTAGAAGGGAACATAGGCAAAACATTCTCTGACATCAGCCTTACAAATGTCTCAGGTCAGTCTCCTGAGGCTACAGAAATGAAAGCAAAAATAAACCAGTGGGACATTATCAAACTGACAAGTTTTTGCACAGTAAAGGAAACCATTAAAAAAAAAAAAGACAACCTACAGAATAGGAAAAAGTAGTTTCAAACAATGCAACTGACAAGGGCTTATTCTCTAAAATATTCAAGCAACTTGTACAACTCAACAGCAAAAAAGCCAACAACCCAATGGAGAAACAGGCAAAGGACCTGAACAGACATTTCTCCAAAGAAGATATACAGATGGCCAACAAGCACATGAAAAAATGCTCAACATCACTGATTATTAGAGAAAGGCAAATCAAAACTACTATGAGGTACCACCTCACACCAGTCAGAATGGCCATCAATAACAAGTCCACAAAAAATGCTGGCAAGGGTGTGGAGAAAAGGGACCCCTTCTACATTTTTGTTGGGAATGTAAATTGCTACAACAACTATGGAAAACGTATGGAAGTACCTCAGAAAACTAAATAAGAACTACCATATGATCCAGCAATCCCACTCTTGGGCATATATCCATACAAAATTTTTCCTTGAAAAAGACACATGCACCCATATGTTCATTGTAGCACTATTTGCAATAGCCAAGACATGGGAACAATGTAAATGTCCATGAACAGATGAAGGGATTAAGAAGATGTGATATATATATACACAACAGAATACTACTCAACCATAAAAAAGAACAAAATAATGCTCTTTGCAGCAACATAAATGGAACTAGAGACTCTCATACTAAGTGAAGTAAATCAGAAAGAGAAAGACAAATACCATATTATATCACTTACATCTGTACCTAATATATGGCAAAAATGAACCTTTCCACAGAAAGGACTTGCAGAACAGACTTGTGGTTGCCACAGGGGAGGGGGGGGAGTGGGATAGACTGGGAATCTGGGGTTGATAGGTGCAAACTATTGTATTTGGAACGGATAAGTAATGAGATCCTGCTGCAGAGCACTAGAAATTATATCTAGTCACTTGTGATGGAGCATGGCAGAGAATAATGTGAGAAAAATAATTATATATATAATAAGTGTGTGTGTGTGTGTTTATGACAGTGTCACCTCGATGTACAGTAGAAAACTGACAGAACACTGTAAACCAACTATAATGAAAAAATAAAAATCAGTTTTAAAAAATCCTAAAGGAAACTATTTAAAAAAAAAAGAAAAAGCTAAAATTCTCTGATGTATACACAGAGAACATGTGTACCTGTACACACTCTGTGTATACTTCAGAGAACTGAAGACACAGGGCAAATCATCATCCTGAAATCTGTGATTTTAAACTCTTGACACACAAAGTGTGCTCCCCTCATCCAGCCCACCTAATTCAATGCATTTTTGATGGCTTGGGTCCTTATAGGCTCCTATCTCTATCATTAGAGGTCCAGGCACCATTCTTTTCTCTCCAATCCAATCTCAGTTTTTTTTATCAGAACTCCTTTACTTTTTTTTCATCTCATAAATGCTAGTGTTCCTTCAAGTAATGTTCTAGGTCTTCCTCTCAATTTGCATCCTAAATTTGAGTCATATGATCCAGTATCATAGCTTTACTTTCCACCTACTCTAAATAATATATTATGAACATTATTCTTGGTGACTTTTTTAAGAATCTGGAGAATGCTGAGGATTCTCTCTCTAGATATTTATGCATAGAACCATGAGTACAGAATTTTTCTTACAATTTTAGGGGGATTTTGCTCTCCCTGGTTAACGATATTGATGTGTATTCACTGATAAATCGCAGAACTGCTTCTCTAATCCCAGTTCCTCTTCTGAGTTTTTCTTTGGAACAGCTCAATGTCCACTTAGATGACTCTCACACAGTTCAAATATAGTATGTCCCAAACTTATACTTTCATCCTCCTCCAAACAGCTGAGAAGATGTCCCTTCCTCTGAAGAATTGGCTATGTGCATCTTGAAAATGTTCCCTTTCCTCCAATATGTGCTCATTCCACATTAAAGTTTTTATCATACTAAATTCTAATTTTTGTTTGGTTTTCTGAATCTATCTACCAGAATGCAATGTACTTGAGGACTCAAAAATATTACTGCTACATTATCTGCTCAATGACTATTCCTGTTATATTACCACTTCAAAATCTTAAATTCTCATCTGGCATCTCTCTTCTCCCAGTTTTTTTTTTTTAAAAGGAATAAAGTTCAAAATTTTCACTCTGCCTTATAAAGTCTACAGTTTGAGTCTTATCTAGATCCCTTAAGAGGCACATTTGTTCCAAATTATCTTCATTTTCTATAAACTTTTCTGCTTCTATAGACTATTGGGTATCTTCTCCATGAAAACAACTAGTTAATAGGGTTCACATGCAGTTCAGCTTTTTGGTCATCTTTGTAATTTTGCCAGTTTCTCAAAACTGTAAAAATACATTTCAATTGCATAAATGGACATTTTGCCCACACAGTTATAATTTAGCATTCAGTAATAATGGTCTTCTGGGTTTGGCTATTCCACTAAGTGAGTTTCTACATCAATGAATTTCTAAGTATGCCCTTTCTTCAGATCTTAAAAATGAAATACTATTTTTCTTAAACTTTTAGCTATGTATATTTAACTGCAATTCCAAGTTTAATAGTACATACATATTTGCTTTTTAAAATATTAATTTGCCAAAAGATCAACTCCAAGCTGCATATATATGGAAATATAATAATAATAATAGTAACTTACATTGATTGAATGGTTACTTTATCCAGAGAGTGTTCTATTAATGTAATTCTATCTACTTCTGGTAGGTAGAATCTATATAAGTAATGTAAGTATCTTATCTAACATGACAAAACTATTGAGAATATGCACATATATTTGCATAATCAGGCTTTAATGTAAGAAATAATACATTTTAATGAACTCATATCTTATCCCAAACCACAGCTTTAAAAATAATCTAACCATGCCCTTTAAAATAACCTATAAAATTTATTAATTTGACCCATTTTCAGAGATTATATAAAATGTAGTAACAATAAAACCCAACGATCACGGAACTCAGTGTATTTTGACTTTCATCGTATGGATATAAATTCTTAGCACTTAAGTATTTCTCTTAAGAATAACACTATAGTCTATAAATTCATGTTGGTTTCTAATTTAAATTTCATATAAATCAACTGAAGGAAGAAACATTGCTTAATGGTGTTTTAAACAAGTTTGTCAGGTATCATCAGAGATCTCAAAAGCTATAATTTTCAGAAAAGATAGAGATTGTTGGATTTTCTTTAACTACCCTCCACAGAGTTTATTTTGGGTATAAATAAAATTTACTATGGGTATACATTCTACAAAACATTAAGAATAAGACTTTATGATCAATGAGTACTTTCAGCAGCAGATTTGAGGGTTTTCTTGGGTTCACATCTAAAATGTCCAGAGTGGCTTGAACATGGATTAGGCTGATGTTTAAACTCTGGGTGGACACCCAGTGCCTTTCTCTCTGGGGCACAGCTGACAACTGAAAGAACCAGCAGCATCTGCTGAGGACTCAGGATGTTGGAAACCGGCTTTGTGGGAAAAGTTACATAGCTGTCAATCTACACAGCTCTTAGCACAAACTGGGTTCTCATCTATTCAAAACTACACTGGAATTTCTGGAGAATTATATGTAATAACCGCTCCATAAAACTAAATGTGTTTAATTTGATCAATGTGATGACAATTAAAAGATAAACCATGACAGAGTTCATTTCTGTTCCTCCTCAAAACATAGAGCAAGACATTCTAGCCTTATTTCTTTTTTCCCATTTTGATTCACTCCTCTGGATTCTTTTTAGGAGGGCTAAAAGATCAGTTAGCATCCTGTATTGCAGAAATTAAGATTGCATGATTTACAATGATCATGTAAACATAATTTTGGAGTTTGATAATGATAAAATGGGATAAATAAAAAAATGAGATAAATATTTCATGACTTTAGGAAGGAGTTTAGGAAACAGACATTTGAAACAAATTAATTGCATGAAAGGTAATGTAAGCATGGATTTGTGTTTCCTCTGGAGGAGGACAGGCACTCAAAACCTGGGGTTGAATTTAGGTCTCTAGTGTAACTTTAAAGGAACCAAGGTCCTTTTGTAATCCATTATCAGTCATTATTTGCCCATGAGACATGGCCTTGGCCTTCCTTTTCTTTAAAACCACACAGTAAAACTCAGCCTATAGGTCCTATGGACATTTCCATCTTAAATGCAGAATACATCCATTATGTATATGTGTGTGTGTATGTATACACTTCTTGCTCTCATTAATTTCTAAGCAGATTATAAACTTATACATGATTTGCGTCATGCTATTGTTAGCTGGAACAATTAGACTTTTTGAAATAATAAAATTGACTTAAAGTTGTCATGGCTTGGTGTATTATATTTCTATCACTCCCACAACATTTTAAAGTAGAAATAAAAAATTAAGAAATTAGTTTGGTTCTTCGCTTCTTCTACTTTTGCATCTAACCATCTTTAATAATTGTGACATGGTTGAAAGCGTCCAGACTGCAAACAAACAAAGAGATGAATCATGAGTTTTAGTCTTATCTCTACTTCTATTACTTGTATTATTTTTAGTAAATCAATACCCTTTTTGGGTCTCAGCATCCTCATGTGTAAAATGAGTAATCTGGTATAAACCTCTAAGGTCCTTTTCAGCACAAATTGTATGAATCTTGTAATTACTTCTATTTTATGGTGGTTTGTGAAGTGCCCTTGCTTAGTGAACAATTCAAGCCTGCAATCTCCTGAGCCATTATTTTAAATAGCCCTGGTGCTCCCAGAGAGGGAAAAACAGTAACAAATGAATAAATTATTTGCTCCTCAATGTAGTGTAGTTTGAAAATGTCAAATGCTCTAACAATATGCCTAAATACTCAGCTTCCATTTTAACCCATAGCTTTTCATTGATACATTCTTCCTTTTCTTATTCTTTAGTTCAACTGTTTTCTGACAAAAAATCAATACATTGTCATTGTAAGTAACAGCTTACAAGACACACACTGAAGAAGATAAGAAGGAAAAAAAATAATTACATTTAATCTCACTATTCCAGAGACCCATTATGAAAATCATTCCTTTGGGCCCATCTGTGTGTGTGTGTGTGTGTGTGTGTGTGTGTGTGTGTGTGTGTGTAATATAATTTTACAGTATTGGATGAATAGTGCTTTCAGTGCTGTTTTGTGGCCTACCTTTATTGCATGTAAATATTGTGAACATATTTACATACCGAAAAGACAGAATCTATGTCATTATTTTATTTTATTTTTTAAAAAATTTTTATTTATGCAGTAGTTCCCAAGCCAGGGACTGAATCTGAACCACTGAAGCGACAAGGCCAGATCCTTAACCTGATGAGCCACGAGGGAACTCATATGCCATTAATTTTCATTGCTACAAGCTATCCCAATATTTGGAAGCACCAAGACTTATTTAACCAAAGAATCTATTACTAGACAATTTAACTGTTCCTAGTGTTTTGTATTATAAGAAATTTTGAAATAAGTATACCATATTTTTAAACACAATTTCCTTGCATTCCATAAACTTAAGATACATTTTTTCTGTTTTTATAAGTTTTACAAAAGTATTTTTACCTGTATCTGGCCCAATATCTTTCTGACCCTATGATTCTGGCCCTGTCTTTTGCTTCCTGAGTCATGGTTCCTTAGACCTTTGGCCTCCACCACCCTTCTCCCCACACTCTTCCTTGTTCAGGAGCTCAAGCATGATTCCCAGCCTCTATGTTGCCCTATTACTGTGGTTGCCTTCCTCAGTTTTTTTTGTTTTTTTTCAAAGGCCGCACCCACGGCATGTGGAATTTCCCAGGCTAGGGGTTGAATCAGAGCTACAGCTGCTGGCCTGTGCCACAGCCACAGCAACGCAGAATCTGAGCCGCATCTGCAACCTACACCACAACCCTTGGCAATGCTGAATCCTTAACCCACTGAGCAGGGCCAGGGATCAAACCTGCATCTTCATGGATCCTAGTCAGGTTTGTTAACCACTGAGCCACAAAGGGAACTCCCATCTTTCTCAGTTTTTAATCCCTCTATTTTTTTCTTGTATTTACTCAAATCACACTAGCAAAATCTTCCACTCCTTTTCAGCTCTGTATTTGCTTTTATTATTCTTCATAAAACTTTTAGGATAAAGCTTGTCTCATCATGTAAACTGTATAGATTTTTACTTTTTCCATCCCCTTGGGTGTCAGATAGATTTAGATATTATTAACATTGGAATCCTATGCATTTTATTTATGGTTTTATATTATATTTATATGTAAAACTATCATAGCTAATCCTTTAATCCCTCGATTTCAGATTTAGTATATACGTACTTAAAGGATTAACTTCAGGAGTTTCCTGATGGCTCGGCAGCTTAAGGACCTGGCATCATCACTGTTGTGGCTCAGGTTGCTCCTAAGGCGTGGGTTAGATCCCCGGCCTCAGAACTTCTGCATGCCTCAGGCCTGGCCAAAAAAAAAAAAAAAAGGGAAAGAAAGAAAAAAAATAATTTCATAATTCAGATACATGTTTAAGATCAATTTCATATGATATTGACTACTACGTCGGGCAGAGGCATGAACTTTTGTAGTTTTTGAAAACATAAGGAGGCACTTCTGCTTATACATTTTCTCAAGTGCATTTTAGCTTCATCTAATTTTTTATCTATTCTATATAAAATAATTATCTTTTTCTGCTGATAAAGGCTAATAGCTGTGAAAATATAGAAGTAATAATCTTCTTATCTAATACAACAATAGTTACTTTGTGTGCTAGGGTAGAATTCAATATTTGGGGTCTATATCCTGTCAATGTCCTACAATGAACTCAAAATGCACAGGTTAGGAACCCATACTCTAAACAGAGCTTGAAAGTATAAATACCAGGCTGGGGTTCCCATCGTGGCTCAGTGGTTAAAGAATCTGACTAGGAACCAGGAGGTTGCAGGTTCGATGCCTGGCCTTGATCAGTGAGTTAAGGATCTAGCGTTGCCATGAGCTGTGGTGTAGTTTGCAGACGTGGCTTGGATCCTGCATGGCTGTGGCTGTGGCATAAGCCGGCAGCTACAGCTCCGATTAGACCCCTAGCCTGGGAACCTCCATATGCCGCGGGTGCGGCCCTAGAAAAAGGAAAAAGACAAAAGAAAAAAAAAAGTATAAATACCAGGCTGGATCGTCAATAAGGGTACAATGTGATAGCCATTCTGGACTGTGATCCTGGGAATAAGATTAGCAACCAACTCAAAAATCTCAGGAAGACAAAAGAGAAGTAGGGATCAAATAGCCAAAGATCAAGCAGAATGACCCATCCTGAGCCATGTAGAAAAGTCTGGGGAGAAAGACAGAAAGGATAATAGCGAGGACCCCTATAATATAAATAAGATTAGGCTATGGGACGGAGAGAAAAACAGAGTTTACAACTTCTAGGGAGCAGGGATCAGAGAAAAAAACTAAGCAAGATAAAAATTATTTTAAAAAGGAAATAGGACAAGAAAAGGCAAACCAAGAAACAGATTTGAACCATAAGTTTTACCCTGTTTCACAGCCAGTGTTAACTGGAATAGTTACTCACAAATCCCCAAGACAATGGTTATAAACTGTGCACAACAAGTTCAATGGTTTGAGCTGATGGGCTTAGATCCTGACAGTGTGCCATTCTGGCTTGGGAGTACAAATGTAAACAGCTCCAACATCATTGTACATGTATGGTCACTTTTCTTTCTTTCTTTCTTAGTTTCTTTCTTTCTTTGTTTTCTTTCTTTCTTTCTCTCATTAGAGTGTGGTTAATTTACAGTGTTGTGCCAACTTCTGTACAGCATAGTGACCCAGTCATACACACACACACACACACACACACACACACACATATATATACATATATACATATATATATATTTTTTTCTTATAATGTCTTCTTCTCCAAGTTCATGAGAAGTGAAATGGTTACTGGAAACAAAAAGAGAAGAGAGGAAGAGTACTGAAGTTGATGACATGGCACCTATTCCTTCAAATCAATGGACTAGAAAGGTGAATTCCAGAAATGAATAGAAATATATTTATAGAAGATTTTTAGATTCTGGGAGAGTACTATAATCTGAGGGAACTGTTTGAGGGTCTTTGTAAAGCATGGCAGCCCAAGTGATTACAACAGGAAATTCTTCCACTGTACTCATCTAGCCTCCCCCTTCTACTTGGAGAACTGGGGATTAGTAGGAGATAGCATCTCATGGCATAAACAAAGATGCTCTCATAGGCCACCTTGATCAGGGAAGACAGTAAATTTTCTCCTTGTAGATTTGCAGATGAACAAGCTCACTTAGAGGGAGAAACCAGATGAGGAAAGTAGACTTAGCAGATATTTGTGTATAATAATTACATCTGATCCCATGACACATTGCATACATCTTTTGGGAGATTTCCTGATACAGCTTGGATTTATCTTGAAAGGTAAAATGTCTTGCCTGAAAATTGGTGGGTTCTAAAACCATTGTAACATGGGTGTATATGACATGTGAGTGTACACTGATTTATACAAGTCCTATTTGTAGCTACGGCAGAAGGCAAGATTGGGTGATCTTGGGTTGCATACAGAACTATACCAAAGAGAAGCCAAAGATGCCTCAAATGTTGTGTGAATTGAATTGTGATTATGAAAAGTTTCCCATTTTATATGTTTCTTGGTGGTCTAGATCAATTTGAAGCCATCCAAATGACTCTAAATGGAATAAATAAAACAGGGAGTCCAAATCAGCCAGAACACTCTGGTTTCAAACACCAAACTGAGGTTATAAAATGGCCCCACATTTTTTCATAAATTCTTAATAGAGGAAGGAGCAGAGTCAATAAAAATCAACTAAAATTTTCCCAAGCCATGTAAATCTGGACCCTGAAGAAAAAAAAAAAAGGCCTTCTAACTTTCTGATGGAATTGTGTGTCATTGCCTACGTCATCTGGAATAAACAAATTTTGGTTCAGGCAGCATTCAGAACATAAATGGGATGTCTCCACCTTAAATTTAGGATTAAGGAAGGAAACCTGGTATTTTATTTAAGACACTAATTTGGCTACGCCTTAACAAGAAATCAAGCCCCATAGTTGGAGTCTGGAAACTAAGAATGAGACGGAATAAAAGCACAAAAATAATTTTGCATAATAATGTAAAGCACCATATTATATTCCATAATAATATGATATCTTTCCAAAAGTTTCCATTCACCAAAATGAAGGTTATAATTTATCTTAAACTGATTTATACTGTTGTACCCTTGAGATATATAATTTTTCTCCAGAATGTTATCTGTTTGAGTGTTTGGAGTACATTTTTCCCAAAAGTTAGCCATCAACAGGAGAGAATGTCAGAAGATCAAATTTGGTTGGAAACAGGAAGAGGGACAGGAGCCCTGAAACCCATTCTAAGCACTGGATTTCTGTGAAGCAATTTGTCCAATTCCTTCTCTTTTGCTCAAATTCCTACCAACCCCCACAGGCTGTTTTTCAGATGGCATAAAACAGGATACTGCAAATAGACTGGCATGGAATATTATGCTGGTGGAAGAGGGTAGTCAGTGAATAAGATTTTCCCTCAAGAGGTACACATTTACACTGTAAAAAAAGAAAGCAAACTCTTTCAGGACAACTGTAAAAAGAGAAGATAAAGTCATGAACCAGGGTGTTCCTAAGAGAGAAACTCTAGGATATAGTTGAATTTCTTTCATCTTCAGCCTTTAAACCCCAGAAAAGCAATCTTAGCATCTGATTTTATAGATATACTTTCCCCCTCAGTGTTTTAATCCCCTATGGTTACCCCCAAACTGTCCATTAATTATGTAATGCATTAAAACCCAGTGTTAAAAGTTATTGTAGTGGCAAAAAAAAAAAAAAAACTATTGAAGAGACAATGCTGATTCTATGGTTCTAGGCTGAAACCATAGCAAAGAGAACAAGGTGACTGTAAGAGTGGCCATGGGGAACTTCATGTCCAGGGAGGGCAGAGTACAGTATGCCCCACTCCAGATTAGGATGGAGACAGCCTTTGTCCAAATGCTCTAGATCAAGCTGTCCTTGTCCAGAGAAGAGGTAGGCATGGGGTGGGCTGCGAAAGCCAGATCCCATCACTTGGTGGAAAATGGCAATCTAACTTGTATTTGGTTTATAGAACAAAGTTGCATACTTTTTGTTGTTGTTGTTGTTGTTGTTGTTGTTTAAAAAGTAAACAAGTGGCACATGTATGTTTATTTTAATAGGTATTCAATACAATTAGACATTAATGTTAAAAGCAAGGCATATGGAATATTCTTCTAAAATCATCATTCTGGAAAACTTATGTGAACACAATTATATATATATATATATATATATTTTTTTGCCTTTTTGTCATTTTAGGGCCGCACCCGCGGCATATGGAGGTTCCCAGGCTAGGGATCTAATCGGAGCTATAGCCACTGGCCTACGCCGCAGCCACAGCAACACAGGATCCGTGCCGCGTCTGTGACCTACACCACAGCTCACGGCAACGCCGGATCTTTAACCCACTGAGCAAGGCCAGGGATCGAACCCTCAAGCTCATGGTTCCTAGTCAGATTCGTTAACCACTGTGCCACAATGGGAACTCTAGAACACAATTATATTAAAGTTGACATTTTATCTTATTGTTTCATGTTACTCTGTAATAGCTTCATGTGGTTTCTTCTCCAACCACCCACGCTCGATTGTAAGTCCGTTAGCTCACAGCTATTGCAAAACGATGTAACTAGATTTTGCTGCTGTCCCATATTTGAATAACTTGCCATAGACATTAACAGGAACCAAGTTTCCAGGTAGCAGTATTAGAAATGAATCACCCAAACTTTTTTACTTGGGGTGACAGCAATGCTTTCTTTATTTTCACCTCAGTGGTAGTTTTGTGGTAGAACCATGGATAACTCGAAACACACGATTGACTTAGTCTCAAAATACCCTAGTTCATATAGCCTAGTTAAAATCTACGAATTTTGCTTCCATGTGATTTTTGGAACTCTAAATAAATGGTCTCCCTCGAAGGCTACATACACTCAGCACAGATATCTAAATGCTCCATCCAGGGGTCTTAAAATAATTATCATTTATATTCTTTCTTCCTATATCAGTGGGAACATTGCGGATTTTGTAAGAAAAAAGGTAAATGAGCCTTTGGTTAGTTGAGACTGAGAATGTCAGATTTTGAGATCTTTGAGACTTTAGACACATACACCTAAAAATGATTTTCTGATCTTTATGCTTTCTTTCTAGAACAGCAAAGGTTAAAGTAGGTCTTTGTGTCTCCCGCTGCACTCATAACAGTGCTAACCCTATATCAGCAATCAGTAGACATACATTTTATCAACAGATCCTTGTAACAGAATTTAATCTGTGCGTATCAGATTGGGATTCCTTTGCAAACTTCTCCACAAAACACAAAGTTTAATTACTCCCAACTGCCAAGGAAACAACATGAGACCATAACATCACTGCCTATGGGGTCATTGTCATCAAGACACACTCAGGAGTTCCCAGTGTGGTGCAGTGGAAACCAATCCAACTAGTATCCTGAGGATACCGGTTAGATCCCTGGCCTTGCTCAGTGGGTTGGGGATCCGGCGTTGCCGTGAGCTGAAGTGTAGGTGGCAGACATGGCTTGGATCCTGCATTGCTGTGGGTGTGGTGTAGGCCAGCAGCTGCAACTCTGATACAACCCCTAGCTTGGGAAGGAACTTCCATATGCTGCAGGTGCAGCCCTAAAAAGCAAACAAACAGACAAACAAACAAAAAAGACTGGCCACCCTCTCCAAACATATAGAGTGTCAGAAACATATGTTCACTCATGATGGAAGAAATTCCATTTGCTGTCCTAACCATTAATTCCCTTTAGAAAAATTAAATAAAAGAGTAATTGAAGGGGTTCCCGTTGTGGCTCAGTGGTTAACAAATCCGACTAGGAACCATGAGGTTGCGGGTTCAATCCCTGGCCTTGCTCAGTGGGTTAAGGATTTGGCATTGCCGTGAGCTGTGGTGTAGGTTGCAGAAGCGGCTGGGATCCCGCATTGCTGTGGCTGTGGCGAAGGCCGGCAACTGCAGCTCCTGTTAGACCCCTAGCCTGGGAACCTCTATATGCCATGGGTGCGGCCCTAGATAAGGCAAAAAGACAAAAAAAAAAGAGTAATTGAAATAAAGCCCCAAATTGTCATCTGCAGCCTTCAAGATTTTCATGATATAAAGCCCAGTGTATTAAGATTTTTACTGAGATAAGTAAATTTTACCTTGATCAGGCAAGTGCTTATGAATAAAATATGACACCACTGCCATTGGCTCACGAAGGGAAATCTACAGTAAATTGAAAATTAATTAACTAATTAACAAATTAATTAAAAGTCTTCTGAACTCAATGCTTTCATTTCTATTTTGAATTTTGCCTGGGGATAGCCACATAATCAAGCATATTTTGGCAGTTTTTTATCATGCCTTTAAAACATAATAAATCTCATATTCTATGTGAAAAGAGAATGATCACTTCCCCCTCCCCCACCTGCCTCAATAACCAAGCACTGCAGTCATGGGGTAGATAATTCTCTCCATTAAAATCTCAGTCCTTGAAAGAGGTGGCAGGCTTGTCTCCCTGGCAACACCAGTGAAAACTTCTTACACATGCTACCTGTTTAGAAGACAATTATGAGGCAGATTCTAGATTTGAAAGCAGTTATCTGATTGAGAAAGCAACTTGCTAAGTCTCATCTGATGCCAGGACTATGTCTGAATTCTATCCAGATGAATCACAAATGGTGTTTGGGATATTGAAGATGACAAGAGGACAGTGGATGCAACTATTCTGCATCTTAGCCGTGGCAGGTATTAGAAGACAAGACTTAAGTATGTATACTCTTAGCTGTTTGAATGAAAACAAAAATGTTCTTTTCCCTTCTCTTTGTGTGGCGTACCCCTTTTTTCAGGCCGAATGTTACCTTCTGAGAAGTCTTCCCTCAGAGTTCCCGCTGTGGCATCTCCTCAGTGCCAGGATGCAGGTTCAATCCCTGCCTAACACAGTAGGTTAAAATGTTCCAGTGTTGCCATAGCTGTGGCATAGATTGCAACCATGGCTGGGATCTGATCCTTGGCCCAGGAACTCCATATGCTGCGGGTGGCCCAAAAAAAAAAAAAAAGAATAATGATATCCTCCTACCCCCAAGGAGCTCACAGTCTCACAGTTGAATTGGGGGGGGGCGGTCAGACATGTAATAACTGCTGTAAGAGAAAAAGAATTACTTCAAAAAGAAGGCTTCTGGAGTTCCCATTGTGGCTCAGTGGTTAACAAATCCGACTGGGAACCATGAGGTTGCGGGTTCGATCCCTGGCCTTGCTCAGTGTGTTAACGATCTGGTGTTGCTGTGAGCTGTGGTGTAGGTTGCAGACATGTCTCGGACCCCATGTTGCTGTGGCTGTGGAGAAGGCCGGCAGTTACAGCTCCTGTTAGACCCCTAGCCTGGGAACCTCCATATGCCTTGGGTGCAGCCCTAGATAAGGCAAAATGATAAAAAAAAAAAAAAAGAAGAAGGCTTCCCTGATATACCTCTTTCTTCATCCCCAAACCAACACATTTTTCTGCAATTAGAATCTTTTCAGTTTCCTTAGACCATATAGAGCAATTTGTAATTATATATTTCCTTCTTTGCCATTTACTGTCTTTATCAAAAGATTGTTATTTTAGGCTCTCAAAAATACATGTTGAATGAATAAATGCTGCCAATAATTATTCATTTAAGCCTAATGAAAATATAGTAAAAGGCTGTTCCTTTTTTTTTTTTTTTTGTCTTTTTGCTTTTTTTATCTAGAGGTTCCCAGGCCAGGGGTCTAACAGGAGCTGTAGCTGCCGGCCTTCACCACAGCCACAGCAACATGGGATGCGAGCCTCGTCTGCAACCTACACCACAGCTCACGGCAACGCTGGATCCTTAACCCACTGAGCAGGGCCAGGGATCGAACCCGCAGCCTCATGGTTCTTAGTCGGATTTGTTAACCACTGAGCCACGAAGGGAACTCCAAGGCTGTTCATTTTTAATCTTCAATTCTTTTGTGTAATAATAACTTACACATCCATATAATCCCACTTATATTTTAACATAAGCATAGGACAAACTTGGAAACTAAGACCATCAATAAAGACATAAAAGTATGGTCCATCCATTTACATTAGAATTGAAATTACTGTATACTTCCTACTCATTAGGTAATGAAGCAGAGCATGCATTTGCTTTATTGTTTGAAAACATTCAAATATTCTATAGAATACAAAACAAATGCAATGGATGAAACTCAAACATGTGTTAAGCAAAGAAAAATAAGTTCATAAGACACAGTAGCCATAGACAAAGTAAAGCAGGGCATATGAATGCTAACTCTAGGTAAAGCAGATGGCCTAAGCAGGTACTAAATATGCAAAGAACCTCAAGGCATCAGTCTGTCACCCATTGGTGAAATTCAGTCTGATGGTCCATGTGCAAGACAGACACACCAAATCTCAGGCTTATTGGCTAGTTTCATCTATAAATAAGATGCACTTTCCCCTACATTTCTCTGATTAAGCAGTGTGTGGTAGTGAAAGTCCCAAGTCTTAGTTGACCACATCTATACATCTGCTTTTTTATTTAATTTTATTGGAATGTAGTTGATTTACAACATTGTGTTAGTTTCAAGTCTACAGCAAAGTGAATCTGTTGTACGTATACATATATCCATTCTATTTCAGATTCTTTTCCCATAAAGGTGATTATAGGAGTTCCCATTGTGGCTCAGCAGAAATGAACCCGTCTAGGATCCATGAGGATGCGGGTTCGATCCCTGGCCTCGCTCAGTGAGTTAAGGATCTGGCATTGCCATGAGCTGTGGTGTAGGCAGCAGATGTGGCTCGGATCTGTCATTGCTGTGGCTGTGGTGTAGGCCGGCAACTATAGCTCTGATTAGACACCTAGCTTGGGAACCTCCATATGCCATTGGTGCAGCCCTAAAAAGAAAAAGGAAAAAAAAGAGTGATTACAGAACATTGAGTAGACCTCCTGTGCTATATATCAGGTCCTTGTTAGTAATATATTTTATATGAAGTAGTGTGTATGTGTAATCCCATCCTGCTTTTTTGATGTGGCAGCTTTATCAAGTTCTAGAGGCCCTAGGAGATATGAGAGAAGGAAAGGACGAGGTTAAATAAAAATGAATGCCATGGTGATGACCAGCTTATAATTCCTTAAGGCCATAGAAAACAGAGAAGCAGCAGAGGAACAAATGGCAGAAAATTATATTTTCCAAGTCTCCCAACTATAGGACAGAGAGATAGATTGGTGAATCCCTTTTTAAAAACCAAATTCTCAAATGTTTCTTGCATCTGCCCATCTTCACTTTTTATTATTCTTCTATCAGTGCTATGTGGGAAAAAAGGAAGCAGCAAAACATAAATTATACATAGCCTTTTGGCTCTTGGTCCAGATCCCCTGCCACTGTCCACAGGAAAAAGTCAAGGACTTCCTTATACATACAACAGTGTGGGCTAGTTTAAGGAGGACAGATGCTGTGTTTGGTGACCTTCCTTGTGGGATTCCTTGCCATAGGCATTCAAATTAAGGGATAATGGGATGGCCTTAAAAAAAAAAAAAAGAACTCTGGCTGCTTGGATTGCCTGGTTTGGGCTGTAAGAGATGGCCACAGGAGTTACAGTATATAGGACATAAAGAGTTAAATAGGTAGCATAGCAAAAGGCCATTTTTTCCTAACACTCACAAGAAGCCATAAAGTTTTAACCATTTATCTAACTCTTTCCCTGGAGGATATGCATTTCTATATTTTATAATAGGACTCCCCTGAACAGTGTTTAAAATAGTCTCCATTTTCACCTCTAATTCAAACCCTATATAGCCTAACTTTACAATGCAAATATATTAAACATTAATTACTTTGTAAAAACCCCATATTTATCCATGTACTGTTAAAGAATTCATTTTCATCATCCTTTTGCTATACCTTAAGATATCGGCATTCCAGAGTATTTTATTGAATCAGCAATTCATATTTCCATTTGTGGTACAGAAAAAAAATGTATTTATGAAAAAAACTTGTTGCCACAAATGCACATACAAATATATTATAATTACTTACAGAACTTTGGAACATCTTGGAACAAGCCCTAAGAGAAACCCAAGCCTAATTATATGCTTGCTCATTCTATTTAAAAGCTTTAGAAGCCCCAGACTTCAAATATTTGCTTGGAACTGGGAAAACTCCAGAAAGAGCCAAAATACTTTCTGTGTAAATAGGCAAAAACCAGTGAGAGCCTTAGAAAGCTACTCTGTGAGTAGCTGCTCAGGAATCTGGTAGTGGAAGAACGGAGCTCCAGCACTGAAATTTTCTGTAACCTACTTCCAAGCCACTTAGAAAACAGGCAATAAAAACATCATAGCATTTTATAATTGAAGAAAAATTTGTAATAATTCCACTAAATTCTTTATTCTACAATTAAGCAAACTTGGAAACAGAAACTTAGATGGTATGCTCACAAACCCCTAGTTATTTAATACACAGAGCCAGGGTTTTTAGATTTCTTGTTCAAGCCTGAACACCACTTGGAGTTCCTGTTGTGGCTCAGCAGGTTAAGGACTCAACATTGTCTCTGTGAGGATGTGGGTTCAATGCCTGGCCTTGCTCAGTGGATTAAGGATCTGGCATTGCCACAAGGGGCAGAGTAGGTCATAGATGCGAGTTGGATCCGACATTGCTGTGGCTGTAGCATAGGCTAACAGCTGCAGCTTCATTTCAACCCCCAGTGCAGGAACTTCCATATGTTGCAGGTTTGGCCATTAAAAAAAAGACAACATTACAGCAAAATGCCTCTAGTTCCAGGGCCTGATAGGAGCTTGACTGGATGGGCAGGAGGTTTAGAAAGAGGTTTGATGTCCTGGTTTCCTTAGGAATGTCTAAGTTTTAGCACTAAAAGTCCTGAGTTCTGGGAAACCCTTTAGTCCCAGGCAAACCACTATGGTTGGTCACTCTGGTTTTGAGTTAATACCTCCAGTTGATATGGGGGGGTTCAGGGTTTCACCTATAGCTCCTTGATCTCCCTGATAGTATCAGGAAAGTGACAGGATAAAGTGATACACTTTCTGATTCTAAGTGGAAGCTGGGGAGGGAAGGCTTTAGGAAGAGGATTCCTTAGCTCAGCAATACACATGGTAGTAAATCAATATTGAATAAATGAAAGATTGTTGGAGGAATGAGTCCAGTAGTCATGTGAAAAGTTACCTGGATACAGTGGTAGCTTCTAGGTGCAATAACAGGGAAGCTATCTGTATTGGGCAGAAAAATGACCTCCCAAAAGCCCATGTCCGTGTTGACGCCCACAGATACAGTACACGGCAAGGGAGAGTTAAGTTGCTAATTATCTGACTTTAAGATAAAGTGATTGTACATGACTATCTAAGTGGGCCTAATGTAGTTACAAGGATTGTCAGATGGGGAAGCTGAAGCAGAAAGGGCAGAAACAGAGGGATGGCATGGTATTGAGTCTTCCAAAGGAAGATGGAAGGGGACACAGGTCATGGAATTAAGCCTTAGAAGCTGGAAAAGGCAACAAAAAGGATTTTCCTCTGGATCCTTCCAGAAAAGAACACAGCCCTGTTGACAATTTAATTTTAGCCAGTAAGAGCCATTTGGGGCTTCAGACCTTTAGAACTGTGAGTTAATAGATCTGTGCAGCTCAAAGCCACTAAGTTTGTGGCACTTTGTTACAGTAGCAACAGGAAACTAATAGACAATTCCAGAGGTAAAAGCAAAGAGTAGTTCACAGACCAAATGAAAATGCTTAAATCACATGGTTTATTAAAGGAATTTAAAGCACACAGTAAGAAGGAAGAGGAATGAGATGAAGTCAACACAAACAGTTAAGACAGGGTAAGAGCACACTACTTGAACCCTGGTTACACACAAGTCATGTCTCATCTGTTTCTCTGCCACATCAGCCTCCCAACTGCTCCATGGACTGAAGATGCCCTGAGTCAGTGATGCACATTGGCAAGATACAAGGATAAGTACACTCGGCCATAGCTGGTGAAAAATTAACCTGGTGACCAACCACGGATTTCATTGTGTTTTTTGAGTTAAGGGCACATGGGACCAAAATGGTGTCACCAATGATTGGCTGAATGAAGACCTCGTACATAATAAGTGTTCTTGTATACTAACTATACCCCCAAATTCAGGCTCTCTTGTATATTTTGAGGCTCAGATGCCTCTTATAATTCACAGAGACTCATGAATATTAACTTTGCTTTGATCCATCTAGCCTTTCAGTTTAATACATGTTCTACTTACTACTCGTTTATATTTAACACATCTCATGGGTTTCATACAGCTCATCTGTGTTCTTTTCTATAGCAGAATTTGCTATTATCAAACAAGATAATCAATGCATATTACACCTGTGGAGAGGAAGAATATGGCTGGGAGGCATTTCCAGGCTGACTCAGTGCAATGATATTCTGAAAATTTGCCTCAGTTCTTCATTCTTTTTTTTTTAATATAATGATTTTTATTTTTCCATTATAGCTAGTTTACGGTTTTCTGTCAATTTTTCAACTGTGCAGCATGGTGACCCGGTTAAGCATACATATATAGATTTGTCACAAGTCTTTAGACATAGTTCCTGGTGCTATATAGCAGGATCTCCTTGCCTTTCCATCCCAAAGGCAATAGTCTATAACTGTTAACCCCAGACTTCCAGATCATCCCATTCCCTCTCCCTCCCCCTTGGCAACCACAAGTCTGTTCTCCAAGTCCGTGATTTTCTTTACTATGGAAAGGTTCATTTGTGCAGTATATTAGATTCCAGATACGAGTGATATCACATGGTGTTTGTCTTTCTCTTTTTGACTTACTTCACTCAGTATGAGTCTCTAATTCCCACGTCTTGGCTATTGTGAATAGTGCTGCAATGAACATGCATATGAAAGTGTCTTTTTCAAGGAAAGTCTTGTCCAGATATATGCCCAAGAGTGGGATTGCTGAGTCACATGGTAGTTCTATGTATAGTTTTCTAAGGTACCTCCATACTGTTTTCCATAGTGATTGTACCAGCTTACATTCCCACCAATAGTGCAGGAGGGTTCCCTCTTCTCCACACCCCATCCAGCATTTGTTGTTTGTGGACTTAAAATGATGGCCATTATGACTGGTGTGAGGTGGTACCTCATGGTAGTTTTGATTTGCATTTCTCTAATAATCAGTGATGTTGAGCATTTTTTCATGTGCTTGTTGGCCATCTGTATATCTTTTTGGAGTGCCTCAGTTCTTATAAGCATGCCTATTGTCACTTCTCTGTATTCCTTCAATGGCAAGTTTGTAAGGAAACTAATTTTTAAAGAGAGAGAATTATTTTTTCTTTAAACCTAAAAATTTACCTCTTTTTTTTCCCCAAGAACTGTTACTTAAGTGTCTCTAATCACCTTGCCTTGTACGTTAAGGGGAACTGTGGAGCAGTACAAAAGACAAGACTCTGAATTTCAGGAGATGGGATGCTTGTCACCCTGCTGTCCCTAAGTAGCTCTGTAACAATGGGCCATTCACTTCAACAGACTGAGCTCCGTTTTTCTCATGTGTAAGAGTGAAGAGTCGGACTTGAGAATTTCAGTGACCATGTTTGATAATATAAATTAGTTGCCATCATTCACTCCTGCCCTTGGATTTGCTTGAATGTCAGCAGCTTGGGTTTCAAACGCTGATTTTCCTGAGAGCCTTGAAAATAGAAAAATAAAATTTATAAGCAAAAGCCATTCTCAGAGTCACATGGAACAATTTCACAAACAAACAGTAAGGACAAGAAAAAATCATTTCAACATTTTGCCTTTCCACCACTGAAATATGATCAACTTAACCTTTTAGTTTTTAAAAACATGATTTGGATCATAGTACAAGTGGGTAGCAGAACTTCTTAACTCTGAAAAAGAAAATCAACAAAAAAAGTCCAAAGTTTAGCTTCAAGCTGTAATCTTAATTAAAGCCACAGTCAGCAACTGAATTTTTTTCAAATATATGAGTATCGCATTATCTCCTTGACAAGGACAGTTATCCCAAAGTGTTGTCTGTAGGCTGTGTTTATCCTGGCCTGTTAGATCATTATTATGCAGATGGCTCCTGTGTTGCAGTTTCAAACCAATTCCTGCTATTCTGTACCTGAGAGTATCTGTCCCCTGGGCTCTCCGTATTTACTCAACCATTTCTCTATTCAGGTTAGTTTTCTTTTTCCATTTTTTTCTTTTTTGTCCTTTTAAGGCCACATCCCCAGCATATGGAGGTTCCCAGGCCAGGGGTCGAATCAGAGCTGTAGCCTCTGGCCTACACCACAGCCACAGCAACGCCAGATCCGAGCCACATCTGCAACCTACACCACAGCTCATGGCAACACCAGATCCTTAACCCACTGATCAAGTCTAGTAGAAACTAGTCAGATTAGTTTCTGCTGAACCATGATGGGAATTCCCAGATTAGTTTTCCAGAAGCAAAAACATCCTCTTGCTTTTCTTTTTCCTTAAGAGATATCATCCTTTAATCGTTCCCTTTTCAATTTTTTTTTCCTCTTCTCTGAGTAAGATCTCTAGAGAAGTGGAGGCCAGAATGGGACTAATGTCCCAGTGAGGATGTGGTGAGTCGGAGGCCAATGAGAAGATGCTCAGAATCCTGTAGACCATGTGCCCCTCTGACTCATAGCAGCAGGTGGCAGTCTGCTCTCAGGCTGGACAGTCACATGCTAGAAGTGGGAGATCTGAAACTGGGCCTGCCAGGATCCCACCTGTTTTTTCGTTTGTTTTTTTATTTAATTTATTTTATTATTTTGCTAAACTCAGAGCTCAGACTTTGACCCTCTACTCAAAAAGACTGAAAGCAATGAATTCATTTAAGCCTTAATTTAAAATTTTTCTTACGAAGAACTACACTCTGACTCCCCTACCTTCTTGGAAAGGGAAAAGACAAAAAGAAATTCTTAATGATATATACAAAAACAGAAAAAAACTGAAAATAAAAACAGTGCTACCTTCAAATTTGCCTCATTTCTGGCTATGATATATTGGGAAAGATATACCACTAGTACTCTCTTCTTTGTTATTCCTGACACCCTGGGTGATAATTTTAAAATACTGCCATAAAAGAAGGTGCACAGGAATTTGCCATAAAGAGATCCTCTCTATAAAATATTTTGTCTGTTTCTGTAGGAATTTTACACCTTTGACAAAAAAGGCATCAACGTTTGCCCCCTTCAAACACTAGCACAGGCTTGAATTCTCCACTCTTGTCTTTTAGAAGTATTCTCTAATTTGTATAATATTTCTCAATCTCCACGTGTTCTTCCAGTCTGAAGGTTTCATCATTGGAAACGTAACTCTAACATCAGAAGTGCACACACGTGTGCAGCACATCGATACATACGTCCCTGAGGATAGGTCATGTCCTGTGTATGTCTGCAGCCGTTGCTTCGCTTGGACCAGGGCAAAGGTTTCTGATGCTTCTGATATTTCTGTCTTAGAACTGTAAAGTTAAAAATGAGCAAACACCACAAATTCGCTTTGCCTTTTAAGATTTTTTTCTGGCACAGGATCAAAGAGAAGTAGAAGAAAAGCCCAAGATAAGGCTTAAAACTATGGAGGTTGCACAAAAGCAAGAGAATTGAAAAGTCTGTTTGTAGTTGAAATAACTCTGACAACAACTGCTGAAGCCATAGAAACAAGGCCTCGGGTCTAGTTTGAATTTGGGAAATGAAAGAGAAGAACAGATGTTTCAGGTACTGAAAATATATTTAGAATCCCAACTCTCCTCATCTTCCTGAGAACTGACCTTTAAAAAATCCACATCGCTACACACTTTATTTGAATTGAGTAAACAAAGCTGCAAAAAGGGGAGTTAGTCCATGGAGTGTGTCTGTTGGAATTATTTTGCAGTAAAGAGAAAAGAAGAAAATTACTCGGGTTAATATATAAATCACGTACTACTTAAAGGGAAGGGTGATTTTAGGCTCTACTGAGACAAGAGTAAAAAGAAATGTCTCCTTTTTTTTTTTTTTTTCCAGAGAGGCTGCTTCATAAACAAATCATGAGCTTACCCAGAACTGCCCAGGCGCCAGACATCTGTCACTTCGCAGATGTCGCCTCAATAACTCACCCAAACAGAACTGTTCCTCTCCAGCCCCCAAGAGCAATGAGCCCGCGCTGATGAAATCTGCTGCAGTGTCTGGGGAAAGACTTTATTGCCCCAAAGTCAGAATAGTAATTACAATTTACCTGAGTGATTTTTTTTTTCTAAATGGCTTTTTCTACATGCTTTGCAATGTAGCTCTATGAATTTGCTGTATGAGTCTACATAAATGGTTGGATATTGGAGGCTTTGAAAGTAAATCATGAGAGCAGAGTATTTGATTTGCCTGTGCACCTAGTACCTTCGTGATTTTATGAAACCTTTCCATTGCTACTGTTGTGGTTCTTGGTGTCATACCTTTAATATTTAAAACAATTAGCTTACTTTTTAAATTACAGGAAGCTGGGCTAGTTAATCATCTACAAAGGAAACAATGCCCATATTATTGCACAGTCTTTGATGCAGTGGATTTGACTTAAGCAAACTTAAAGCAACATGTAGAAAAAGCAATTCAGTTTGTAACATATTTTCTTGGCTCATGTGTGGTAATGTCAGATACGTTCATTTCTCAGAAAATGTTTCCAAAGGTTGATCCCACAGTGTTATCAGTTCTTTGACTACTGCTGCCTTTAAGTTTCTGAAAGCAAGAAGATGCAGTTATGAGTGTAAAAGTCTGTATGTTGTCTCATGTATTTTAAGTATTAATCAGAAATCATACTAAGAGAAAATTCAATCTGAGTGTGTGTACGGACTCAAGAAAATGTGCTTGTATAAAGATATCTGTGACTAAAAAGATATATATTTCTGTGCTTGTGTGTGTGTGTGTGTATGTATATATACACACATATACATACGTAAAAGTTTTATATACGAATGCTATTGTCAATTTGAGAATATAAGCAAGGGCTGTGAATTCTCTTCATTTAGGATAAACATTTGGAGCTACCACACACAGACCTCAGTTCCAAACTAGAATGGGAACTTCATAAGGACATCAGTCAAATCTCATCTCCTTTTTGTCACCCCTCCCCACCCCCATGGCTATTCATTCTCAATAATGTAGAAGCAAAGAATAAATTTCTAACAGCTGAGTCTGGGCAGAAGTGGCAAACTTTTCTAGCTCTAACGAGTGACTTGGGTTAGGTTTTTGAAATCCAAATTTATATTTCTTCACTTTCCAACTTGCATGTTGTTTTACCCAAACAAGTGAACAATTATTTGGAGGAACTAAGAGACAGGTCTCCGCATCTTCTACACGGTATTTCTTGCTGTCCTTTTTAACAAAAGGAACTTGGCGACTTGCCCCTGACTTGCTTTCTGTGGATGTAAGACGCAGATTTCCACAGATGCTGAAGACAAGTCTGGAAGCTTGACTCATGGGCAGATCGGCAGATGAGCAGGATTTGGGTAAGTCGTCTCAGACTCCCAATTCATGAAGCTGCTTCACCTTAAAGTGACTTGGTCTTTCCTGGGTTCTTGAAATCAGCTATGGAACTCTCCACCCCAGACAGAATTTATATTCTTATTGTTCATGCAGATGACTTCCAACTTCTCTATATTTTAGGTCATCTGCCTTGAAAATGGGTTTCTCCAGTATTATGGGTAATTTACCTTTGGACATTCTCTGAGCCCCATCTTACTTAGAACATGTTTAGTTATTCTCCTTTGACATTATCATAGAATTTGGACAGATGATTACAGACTTAGAATCAGATACAGGCAGAGACAGATATATTCTCATGAAAATACTGACTGAAATAAGCTTTTGAAAGGTCATCACTTACATCTTTCACATTCTACATATGAGTAATTATAGAATTTTGTTGTAGAAAATAGGTGAGGAGGTTATAACAATAAATATTATCATAAAAAACTTCTCTTTGTTATGACCGATATCTACACAAATATTGTGAAAAGAAATCTGGAAACCAGTAGAGGCACATTGAGAATTATCCATCTATTTCATCATTTCTGGCCTATTAATGTGTAACTATTATCTAACATTCACGTTATTAGTGCTGTGTATGACTAACAGGTAAAGATTAAAACTTGGGAAATGTCCTTGAATTCAAATACTTAGAAAATTAATTAATAATAAAGTCGTTAAGTTCTACCAGAAACTATTTTTGAAATCATTATAAATCAATTAATCAATTATTTTAGAACTACTTAAAATAGTTTAAAATAGTATTACATTTAAAATATTGATATTAATTTATTAATATACATTTTAAATAGTAATACAATTAATGGTAAATATTAGTATTTCTTAACACTATAATAAAGTTTGGGGTAATATGTGTTTAGAAGTAGTTCAATAGACTAAACTGTTAATGAGGTAATTAATACCTATAAATATATGAAATATTAAACTCTGCTAGAGTGCTTTATATTTATTTTTACTTCATTTCATACCAAGAACCTACACTAAATTAGCACTTGCTTATGATGAGACACGTCAGTCAGGGTTTCGTTCATACAAAGCCTGTTTGTATACCTTATACAAGAAATCAGTTTTAAGATAATGTCTTATTATTTCTTTTTTCCCCATTTTTAAAAGTTTTATTGAAGTACAGTTGATTTACAAGGTTGTAATAATTTCTATGTACAACATAGTGATTCGGTTAATACATATACACACATCCATCCTTTTTCAGATTCTTTTCCAACATAGATTCTCACAGAATATTGGGTAGAGTTCTCTGTGCTATACAGAAGTCCCCGTTGGCCAATCATTCCAAATACCACAGTGTGCATATGCCAATGCCAAACCCCCATTTCTACATTTCCCTCAAAACCTAATAGCATTTTGCACATTTTGTACGTAACATATTTTTTAATTGAGTTAAACTATGTAGGATATATTTCTGTGTTATTCCAATCACTAGTCACTCAAGGGGAAAAAAATACATTTAAATCATATTTTCTAATAATAGTCCACTGAGTTATGTCTGGCTTTTCCTTCCAGAGAGAAGTTATAGAACATCTGGGTATTGCCAGATGCTTCTATTATAAATAGTGTTAAAGGTTTTCTGCGTGTGAGCATTTTGTGATTATCTCTTTGGGGAGTCTAATTTTATTGTAATCACTCTGCAGTTCATTTTAGTGAATATTCATATTCACTATCAAGTCATGTCCTTTAACACTAAACATCTGTTTATTTGTTTAAATGTCCAGGCAATAGAGAAATCCAGGGTTTGCCAAGTTGCAAACACCACATTCCTTCCCTCTCCTATATAGATGTGTTAGGTCAGGCTGCTACAACAAGAATACTTAATAGACTAGGTGGTTTAAGCAACAAACTTTTATCTCTTACATTTCTGGAGGCTGAGAAGTCCAAGCTCAAGGTTCTGGTAGATTTGGTGTCTGGTGAGGGAACACTTCTTGGCTTATGGATGGTCGTCTTCTTGTGGTAACATCACATGGTGGAGAGCAGAGAGTTGGCTAGCTTGTTCCTCTTGTAAGGAAACTAGTCTCATCATGAGACCTCACCTTCATGACCTAATTTTCTTCCAACGTCACAGCCCATTTGGTCTTCAACACCTGAATTTTAGGGGAACACATTCAGTCCATAGTAACAGATTAGAACAATGTAATTGAGCATTTTTTCCAATTTAAAATCTCATACTAAAAGCAAAATATATTACAGCTTTCTTCTAATGTTACCATTTTTTAAATAATCAAAAAGACCATTTTAGTAAATTATTATTTTAAAAAGACCTTTGCATCCTGTCCCTGTAAGTGTCTATCAGCCTATTATAACTTATGAATCAATTTATCCTTTAAGTTTCTGTGTTTTCTTTTGGTCTATCACTAAGCACAATGGCAATTTACTACTGATGAAATTTCAGATGATTATAAGGGAAATGTGAAAAATACACAGAGTCAACAAAAAGAACCACCCCAATTAACACATTTGTAGATGATGTTTTACGTTATATCATTTTATTTTTTAAAAAAATGAAGTACTAGAATATTTTAAAGAAATCCATAAAATGTTTGAAGCTGGCAGAAGGGTAACTAAGTCATAATTCATCTAATTTATGTAACTGCCCTATTTTTGCTAAATATCTTAGTAGATCATATATGATTTAATGAATATTGGCCATGCTATTTTCTTCATGGTTTCTTTTGGAGTGCATGTGTGTACATATGAACATTCTTGCTCTTGGAGCAAAATACCTTAGTTTTTGTGCGTGTGTATGTTTATGATATCCCTTAATTCCATTTCAAGAAACCCAAGACCTTGATGTGACAAAATTATTACCACCTCTCTGAATTTAAAAAAAGAAAAATGGATTAATTTTAAAAGACTCTTCTTCTAAGAAATAAAAGAATCAAACAGCATAACCGAATTATAAATATGAGTTTCTGGAAATGATATGTTCATATTTTATCACTGGTCATTTCTATGTGCTTAACATTATCCACAGTTTGCATTGCAATACAGCACCGTACAAAGAATAAATGAAACTGACCAGCATCTTTATAGTACTAAGGTTCTTTTCCTTCTCTACATTTGTAATTCAGTGCCTGCAACCATGGAGATACTAGACATTCCAAAGGTCAGGAGTAACTCAGCTGGGAGTGTGTATTAAAATCTCATGTACAACTTTGATTTGCCCCTTTTGTGTAATTCTTCAATGTCTTTCTCAGCTTGTTCGGGGGTAAAGGCTAGAGAGAGGATGTTCTAGGAGTCTCATTCCTGCTTAAAATCATGCCTACCCTGGAAAGAACCACTGGGCTGTATTACACATCTCCCCAAACCCTAGGATGCTTGTCTACAACAAGGTGATGGTATCTACCCTGCCTCACATTTGTGAGCTTATTGTAAAACTCCACTCCCCCCAATAGCTGAAGCACTCATTAGCCGTCAGGCACGATTTTAAGAACTTTACAAGCTCAGGGCTTCTCAAATATGTGCCTTCAGTGGGTTTCAAGCATTCCCAAGGTAATCTCTGCACGGCCCTTAGGGAACTCACGTGGGTCCTGGGACAATTAGAAACCCAGGCTGGATCCCCTAGACTGGACCTACCATGATGTACCTCATCATTTCCAGTTAGTATACTATAGAAATAGCTTTTTTCTTCATAAATATAAGAAACTAAAATAAGGATGAGAAGACATTAATTAATTCATTTAACTCTCACAGTAACCTTAAAAGTATGTACTATTATTATCATCACTGCAGATATATAGCTTGAAGCTAAAGCATATATAGGGTTCAGTAAATGATGAATTTTGGAAAGATAATTTATATAAAAATGTTAAATAAAAAGGCAAAACTATGCTCTGTAGTCATTTTAAGAATAGATACATTATGCCAATACCAAAACTTCTTTAAAGCATCAAGCAAACAGAGACAAGTTAACTTATAGCAATGTCTATTAAAATTGTTTGATATGGACAATGTATGACCATCCTTCCCAAGAGTCTAAATTTGATGATTTCTCTAATATCTTCTTAAATCTTCTGCATTATTGAAATGTAGTCAACCATAAAGTAGCTAACATTATGATTCCTTTAAGGGAATAAAATTATGTATCCTAAGATCTATAGTTGACTGTCAACAACAGTGAAATCTGTAGATGAAATAAAAATAAGCAATTCAATTTTGGGAAATGAAGGGGAGAGATGCTGGCCTGTTAGTTTTCCCAAATGAGTTTATATGTCTTAATAATTATTTTTTTTCCCAGTTGATATGCTACAGTTCTATTGTTACCCAAAGAGTACCTTGCTGTTTCAAAACTGGCCTCATTGATGCAACTTCATGGCCCTAAATAATCTGATTTCACTCCCTTTTTGTCTTAATTTACCTCTTTATTCTTGAACTTTCACTGAATTTAAAGGTCAAACAGCACAGTGAAGCTTTTTAAAATCCTTCATGTTGGAAGGGTGGGGAGGATAGTTTTCTTCTCCCTATTTATTTAAATTATAAATTCCTAAAGAGCTGGGGGGATGTATTTAACTCTGAAGATTCCAATTTTATAACCTAAAGTATAACAGACTTTCAGTGATTTTTGCAAACTCAATTGTGTGTCTACAAAACAAAAATTTATTGCATGGGTCTTGTACTAGTGACTAGGGAAATAATGGTGATCAAGTCAGATAAAATTACTACTCTAGTAGAAGTTGTAATTAAAAGAAGTTGAAAATAAGAAGAGGTTCCAACATAGCACAGTATCTCTGGGAAAGTACAGCTTTTAGCTATTGCAAAAACAAAGGGCAAGAGAATTCACATGGGGGAAGCGGGGAGGGAGAGAAGAATCAAGAAAGTCTCCCAGGAAAAAAACAGACAAACAAAAAATTGTGTTTAAGTTGAATGGAAATGGAAGTCAGCTACTTAAAGAAGCTGGGGAAGAAGTAAGTGAAAATGGAAACAGCAGGCAAAGAACTGGATTTTAAAGAGAGCAAACATCTTTTGATAATGACAATTAACTTCCTGTGGTTGACACATGGAAAATGGTGCCAGAGAGAGAGAGATGAAATATGAGCACAAGAAAGCCTCACAAAGCATAGACAGGAGTTTGAACATGCTTTTAATTACAATAATAAGACACAGAGTATTTTAAACAAGGTACTGGCATAATCAGTAAGATTTTGGGGAAGATTTCTAACTATAATGTGGAAAAGTGACTAAAGGCAGGAAGAGTCATAGTTAAGTTCTAATGAGAGAACAATTTCACATTGAACTAGGGCTAGTGGATAGGCTTGAAAGATATTTGAGAAGTAGAATCACAGATATTGGTAATTTATTTTCCAGAGAGGGAGGGGTAAGGAGTGCTAAGAGTCATATGGGAGTTCCTATATTTCTAGCATGGGCGACTAGGTGGATGGTAATCCTGTTCTCTTGAATATATATTTCAGCAAGTTTTGCACAGTATATAATTAATTCAGTTTTGGATGAATCGATTCAGAAATGCAATTGGAAATGTCCACTAAGTGGATGGATACATAGTTCTGGAGCTGAAGAAACATCTAAATCAGACAGAGATTTGGGAAATATACAAATCCATTTTGCCTATAAAGCCATGAGTGTCACTACGCTCATTAAGGAAAAGTGGGATGAGAAGAGGGACTAACATTTAAGAGGTAAATAACATCACTGGCACCTGCAAAGAGACTGAGAGGTGGCTGGGACAGGCTAAAATCTAGGCAAGTATAATACCCTAGATTTCTTGAAAAAAGGAGTGTCTTAAGCAGGAGTAATGAACTGTGTTAAAAGTTGCCAATACATCCAAGTTGTGAAAATGGCACATTATACATATCAAAAAGATGCCATTGGTGGACTTTGCTTGTAGCGTAGCGGGTTAAGGATCCTCATGTTTTCCTGTAGCAGCTTGGGTTGATGAAGTAGGGTGCATTCAATTCCTAGTAAAAAAAAAAAAAAAAAAAGAGATACCGTTGGTGACTGTGACACAAAAACTTTCAGAGAAATGGCGATGATAAAATAGAGCCAGCAAGTGAGATATCATACTTGAAATCTTCCTGCGAAAAAGGGAGACAAAGTACAGATGAAAGAGTCTTCTCATGGTACAGAAAGTCTATCATTTTTAAGACAGAGAAGACTTGAGGATGTTTAACTCTGATAGAGCATGAGCAATAGAGAGGGGAAATCAAAGCTATATGGAGAAGGAACATAATCAATAGATCAATGTTCCTGAGAAAATAGAATGAAATGGGATCCATGGATCAGGTGAAGGGACTGGCTTGGAACAGAAGGTAGGTAACTTCAACTCTGACAAGACAGAAAGTGGAAAGAATGGATACAGGGGTGGGTGAGCCTGTGGCAAGAGGCTGAGGGACTCCCACTAGACGTTAGCGGATGCTGGCTCTTAATGGAGAAAGGAGAGAAGTGAAACCTGAAAGAGTTGAAGGGAGAGAGAGGAAAAAATAAGGGATAGGGACTAGGGACTCACAAGCATTTAAGAACAAGGAAGCTAGAAAACCTGAGAAAGATGAGAGGCAAAAGTTTATTGTCAGAGTTGAATAATTTCATTTAGAATTTCAGAGGTGAGATTGTGCAAGTGATGGCAAGGAGCAAGAACTAACTATGAAAGTGGATTCATGATATGGTATAGAGGTGTAGGTTGATGAGGTTAGGGGAGAAGAACTGAGAATCCAGGGTTTTAGATGGTTCATTTCATGGATAACAGTATCACTCAGAATTATTATGAGGACTGAAATGCCAGAGAAGACACTCGGAAATTTAAGAGTAAGTGTAGATATTTGTCTTTGATACTTCACATAGTATGACAGTCTATATGTCTACCCATGTTGCTGAAAATGGCATTATTTCATTATATTTTGTGGCTGAGTAATATTCTGTCATATATATGTACCACATCTTCTTTATCCATTCATCTGCTGATGGAAAAGTAGGTTGCTTTCACGCCTTGGCTCTTGTAAATAGTGCTGCAACGAATGTTGGTGTGCGTGTATCTCTTTGAATGAAAGAAAGACAAATATATGATGTCACTTATTTGTGGAACCTAAAAACATGGTACAAATGAATCTATTTACAAAACAGAAACAGACAGAAATAATTTTATGGGGCCCAAAGGGGAATGTGAGGGGAGGGATAAATTAAGAGTGTGATTAACATAAATGCACTACTTTATATAAAATAGATAAACCATAAGGACTGACTGCATAGCACAGGGTAATATTCAAAATGGTGTGATAACCTATAATGTAAAATAATCTTAGAAAATATATATAAACTGAATCACTTTGCTGTACTCCAGAAAATAACATTGTAACTCAACTATTCTTTAATTAAAAAAAAAAATGAGTATAGAAGAGACGGGGAGTGCTATCTTGCAACCAGCCAAGGATCAAGGAGATAAAGGTAAATCACTTGGTTTGGCTGCCCCTCGGGTATAGCTGTTCCCTGATGGACAACGGAGCAACTCTCCAAAGTAATGGCTGTGTTCACTTTAACTATTGTGTAAGTCGTAGCTTAACTGAGCAAAGTATCTTTCTGGTTCCATATGAAATAGAAGCAATTTCTGGTGGCAGAGAGAATGTTCTGGAAGGAATCAGTCATGGTCTGTTTTGATTATGTAGCCTGGGTTTAACACACTGGATCTCTGAGAAGATGACACAGTCAGCAAACTCTGGGTAGAAAAGACCGAAGCCCAGAAGGTCATTGCCTGGTCTTTTGATGAGAAGGGTTTCTAGAACAAAGGGAAAGAAAATGGAATTCTAGCCACAACTGTAAGAATTTTCATCTTTTGCAAGTTCAAATCATTCTAAATCAGTGTATCTTTACATGTACAATGAATTTAAACCATTTGTGTTTGTATTAACAATACATAAAGAGTTATTATTCAAAATACGAAATTATTCCATACAATGAGGAAAGGAATCATTAACATGAAAGATGTCCAGTGTGAATTAGTATCAGGTGCAAACAATATCTGATGGTACTTTTTAGCCATGTGGAATGAGCCCTTTATTCTCTCCTCTGTCAGAAAAAAAAATAGTTTAAAGTAGAATTAGAAGAATTTATTTTTCAATTTCCTTTCCTTTTCCAAAGCAAGCTAAATATCATGAATATAATTAAATCTTGTTAGCCTTTTCAAAGTACTTGTCATTTTTTTTTCCCTTTCCAACTGAAAGTGTTAAAATGTAGGGCAGAATACCTTCTTTGGCACCTCAGAAGGCCAATCTGGTGCTAATCTGGAGAAAACAGTTAAATTTGCTAAATGTGAAACACAGACATTTTGTATGCTTTTCACATTTTTTTTTTTTGCCCCTCCTGGGTTTATCACATAAGAATTTGTTAAAAGTGTCATGTGAACATGAGTTTGCACCTACAGCTTTTTTGTAAATTTTTAAGGTATAAACATTCTGCTTCTGACTCTGACTGAACTTACCAAACATTGAGAAAGTTATCACCATATCATTATTTTGAAGTTTCATCTCTACAGGCAGGAACATTGGATTTACAAATTTGCGATTCTTTTTCAGCCTGAAAAATTGTCTTGTGACGGCTTTGTTCAATTAAAGGAATCAATATGATAGTTTATGTATTTAAATGTATGACTTTATAAAAAATTTCCATGCGGATATCTCAATGTTCCAAATTAAAATACTCTCCAATTTTTATAATCTTCAAATACTTTATCAACATGCATTTTCAATATCTTTTGGACAGAGTTTGGAATAAAGATTTTTCTGGAACTATAAGAATTAATAAAAATAGAGTTGTTAAATACTGCCAGTCTCCAGAAGGTTTTGCCAATCACAAATATGTGGAAGTGTGATAACGTCATGCTTGCCTTTGGGTTATATACTTCTCACTTCAGACTAATTTTAAGAAACTCTTTTTATTTAAAAAGTCTTCACCAAGGGTACCTTCTCAAAAAATTTCACCCTTTGGAATGCCAGGATCCTGGAGGGAATCCACTTGGCCATAATGTATATGCCAATCCCTGCACCCAAGTCACAAATCAGAAGCCTAGGGTGTCCTGTAACTTGCAGAGAAAAGGGAGGTGGTTCAAAGACACTCCATATTTGGTGTTCTCAGTATGCCAAGGTCAATATGCCAGGAGTATGAAATCATCATGGCTATTTCAAACTAAAGCAGGGCTCTAAAATTCACATGTTATAGACCCAGAATTTGCCTAAATCACGGAAAAAATGTTTTCATCTAGCCAAGTCCATTCCCATTGAAAAGAACAAAGTAAGCCTTTTAAAAATATCTTCCTTCCTCCCTTCCTCCCTGCCTCCCTTCCTTCCTTCTTCCTCCCTCGCTCCATCCCCTCCTCTTCCTTTTTCTTTCTTTCTCTCTTTCTTTCCTTCCTTCTTTCCTTCCTCCCTTCCTCCCTTCCTCCCTTCCTCCCTTCCTTCTTTCTCCCTCCCATCCTCCTTCTTCCTTCTTTCCTCCATTCACTCCATCTCTCCCTCCCTTCCTCCTTTCTTCCTTCCTCCCTTCCTTGGCAATGTCATCTTGCTCTTTCTTCCTTCTCCAAATAAACTTGTTAATTGTATCTGACATCTTTTGTATATATTTCAACATAAATTTGAATTTAGGGGTGAAACCTTTCAAAACTTTGACAATTCAGGCACAACCTCCAGATTCTTATGGTGGTCAGTAATTTACAGAACTAATGCATTTTCACTTATTTTTGTGAATATTTTAAATATTATTAGCACAGAACAAAAGCATACAACAGTAAACGTTAGTACTAACTTGCATTATATTGGTTCCCTAGTATTAACAAATGATTTTTTAGAATGTCAAGCAAAATTTAGTAAAGAGCAGAAAAGTTAGCGAGTGCTTTTGTCCATAGTTTTTATCTTGGAGGCCAAGCAGGGAGGTGAGAATCAAAGACAATATTTCACACTGTTTTGCCATGAGTGGTTTATGCTGAAGAACAATATCATAGAATAACCAGCATTAATATTAACATTTTCCCAAGGAAAACTGATGCTTCAGAAAGATTGGGAGTATTTACCATAGTGAGCAAGCATTTAATTCCTGGTACAGTGGCCTCCTTAATAATTTTTTGTTGTTGTTGTTATCTAGCTGTTCTATCAAGCAAGAGATGGTGATATATTATTTTTTAAATATAACTTACATTCACGTGTGATTTATATAAAGTCACTAAACCTCACAACTGTCTTCTATTATTTTAGTATATTTCAATCCTAATGTGCAATTGTAAACTACTAAGGTAATCCCAAAACTAAAATGACTCTTCTAATTTTTAATGCTCGTTTTTTAAATGCTATAAGAAATCCGTCGTAAAATATTGAAACGGCATTTGATAATCTCTCAATAATTTAAAAGTAATACTATCCAAAATAAAAACAGTAACATATGAATCAGTAGGACCAAATACCAAAATAGGGAAAGTGTTTCCACCAAGGTTCAAAGAATATGCAACAGAGAAAACCTATAATCTCATCTTGATTAACTGCCCCCCAACAAAAATTTTGCATCATTCAAGCAATGGGTTTCCATCAATTTCCCCAAGGTTATTGCTCTACACTAAGTATAAAGGCCAGTTGGAATAGTTGTCAAAGAGGCATTTATCCTGTGTTTGTTTAGTCACTCATATTTAAAAGTTCATGGAAAACTTAGTTTTCTGATGATGTTTTCTATCTATAAAAATCTATGCAAAGTTATCACCTATCAATTTACAAGTATGTATTTCTTTCTGATATGATTCTATCTGCATGTGAAACAGCATTTCTATAAGAGAACTGCTTAGTTCATGTCTTAGGTCTCTGACAAAGCTACTCATACCTGTAGACATAAAATGTAAGCAGTCTTTGATTTTCCTTTGACCCTCTAAAGAATACTGAATACAAATGAGCAGCTGCACCTGCTAAGCCACCTATATAAAACCCTGGGCAGGTTATGTAACCTCTCTGTACCTCGGTTTCCTCATCCATTAAATGAAGGTAATAATAAATACCTACACTACATGGTCATTATGAAGGTTAAACCAATTAATACATATACGGGGCTTAGAAAAAAGCCATGAAAATAGTGTTCAACAAATTTAGTTACAGTAATCATAAAAATTACTACATCCTACTTAATATTTCTACTTCTTTGCTTTTCCAAACTGGGAAGACTGAGAAGGTGCTCGTATTAGGGTCTTACAGGAGAGGGCACTGCAGATGGATGGGGAAGAAAAGACAGCCTCCTACATAGTTTGTCAGCAGTGGGAGATGAGTCCCCTCCTAGTGTCTCCTCTGATGCAGCATCCTCAGCCCTGGTTCTCACATTCTTCTCTCTCTTCACTTTCGAGACTTGGGTCAGTTCATTATGAAATATAAGCTGACAGGTGCACCTGGAAGAAGTAAATGAGAAAAGGGAAGGGAAAACCTGCTTAGCTCTCTCTTGCTTGAGCCCTGTTCTCATCCTCTCCTTCCCCCCATTCCTAACATCCTCGCCTTAGTCTCTGTATGTTAGTAAGGAAAGGAAGAGCAAGGGAAACCTATCCTGCTGGCTCAGAGTGCTGCTGGGACTGCTGCTTCTCCCTCTCTCCCACTCCTATAAGTTTTCCCAGCCAATACAAGACTCACTGAGCAGCCATGGAAACAAAGAAAATAAATGCTCAAGGCGGATAAATTCCACTCAGCCATCGCTCCACACCAAGTCCCCTGGGTCCTGCCCCATCTGGTTCTTATCCCTCTCAAATACCCAGGACTGAGTTCTGCTCTTCATTCTACTCTGACCATCCAGGATCCCTTACCCCCTACTCTGTAGTTCTTTCCTCTTGTCCAGGAGGCATCATCTTAGCTCTTGGAAACCTTCTTATTTATACCCGACAATGAGAGCTGGAGGAAAAGATGACCCCCCTCCCCCAACCCTGTGTAGGGGAATGAAGACAGGAAGAGAATTACGTACTGGAACTCTGAAAAACCTTTCTTTCCTTGAAATGTGGCTAGTACATGCTTGGAACTTGAGATTTGTTAACATTTTTTCTTTATAGATATACGACTATGTTTGTTTGTGAGTTACATAGAGAATTATAACAGAATTAGACCACCTGTTCAAATTTAATTCTAAAGGGGAAAAAATGCATTTCAGGTTCCAAACAATTTAAATGTATGTAAACTTTGGGACTTAGCCTATTTTTGGGATGAGAATTCTCTCTACATATGCATGGTACAGGATAAAGCCCTTTAAGGTCCATGACATAGACTGAATAAAATCAGAGAATTATGCTTCATGTTGTTTTGATTTTTTATAATTTTAGTAATAATTTTTGCATGAAATTCAAGAACCAGTTACTGAGTTCACCACAAAAGGAATATGTTGACAACTTTTTTTCAAGTAATCCAAATGCCTCACAAAAATTTACACAGTATAAATATGCATGAAATGAAAAATCTTCCTCTTATTCCACAACTCTCTATTTCCAGAATTAATCACTATTGCTAATGGTTTCTTTACCAGTGGACTCCTTCAACAGTTTTCAGGACAAATCATTTAGATAGTCTCAGTAGAGTCTTTCAGAGAGGTTCAGACACAGTTGTCATTAGTAGCTCCCAAAAGCTCCTCCAGAAAATACAAAGTTTTCAATTTTTTTCTTTCCTCATCTCTTGGTCAGTACATCTCTAGGCAAAACATTGCCTACTGGAGAGGTTTCTGTAAGAATATGGAGCCTGGTTATGTCAATTAAAGTCTTGGGATTTCTTCTCTCCATCCTTGGTGCAGGCTCATCCATGATCCAAATTATTGGCAGATTTATCAGCAGTCAATAGTATAGCGCTGATACAACCAAGTTTCTGATAATCTTTCCACAGATGTCTTATGGGTATACTTTAAGAAAAAGGTCGTCTTCATTGGGGCAGTAACTGAAGGACATCTGAGTGTTTTCAAGACAGTGGAATTGAAAGAGTTACCATCAGGGAACAAGCATATTTAATACTAACTGGTCCCTAACCGTATCTTTTACACAGATTGCATGAGACTAAGCCTGCCACAGCCCATTTTCTTTCTAGGTGATAAGGGAGGTGGTAAAATAAAGTTGGCAAATGATCAGATGATCATATCACAAGCTCAGGATCTAAATTAATGTCTTGCCAGACTGGCCCCAAATCTGTTTACGTTCCAGGTGTGATACAATTTCTTCATCCTCTATAGTTTACTTCCAGTCATTGCTTATCTTTGTGAGGTAGCCAAGGCTTCTATACTTCGCAAATATTTTCCTGTCCTTCACAGACGTAACCTTATATAACTATTCATTATAAAGATGTGATTGAATATCTACTATGTGCCTGGTACTGTTCTAAGTACTTGGGGTATATCTGTACCCCAACTAACAAAGATCTCTGCCCTCATGGAATCCACATTCTGGTAGGAGGAGACAGACAATGCATGGTAAATATAATAAGTACATTCCATATTATGTTAGAAGTTGACAAGTGCTGTGAAAAAAAGATTTTTTAAAAATAGAGCAGGATAAGAGGCTTTTAGAGTGGCCGTGGGGATTATAGTTTTTTAAAGGGTAGTAAGAATAGGGGTCAATGATAAAGCGACATGTAAATAAAATCATGGAAGCGGCAAGGAGTTAGCCATGAGGGAGGACAGATGATGCCAACGACCTAAGATATATTTAAAGGATAATAAGGAGGTCATGGAGAGGAGGAGGAAGTATAGGAGATGGACTCCCAGGTTACATAGGTCTGTAAAGGCTTAGGCTTTGATAAACAAGAGAAATTAGGAGCTGATTTGAGGGTTGAGCAGAAGACAGTCATGATCTGTTATCATTTTCAAAGGATTACTCTGTTAGTCTTGTAAGAAGAGACTTTAGAGAGGTAACATTAATTAGAAGCTGAGAGCCCAGTTAGAATGGTATTCCAATAATTTAGGGAGGAGAGGCTTCTGGCATGGATCCAGAAGAAATGATAGGTAGTGATCTCTTTAAGATGTTAGGTATGGAATGTGTTACCCTTCCCAAAGGTATTTCAATTTTCTAATACCTCACCTCTCTAAAAAAAGGGGGGGGGATCAATTAGTTAAAAACAAAAAGAAGGGGGAGAGGAGTAGGAGGAAAAAGAGAAGAAGAAGACCACTAATGGTTTAATTTTAGGCATTGCTGAAGAAGATATATATTCTAGCTTCCTATGGGCTACTCACATTATTCCACAAGCAGGAACTGATTTAAGCACAAGGCAACATTTGTATCAGATGATTCTAGAAACTGTGAGGGCAAGAAATATTGTAGAGGGATTTATACATATAATGTCCTCTGTTCGTTCACTCATTAATGTGGGACTTCAAGGCTTCTCCAAGGACATAAAACTCAAAAACCCTCCAGCTAAGATAAGAATTAAAATATCCTTATCATCCCACCTGTCTCACTGTAATTGTAACAATGTTCCTAAGGATCTCCCCACCTCAGCAATTTGGCCTTCTTCTTCCTGCCCGCTACTAGGAAAGGTATATGGCCCACTCTTTACCCCACCCCTATAGGGGCAAAATATGCCCCCAACAAACCAGTAAGTGTATCAGAAGACCCCACCCTTCCCCAACCCATCAGCATGTCAACAGGTGTATGGCAAGACCTCCCCTCGCTCTCCTTTGTCTCTGGGCTATAAAAAACAGACATGGCCATGCACCCAGTGCTAACTCTCCCTGATTACCGGGAAGTCGGCCCACTGTGTTAACAGTGTCTCTTGGCTCAATAAACTTGTCTTTTCTTCACCTTGTTTTGAATTTGGAACATCCTTTTTTCTACCCGCATGCAGAGACCACAACAACTCAAGTATCAATCATGACTTAACATGTAACCTTACAGTCGGGCACTATTCTAGGTCATGGGCACACAGCAGTGAACAATACAAACAAGTATCCAAGTATCTAAGTATATATGAATGCTTAGACTTTAGAAAAAAATCATAATAAACAAGTAAGCTATTTGGTGTATTATGTAATGAAAAATGCCCTCAGAATAAAAGTGGATCTGAGAAGAGAGACCAGACTGTGCAGAGAGTGGGAGATGTTATCATTTTATTTAGAGTGGTCATGGTAGATCTTACTGATGAGGAAAAAGAATTGGAGGTGAGTACTACATTCAGATTCTGAAAACTGATTATGAAAGTCTTGCAGATTCCTATGGAATTTTATAATTGATCATTTAACATACTTTCTGATGCAAAAGGACTTCGACCAAGAATTTATTAGTGATTCAATTATGAAGTGATAGTACATTCCCTAAAGTCTTTATATCATTTTTCTTGCAAATCTCATACTTGTATAATATTTGAAATCTCTTATATAACCCACTGTCAAACAAAAAAACTAACATAGCAGAGTCCCCAATACAATTGGTTATAATTACTATATTTCCTTTCCCTTTCAGCACTACACACACACACACACACACACACACATATATATATATCTTTGGGAAATACCTGGAAAAGAATATAAATGAGAATAAATGTGCTAAATCCAAAATGACTCTCTGCCTCCTTTAAATCAGTCTTATTGTGAAATAAATTGAAAATATAATTACATTGTTTTAAAATATAGGAATTATTCCAGTGATAATAAAAGAAATTATGCTATTTTTCTAAAAGTGGCTTGAATCTCTGATATTAAAGTTAAGCCAAAGGCTGATTGGAATCTTTCAGACAATTTTGTGATGAACTTCACCTTTCCAACTGATTTTATGTAGCACTGTGTTCATTATCCAGAATAACAGTCATTTTTAATATGTCACAAATCTGAACAGCTATGACATTCATTCCCAAAGTTCAGCAAAATATATTAACAAGGCTTAGACTTTATGAAGAAAGAGGTTATCTAGGTGATTGAGAGATTTCTCTTTTTCTTAATCAAGGAATCAAACTCCAATGCAAAAAAAAAATGCTTAAATATTGTATAAATCTTATCCCTGACCTGTGACCTAGAGTTTTCCTCCAGGTGAAACTGAAGAGCAGAATTTAGAAGAAAAAAAAAAACTGCATTTCTCAAAAGTTTATGAGGAAAAACGGTGGTTATGGGCAAATAAAATTGGGGACACTGGTTTCAAACACTCTCACCAGGTTCCTATGCAAGATTTCTCAGAGATTTTAACAAAATATAGCCCAAATGATTGATATAATTAGCAATACTCTTCAAGAAGCTGTTTTTCATAGAATCATTGGTTTTGTAGAAAAACATGTTTACAAAGAACACTGCTTGGGGAAACCTTATGTAAAAGATTCAATATTGGGATAGTTGTGATTCTTAAACACTTCCCCAGGTCCTAGCCACTTCACTCACTATATTCTTATCATCTCCATGTATGTCAAAATTCTTTTGTATGCAAATGCATAAGCTCAATTTACACTGATTTAAGCTTCTTAAGAGTTTACTACCTACCAGTGGAGTTTCTGTTGTGGCTTGGCAGAAACGAATCTGACTGATATCTGTGAGGATGCTGGTTCAATCCCTGGCCTCATTCAGTAGGTTGGGGTTCTGGCATTGCTGTGAGCTGTGAGCTGTGGTGTAGGTTGCAGACATGGCTCGGATCCTGTGCTGCTGTAGCTGTGGTGTAGGCCAGCAGCTGTAACTCTCATTTGACCCCTAGTCTGGGAACCTCCATATGCCACAGGTACAGCCCTAAAAAAACAAGAAAAAGAGTTTACTACCAAACAGAATTGAAAGTACGGGGCTGGGTGTGATGTTTCCTTAAAAAACTAAAAATAGAGTCACCTTATGATCCAGCAATCTCACTCCTGGGCATATATCAAAAAAAAGATGAAAAACTAATTCAAAAAGATATGTGCATCACAATGTTCATAGCAACACTTTATTTATTATATCCAAGATATGAAAGCAAACTAAGTATTTATTGATGAATGAATAAAGAAGATGTGGTATATATATATACAATGGAATACTACTCAGCCATAAAAAAGAATGAAATCATGCTGTTTGCAGCAACATGGAGGGACCTAGAGATTATCATATTAAGTGAAGTAAGTCATAGAGAAAGACAAGGATGCCGTCTGATATCACTTACTTGTGGATTCTTAAAAAATGATACAAATGAACTTATTTACAAAACAGGTGTAGACTCACAGACACAGAAAACAAACTTATGATTACCAAAGGAGAAAGGAGGGAGATATAAATTAAAAGTTGGGGATTAACAGATACACGCTCCTGTATAAAAAATAAACAACAAAGACCTATGGTATAGCACAGGGAACCATATTCCATATCTTGTAATAACCTATAATGGAAAAGTGTATGATAAAGAATATTATATATATATATATATATATATATATATATATATATATTATACACACACACATATACATGTATAACTAAATCACATTGATGTATACCTGAAACTAACACAACACTGTGTATCAACTATATTTGAAGAAAGAAAATGCAGGGCTGGATCTGACTGAGACTGGCTCCAGGGACACACTCGTGCATCCACACCCACACTCTGGCTCCCCTCATCCTGTTGTCCTGGTTCACTTCCCTGTTAGGCAGTTTTTCTTCATAAGTTGACTGCCCAGCAAATTCAGATCTCCTCTGACCCTCTTAGTTTATCAGGAAAAAATATTTCTCCTTGTACATCATTCAATGAAAATCCCTTAAGTGCCTTTGGCTTTGCTCTGGCGAGGTACTTATTCCCACGCCAGCCTCAGTGGTCAGGAAGATGGGCTTCACTCATCACAGCTCAACCCAGAACTGGCCCAAAGGGAAAACAAGTTCACTCCACTTCCAAAGTCTGAATGTGGGGAGATAGTTCTGTAAAATGCACTGAGACCCTGGTACCTGTGGGAGTGGAGATAAAGGATTGAGAAGGAAAAAGGAAAGAAAGATAATCATAAATTTAAAAAAATTTTTCTCAGAGTATAGTTAATTTACAGTGTTGTGTCAATTTCTGCTATACAGCACTGGGACCTAGTCATACATATACATACATATACATATGTATATGTACATATAATTCTTTTTCTCATACTATCTTTTTTCCTGTTCTATCCCAAGAGACTGTGTGTAGCTCCCTATTTTGCGCAGTAGAACCCTCATTGCTTATACATTCTAAATGTAATAATTTGCAACTACAAATCTAAATGGTCATACTAGCAGCAGAATAAATCAAAATGAATTCTACATTTCCTAAAATGAATGTCCAGGCTTTTAAATTGCTGGATACTCCCTCGTTTCGCATACAATTTTATTAAAGTACTTAATAGACTTAACTTATCTTTGTAACAGATTGTGTCCTACATTCAAATCTCAATGCCCCGTACACATCCCTCTGCATCCAAGGTGGCCGCGTGGACTTCTATGGATTTATTTGCTGCACACAGTGCCTAGCACAGCACCTGACACACTATGGGTGCCCTGAGCCTTTTGAATAAAATAGAATTCTGGAGGCAGGGAGTATGTCTTACTTTCCTACCTAGGTCAGTAAACAAATGCTTGAAAAAGTAGTCATTTAGAAATAGTCTCAGCACTGTGGTGAATCAGTTTCGTCTTATCTACTCATCTGAAGATATAACTTGAACATTATTTCAATGAAAGTCTATCCTGAGAGAGTAAGAAACACATGACTTTCAGATGCCCAGCCAGAGGAAACCGGAGGTAAGAAATCTATATGAACTGTATTCCTAATTCTGTACTGCTCAATTAGTGTGTTAAAGCACTAAAAGCAAGATAAATAGCATTTATTAAAGATAAGTTGTAATATGTATCTAAATTTTTAAAGTGGCAATGAGAATATATTATTCAAAATTATACAATGACTTGGCATAACCAAATGCTAGTGGTTCAGTTGATGGTGACAGAGGCGGCTAGTTGTCCCCCCAAAGTCTGTATGTTCTTCTTCCTCAGTAGCAGGTAGCCCCAAATTCAGGTGGGCACGTGGCAACATTAAATAAAAATTACGCTTGCTGGCAGACCATTCAGCCAGATGTACCCAGATGATAGAGTCTAGAAAATGAGGTGTAACTTCCATGTAGTGTACATATCCTTGGAAATGACTTTAAAGGGCAGGGACACGACCCACCACTTTTCTGTGCTCTTCCCGTCACCTGGAGTAATGTTTACAGTTAGTCAGAGCAGCTATGTTGGACCATACATGGAAAAGCGGAAAGATAGAAGGACCTTTGCTCCCTATTATCATGGGCCATAATATCCATATCAGCCCTGAACCCCCACCTCGGCACTTTTATGTGACAGGAAAATAAATTTTGTGCTTAAACCACTTTTATTTGGGGTTTCTTGTCATTTTTGGCCAAACTTCATAGTTCCATCCCATTAACGAGAATAAACAGAAACTCATTACATGCTGGCTTTCAAATCCCTTGGTTAGCCTTTCCCTTTTTTTCTGGTCAGTTTTCTTTCTAAGCCTTTGAATGTTACAAGCAATAAGGTCAACAACAGCACTTCGCCCAGAGCCAGAATGTCTCTCAAGGGAGCCTGTAGCAAACACTGAAAGAATATCAGCCTTTTGCATCCAAACCACACAAGCCAGATTAATTGATTTCTCCTTCCCCCTACGGAAACCATTTTAAATAGTTCTGTCACACTCTTATCAACCTGCCACGTTATCTGATGTGTCCTTTCTTCAAGGCCTGTCCAAGCCCTAGTCCCCTCTCTCCTCAGCCAAGCCTCGGTGAAACTGCCATCTCCCATTCTCTTCCCCCCACCATTTGTCGCGTACCATTTTTACGGAGACGAGTGGGGCTGCCTCCTTCTTCTTTCTGCCTTCCATTGGTTTAGAATGAATTGGTTTAGCTATTTATTTATAGTCTTAAAAGCAGGTTAGAAAGTAAATAAAGATGGAGAAAGATTTTTAAATTACATTTTTCAATAGATTTCAAAACAGAACATTTTATTTTTTATAATGATTTTTATTTTTTCCACTATAGCTGGTTTACAGTGTTCTGTCAATTTTGTACTGCACAGCAAGGTGACCCAGTCACACATACATGTATACATTCTTTTTTCTCACATTATCATGCTCCACCAAAACTGATCAGACATAGTTCCCAGTGCTATACAGCAGGATCCCATTGCTTATCATTACAAAGGCAATAGTTTGCATCTATTAACCCCAAATTCCCAGTCCCTCCCACTGCTTCCCCATCCCTCTTGGCAACCTCAAGTCTGTTCTCCATGTCCATGATCAAAACAGAACATTTTAAAAGCCCACTCCCCATTTGATGATAGGCTTGAAGCTGATTTCATCAACAGGATAGTATGACCTCTCTGACAGCACTGCAGCATTTTAAGAACTTGAACCCTCTCGTACTCAACCAGACTCACTGCCATTGCAGCAAGAATGCCCCACATTTAAAATCTAGAATCTAATGTCATATGTATTCTATAAATACTGCCCAAAGTGTTTTTTCATAATATACTGTAAGATAAACAGATAACCCAGAGGAATTAGACTTTGAAGCTGCTGGAACCTTTTGAATCACGTAACAGGAACGATATGGACCATTTCCAGCCATTTTTACATATCCCCAAAAGCATTTTCTTGAAGTAGTTGAAGAAATGGAGACTCAAGTTATTTTCCCATGATCTCCCTAAATTGATGATTGCAAAGTAGGAATAAGAGCTTATAGGTCTGTTCCCTGGTTCCTGGCCAGAGTAGTCCCCACAGTGGTAGAGCCCTTATCACCAACCTTTATCTTCTTATCTTTAAAATTTTTTTTTAACTTTTAATTTTTTTTTATGGCTGCCCCAAGACTCTGCAGTCAGATCCTTAATCCACTGCACCACAGCAGGAACTTCTTATCTTTTCCCACCACTTCTGTCACAGTCTCCTCTGGGGATAAGGGGCTCCACCAGGCCCATTGAGGCAGGCTCCTGGGCAGCCCCATTGCCCATGTCCGAACCCCCTGACGCTCTGGCTTTCCTAGCTCCCACCTGGAGGGACAAGGGAGGACAACTCAGAAGGGAAAGGAGTGAATGTCCCAAAGGGAGAAGTGTGGCCAAGAAGAGACAAGGAGATAACACATAAATTGCTCCCATCCTACCCATTATAGATTTTCCCATGATTGTGGAACAAGTTATGTTTTCTCATGAAGCTGTGGTTGACTCAAAAACATACCACTTTGTATTTGCTTTTCCTCCTTCCCAGACTCATTTTCCATTTTACTCTCACTCTCCAATAATGACTTAGCACCTAAGTTTGCTTTGGGATCTATTTCTAAGGAAATCAGATTTTTTTCTTTGAAAAATCAGTTTGTGGTTCAATTAGCCTTCTTACCTACCCAGAATCACATCTGCCATCTAAGCAACAGAAAGCAGGAGGAGAGACAGAAATTCAGCTCTTCCTTCTTCAGGAAATTTTTTCAGAAATTACAAGCAACACTTCTACCTGTTCTCATTAGCTAAAATTTAGACAAAGTGCCATCCACAGCTGCACAGAAGACCATCACGGTCCATAAAATAATGTGTCCAGCTGAAAACTGTAACAAAGAAGAAAAAATGATTTTGAAGTGATCAATCAGATGTTTTGCACATTACCCGCAGCTTGGTGCTGGAATAGTCCTATTCCTGTATGACAATGTCATTCATTTTCCTCTATCTGCAAACCTCCAACACACCTTCCCCAATATTGATTTTCAGTTAATGACCTTGGTTTCTTTTTTCAATGAAAAATTGAAGCAGCCAGAGAAAAATTCCACAAGTTCTTATTGCCACATCTACCCACCTGCTGCACCTGTGTCCGTATTCTCTCCTTTTGTCCTTGCTGGCAGCCAAGGCCAGTCCTTCACTTGTAAATTAACTGCAATCCCTTGTCACTTACTCAAAGACATTGCTCCACCTATTCTCTTCCTCTATTTCCTGCAACATTGTTTTTATCCTCTCTAGTGGTTTATTCTCTTAAACATATACATCTGCTGCAATTTGTCCTATTTCAAAAATAGCCTCCCTTTATCCTCTTCCTCTTCTAATCTGTGTCTCCTTTCTCTCCTAGGCCTTGAAGCCTAATTCATTAAAAGAATCATCTCTCGGTGTTCCCCTTATAGCTCAGTGGTTAACGAATCCGACTAGGAACCATAAGGTTGCGGGTTAGATCCCTGGCCTTGTTCAGTGGGTTAAGGATCCGGCGTTGCCCGTGAGCTGTGGTGTAGGTTGCAGACATGTCTCGGATCCTGTGTTGCTGTGACTGTGGCGTAGGCTGGCAGCTACAGTTCCGATTAGACCCCTAGTCTGGGAAAATCCATATGCCATGAGTGCGGCCCTAGAAAAGGCAAAAAGACAGGAAAAAAAAAAAGGAATCATCTCTCTTTCCTGTCTCCAGTTTTTCTCATCAAATTTCCAAAAATCACTCCAGATTATTTGCTCCTACCCATTTCACCAAAACTGCTCTTAATCAAAGTCATCAACCAACTCCATGTTTCTGAAGACAATGGTTGATTCTCATTTCTCCTCTCCACTGACTTTTCAGCAGCATTTGCCACAATTAATCACTCTCTCTTCTTTGATGCAAGTGCCTCCCTTAGCTTACAGCACATTTGGCTGATTTTTCCTCTACCTTTCTGGTCACTTCCTCACCGTGTTTTTGCTGAATTATCCTTTCCTACTGACCCCTAGATGTCGGAGTACTCCAAGTCTCAGTCCTAGCTTCTCTTCTCTATCTATACCTGCTTACTAAGGGATCTCCAGTTTCACGGTTTTGAATACCAGCTATATCCTCATGGTCCCCACATCTGTATCACCTTTCCTGGTCCCCAACATCCACACTCAACAACCACTAACTCATATTACTTTTTCTAATAGGGATCTCTTTAATAACATGTCCAGAACTGAGCTCCTGACACCTGCCCATGCCAAAGTCCACTTCTTCCATAGTGAACACTGTCTTAACATAATGGCAACTGTGTATTTCCAGATTTTCAGACAAAAAAGCAATGGTGTCATTCTTGACTCCTCTGATTCTTTCACACCTCTTGCTTATTCAGTTGGGAGGTCTTTCCTTTTCTGACTATAAAATAGCCCCAGAAATCCTTCCACCCTCACTGCCCTCTTCTACCTGGGTCAGAGCTACTTTGTTTTAGTCTATTTTCCACCCAGAGCCAAAAGAATACGAACCAAGTCCTACCTTTCACTTCTCTGCTAAAATCTCCCCTGTGACTTTCCAACTCACTTAGAGTAAAGGTGACCATTGCTACCGGGACCTGTAGGTCACTACATGACTTGGTTCTCTCTGACTGAGTTCTGTCTTGCATCTTGTCTTAGTGTTCTGTTCCTTTTTAGACAATGCACCTATTCTGAAATTCTACCCACCCCTGTGCTTCTTATTTCCCTTCTCTGTTTTATTTTTTGCTATATTATACAGTATACAATTTACTTGTTCATTATGTGTCTCTTTTACTTAAAAAAAAGAAAAAAAGTAAATAAAGCCCAAGTTTTTTTTGTTGTAGTTGTTGTTGTCTGTTCTGTTTACTAAAGCATCCTAGAACAGTTCGTGGCACTTTATAATAAGCACTCAGCAAATCTTTGTGGAAGGAATACATGACAGTCTGCCCGTGGTCTCACCATGGCTCAGCACTTCCACATTGCCCAAAAGAGTCTCACACCTGTGTTTGTCTGTTCCCCAAGCACATTTGGACCTAAGTCTCCCAGAAGACTTTCTAAAGATTGCTTCCTAGAGTCTGTATTACCAGATTGCTGCATGTGGAAAATCTTATTGCAAGAGCAACAATAGTTATACAGAATAGTTATACAGTATTCAATAACAACAAAAGTCAGGCAGCCACGAGAGCAAAAAACCTAGGAAGTAAGTACATAGGAAAGACCTAAACGAATGGAAAGATGGCCTGTGCCCCTAAAAGGGAAAACTAAATTAAAATAGAACTATATCAAAAGTTCATATATAAATCTAACAAATCTTCAATTGGCATTTCAATGAGATCTTTTTGGAACTTTATGATATTGTTTTAAATTTCATGTATAAAAAGGGATATGCCAGAATTCCCCCTCAAAAAATGGAAAAAAAATATTAGAGAGTAGGGATAGCTAAAGAAACATAAAAATAAAAAAAATAAATAAATAAAAATAAAGCAGCAACAAAAAAAGAATAAAGAATCTAGACACAGAACAGGCATATATCGAAGTATATGTTAAATATTGCAGTACACATCTTTGGGCAAACAATAGATTCTGAAATAAGTGAGACTGAGGCCACTGGTAATCTATTTGAAAGAAAAATATATAATTAAATATCCTATTACATTATATATGCAAAAAAAAGTGCCAGATAGATAAATAATGTAAAGATAAGAATCTAAAGTATAAAAGCTTAAGAAGAAAACTTGAGAATACTAGTAAAACATCAGTGAGGGAAAAGCTGTCTTAAACAAGAAAGGGAAACTCAGAAGCTATAACGGTAGAAAATTAACATACAGGATTATGTTAAAATTTTATGTAACAGAGTTAAAACAACTTGTTAGAAACTTCTAGTTCTAATACCATTGCGTTGTTCAGGAGGAGTGTAAAGATATGTGTACTCGGGTACATGTGCTGAAAATGTAGGGGTAACTACTAAATAATAGAAACAGAGTACTTTAACTAGTACACCAGTCAAACAGAATTCATGAAACATAACCAGATCTATGCTGTGGGGTAATCTATTTCATGATTTTCGGATCGCACAGAAGTAATAGGAAATTCCCTTACTATGCAGTCTCGATTTTGTATGTAGAATGTCTAACCAGGTTTAGTAATAAAATCCTCTAACTCTTTTAAAGATAATGCCTCTCCCTTCATCCTCCAGCTGCAGTGTTGTGTTAGGGCTAAATGGTCTTCAGAAAGTGTGGTGCCATCTTTGTTCTTGCTGATTCTCTCTTTTAACATGATAGTCATCCATTTCAGAGTCCTCCACCACTTGCCAGGAGGGTTTTGAGGTTAGATGAAGGAATCAGGACTTTTCTTATTTGAATGCTGTTGTGTGTGAAGTGAAGGTCACTCAAGCACTTCTGTGGTTTTAAGGATCTCATTCCCGGGGCCTCCTGACCTTCAGCTCCCTTGATGTGGCAGCCCCTAGGAACTCAGTGATTTTATTTCAACCACTTTTTCAGAGACTGAATGCTTTCAGTCAGACTTATCTGAGAGCGGCTAAGACAACCTTCACAACAGCTCCCTTTCACTTGCGGTTTACATGGCGTTCAAAGGAAACCCACATCTCTTCTGCCAACACACTCACTTATACAAGAATTTGACTTGCCTCTGCCACCAGATCACTGGCTGACCCACCTCTCTTATCCTTTAATTTTTCCCAAACAGAAGACAGCTGCCTTCCTCCTGTCTTTCCTTAAAGCAGTGGAAGAGATCAAGCTTTTCACAGTTCTGGTGGATCTTCTTTCACTAGGTTTGAGTTAAGACTTGAATTCTCTAATCCCATCTGTCTTGGGCTTGGGCATAGGAGTCACAACACCCTAACAACTCTTTCCAAAGAAACATTCCCCATAAATCCTCTTCTCTTATGTCTTTACGGCCTTCAGTGTAGGAATGTTTTATTTTTTTAAGTCATGAAACAAAATATAAAATATTAGAGTTCCCATTGTGGCTCAGTGGGTTAAGAACCCAACACAATGTCCATGAGGAGGCAGGTTTGAGCCCTGGCCCCACTCAGTGGATTAAAGACCCAGCACTGCTATGAGCTGTGGTGTAGGTCTCAGATGCAACTGGTGCAGGCCAGCAGCTGCAGTTCTGATTCGCCCTCTAGCCTGGGAACTTCCATATGCTGCAGGTGTGGCTATAAAAAAAAAAAAGGGAAGAAAAAGAAAAAAGAAAAAAAATGTTTTTAAATTTTGCATATTGGCCTAACACTTTACTTTGCAATTACATTATATATCTTATTTTTGTTTTAATCAAAACCTTCAATTAGGTATAGGTATACTGATAAAAACATCTAACTTCCAAGCCTGGTAGAGAAAATATTTAAAAGATAGTGAAGAACATCCAATTTATACAATAGATAGAAGCCAAGAAAGAGGGAAAAAGCAGAGCCAAGGAGAATCATGATTTTAGAAATTTCCACCAATTACTATAGAAAAAATACATCCCAATATACAATGTCAGTTCTAATAATCATTTAGATCTAAGCTTTAAAAATCCATCTATGTATTTTAAATAAGTATTCTTTTGATACAATATTTCTGTAATACAGAAAAAACAAGAATTCTACCCATTCAGTTTACATGGCTAGTAAGGCACAGATCCAAAACTGCATGAAAACAGTTCACAAAAGGAAAATTATAAACCAATACTACTTACGAATATAAATGTAAAAATTCTCAGCTCTCTCACATTGCCTAAAATATGTAGCAATTCATATTTAATACTTAAAAATAGAGATTATCATGAGAATACAAAGTGATTTAACTGCAGAATAATTTTTCAGTCAATTTATCTATCGCAACACATTATCTTATAAAATACCATAATATCATGCTATTAGATGTAGAAAAATAGATGCAAAAATATATCATCCATTCAGGGTAAAAATTAAGGACAGAAGAGAACTTGTTTAACTTTATAAAGGGCATGTTAAAAAAAAAGTTCAACAGGAGTTCCCGCTGTGGCATATTGGAAATGAATCCAACTAGTATCCATGAGGATGCAGATTCAATCCCTGGCTTCATTCAGTGGGTTAAGGATCCGGCATTGCCGTGACCTGTGGGTGTAGACTGGCAGCTACAGCTCTGATTCGACCCCTAGCTTGGGAACTTCCATATGCCAGGGGTGCAGCAAAAAAAAAAAGTTCAACTATATAATAATTAAGTTTTAAAAGAATCCCCTTTAAATTTAGGAATAGGACATAGATGCCCACTGTTCATTTCTAGTCAACATTTTAGTGAAGGTTTAAAGTCAGCACAATAAAGGCAAGAAAAATTTAAAATTATATTAAAAATTGGTATCAATTTCAGAACCAGGAAAAATTGTATTACAATTGAAATATTGAGTGAAAAATTGAGAGGACAGCCATAGTAATAATTTTAGCCTTTTATTTCCCAAGTTACAACACAAAAATTATGTATATGGTTAAGGAGCTAAGGAACAAGAGGCAAGAAAGTAAAAGATCATTAAAAATAGATATATTATTTCCAGTACACTTAGACTCCACATTACCATCCAATGAAAACACTAGGACTTCAAGGCTCTTAGGCGCCCTCTTTCCTCCTGCAAGATTTCTAGTTCACCCCTGAGCTCTTCTCCACACTGTTACTCTTCCAGTCCCATTAATTTGGTCATCTTTGCTGCCCGCCCCTCTCCTGTTTTGTTGTTAGTCTCTCTGCTACTTCTCCCTATCTGGAGAAAGCCTGTATTTTTCAGATTGTATAAACTTCTCCGAAAAAGAGCATAAATCTCCTTTCTCTGACCATGGATACAAAGGATCTTTGAACAATGCCATGAAGATTGTACCCCTCTTCACTGAGCACAAGCCAACCCCTTAGGTAAAAGCCTGGCATTTTAACTTCCCTTCCCCAAGATGGCCTTCCTGACTTCTTGGGATAAAATGCCCCTCTAATACCTTTTCCTCTAATCTTTGCTTGATTTTGCTAATCCCAGTATATTAGAGCCCACTAGCTGTAAATATGGAATTATTATTTCTTCTCTTAGAAGTAAAATTTCTTGGCTTCTACTCTGATATCAGGGATTTAAAGTGAATTAACAGAATAAATTTTTCACACTTCTACCCAAACCTATAACCATGCCCGTTTCTTAAACCAACCAATACTCTTTAAGCGTGGGTGCGGACACACACACACACACACACCACCCATGATGTATATAGTCATTTGCTCTTTGGATAATCTAACATTGATTTGAGATAGCCTTTTTGATAGCATTATGGTTATTTAAAGGAATATGGCCACGTTAAGGATAAAGCGACTTGAGCAATAGGTACAAAGTGGTTGATCTCAGGAGATAATTAAACATAAAAATCATGCAACAATCTTCATCAGAGTTTAAAAGCAGTAGAGATGTGAAACCAAGATCTTCCACTTACTCAGCATGGCTCTCAATACTAGCATGAATGTTTATACACTCTAGTGACTTTGTTACCAAAATAGTAAAGGACACAAGAACTTTGATGTAGTAATAGATCCTAGAAATGTTTCTACAGCTACGTCAATTATAAGAAGCAAAACTTAACAAAAACACACTAGGAAACCTTAACTTCAAATCATACCCTGAACTCTTCTAGTATAAAAATCAGTCTCTTCACCTGAGTGTCTTCAGTTTACTTCTTCCCATTAATCTGATTGCAAATCATTTTCAGTTTGTGAAAACCCTTTAAAAATACAAATCTTTAAACTCATGACAATGAAAATACATGAAGCCAATTTAATAAATTACTCTGAATCTATTAAACTGCTGTTGCAGCCCAAGTCTATATTCAGAATTAATGATAAATATGTATATAAGTGTGGGTATCATTTAACCTTGCAATTGAATCTCCAGTTAATAGACATGCTGCATAGTGCATCACACTGTAGAAGTCTCAAATAATTATCTGACTCTTTCCATCTCTACTGCACTGATGTTGAAAAATTAAGGAATGCATTCTTATGGCCTCTGCCTGCAGAGCCCTGATTCAAGGAAGTGGGCATTGCAATTGAATTCTAGAGGTAATAGCCAAAAGAGCCAGAGGTAATCAGTTGCAGAGACCAAATTAGTATTCAGCTGCCCAGTTCTCATTCTTTCTCCCCAATATATTTCAGATATATCTCATTCAAGGTCAACAGGGGATTTGTGTGCAGGAAAATAAATGGGAAAGCCAAAGGGTAATAGTCCAGGCCTGAGTCTCTTGGGCATCAAAACTTGGCTCATCCTCTCAGAACTCACCTTTGTCACACACTGACACTATTAAAAGGCCATAAACACCCTCAGCAGTTAATTTTAAAATCTCATGATTGAAAGCAGTTCACACTTTAGGAATGCCAATCAATTGGCTAGTAACAAGAGAAAAATGGGGGGGGAAATAGTACACATACCAAACCAGATATCTTCTTTAAGCAATTTCTCATTCATTTTTGACTCTTCAAAATCCCCACATAGCTGTCTTTCAAAGTAATATGGTCTCTCTGAGGCTAAGTTATTTGGCAATTTAAGGATCTCAGCCAATTTTAAGACTGAAACATAAGCCCTTGACATTGTTAGTATGATACAAGGATCCTGCTGAGTAATTTAAATTAAAAGTACTTGTCATAACTCTAGCTCAAATTAGTGGAGCTGTCCTAATTAAACCACTAGCAGTTCTGGTTTCCAAATTCGTAAGAGTCAAGTGTATTTGCCTCTAAAGATAGTTTTCTATGACAGTGCAGAAGCCTTTCATGAGATCACACTATTATTTCAAAGAGAATTTTAATTTCTTTATTTTTAAGTGACTGCAAGAGCAAGAAAAGCCTATTCTCAAATATTTGCCTTTATCTCTTGAAATTGCAAGTAAACAGTCTTGTTGCTATCTTTTTCTATTCAAGCTTACAGTTTCAAAAGCAGTCTTTCTGTCTCTAGGTGATCTATAAACATTTCATTCTAAAAATGTTCTGGTTTAATCAAAATAACCAAAAAGAGGGTTTAGCCAAGAATTTCGATCCTTCATCCAAAGTGGCACTGTCAAGGCTGAAAGAAGGCACTAATAATCTAATTTTCTGTTTTAAGTTCTCAGGCTTTTCTCCCCGAAATCTGTACATTTATGTTAGTTTGAGTACTCCTGTAACCAGATTCCTATGAGTGAGGGTATGATGCATAAAATGCCAGCCATGACTTTGATTCAAAGAGAGAAACTGGAAGGAGTAAAGTCTATGTTTTTTACATAAACAAAGACAAAAATATTCAACAGTTTTTTTAAAAAAATACAATGACGTATTTACTAGATGGAAAAGTGAGAAGGATTTGTTCATGTTAGAATAAAGCTGGTTTTGATATTGCAGTTATTTTTATTATTTATGATATCATAAAGTTTCAGATAGCTAAGTCTCCCATTTAAAACCAAATTATATACGTGACTTCTTTATGATGGTACTACTTTTTTAAGATAGTAACCAGGCAGGTAGTGTCCAGCTCCCAACAACAGTCTATTCTTATTAAGTAACAAGAAACTTAACAAATCTTATTGGCAAAGCTTCTCAGAATATCCTAACTGCACGAGTCTTCCAGCCTGGCCATCTACTGGAGGTTATTTATACTGTGTCCAACCCAAAGTGAAAATACTGTTGAGAAACTTACATATGATCTTTTTCCCAACAGGAAAAAAACTCAAGCTGATTTTTAATGAAAAGATTAATTTTTATTTTTTACACTCATTAGAATAAAATCCAGTATAGAGTTCTTACTTTTTATTCCCTCCCTTACTCCTTCGGTCTCTTCCTTTTTTTCCTTCCTTCTTATATAAAGGTTCATTGAACACTGCTCTGTCCCAAATACTCTTCTAGGAGTTCCCACCGTGGCTTGGTGGTTAATGAACCTGACTAGTATCCATGAGGATGAGGGTTCAATCCCTGGCCTTGCTCAGTGGGCTAAGGATCCGGTGTTGCCATGGACTGTGGTGTAGGTCACAGACGCGGATCAGATCCCAAGTTGCTGTGGCTGTGGCATACTACAGTTCCGATTCAACCCCTAGCCTGGGAATTTCCATATACCACAGGTGTGGCCCTGAAAAAAAAAAAAAGGTGGCAAAAAAAATATTCTTCTAGGTGTTAGAAATTCTAAAGTGAACAAAACATAATCTGCCTAGATGGAGCTTAAAAATTGGTAAATTCTTAGAAAGGTTTTGGCTCCCACATGCTTTCTTCACAAAGCAGAAGAGAAATGCAAAGATAAGAAAGAAAATATAGATCTACTCTACTGGTACATTTCAAAGACAGCAATGAACGGTTCGATTAGAAAGCAATTGTCCCAAATTGTATGGAAATCCAGAGGGCTTCCTGAAGGAAGTTTTCAAAAAGAAAATCATGTTCATTCAACAAGCAATTTAATTTCAAAATTAAAATCTCTTACAGATAAAAATAAAAAGACAGCCATCATGATGAACAAGCATATGTGGTTTGTGATCAACAAGCAAATTCGTTTCTACCGTCTTTTTAAACTTTGTTCAACAGGCAAAGTCTATCCTAGTCTCTAGACGAAAACTCCCAAGGAGCCCATAACTTTTGTGTTTCTCTAATGAAGATGTTCTTAATGCATGCAAAGCCATGTAGTTTTGTTTTATTAATTAAGGTCCTATTATAATAATTATCTGAATCTGGTTTTGCCCTAAATATTCTCCCCTAACCAGCTGGGATTTAAATTCAAGGTAGCAGCCATTGAGAAGCAGGGGACGAGGTGACCTCCCAAGCGTCCTTGCCTGTTACTGTATTGACACTACCAGAGGCTAAGCAGGAGGGACGAGCTAAAGAAACAGGAGGTTCTGATCGATAGTGTACTGATGTAAGCTAGTTTCTTACCCTGCACCAAAAGAAGGCTTAAACTGATTTTTTTTTCTCTTTAAGCCACATTTGAGGGCTCCCAAAAGATTCCTTCTGAATTCTCTCTTGGGGCTCCATCGTTCTAGATAAATGTCTTTCCATTCAGTGAGGTCACTTACCCTTGAGCTTTTTGCAGAACGGGTACTGTTGCTTTCTGCTAAGTTCTTTTCACCTGACTAGGTAATTTTATTGAGCAGGATTCAAGAAAACCATACTTCAGTTCCGTTCCCTCATTTTTCCACTTAGTCAGCATTGAGTTCATAGAAAACATAGTATCCCTTTTTCTACCAAAGTTTTCAAGTTCACAAGAGATGCATTAGAAATGTATTTCAAATGTTAGAGAGCTCTCCACTCATCTTCTACTAAATATAGCAACTCTGCTGTGCTAACATAATGACTCCTTCCCACCTTGCCCCACAGCTTAGGACATACTTGGACGAAAAGAGACACAGAACAAACCTCATTTACTCAAAAAACTGATCACTGGATACATAATCAATTTTATAAAATTAAATATTTTTGCATTTCTACAAAAAAAGTTTTGCCCACTGGCCTATCATTGGTGTGATTTGAGTTGTTATCTAATATTCAATTTTTGTACCAATCAATACTCACGTTGTTAGTTATTTGGATTGGCCATCTCTTGGTGACATAGTTCAGGCATCTGAGGTATTCTTTGAGGCCATGTGTCAAAATGGAACTCATTTTGTCTATTTGGAGCTAAAATCTATAAACTTGAACTAATGTGAGTCAAACATTTCCACTAACTGGTCAAAGAAGATATATGGAGCATTTATATATTAATCAGTTTTTATTAATCTATTTTATTAAATAGATTATTTAATATTTATCTCCTATAATTAACTCTATATTATATCATAGTTATCTATCACTGACATACAACTTAAAGATCTGGAGAATCATAGTTCTAAAAGATACTTAGAGGTTATTAAAACAAAAAGAAAATAAAACAGGAGTTCCCGTCGTGGCTCAGTGGTTAACAAATCCGACTGTGAACCATGAGGTTGTAGGTTCAATCCCTGGCACTGCTCAGTGGGTTAAGGATCCAGCGTTGCCGTGAGCTGTGGTGTAGTTTGCAGACACAGCTCATCCCACGTTGCTGTGGCTGCGCCATAAGCTGGCGGCTACAGCTCTGATTAGACCCCTAACCTGGGAACCTCCATATGCCGCAGGTGCAGCCCTAGAAAAGGCAAAAAAAAAAGACTAAAAAAAAAAAATTACTTAAGTTCCCGTTGTGGCGCAGCGGTTAACGAATCTGACTAGGAACCATGACGTTGCGGGTTCGATCCCTGGCCTCACTCAGTGGGTTAAGGATCTGGTGTTGCCGTGAGCTGTGGTGTAGGTCGCAGACTCAGCTCAGATCCTGCATTGCTGTGACAGTGGTATAGGCCGGCAGCTACAGCTCCAATTAGACCCCTAGCCTGGCAACCTCCACATGCCATGGGTGCAGCCCTGGGAAAAAAAAAAAAAAAGAAATACTGGTCTATAGAAGGTCAAATAGTAGTTAGCATAACTGGAAAAATATAGCTATCTCAACCCTAGCCCAGTGTTCTTATTACAGTGTCCTAATTAATATGTAAAGCATATACATACTAATGTTTACTTGGGAAATTGCTCAGAAGTTAAAATAGAATTTTGCAACATTAATTAGATAGAGGCTAAAAGACTTTAGCAATAATTAAAGATTCCCTATTCCAGAAGTCAAAAAAGGCCAAAGGTCAAAAGCAAACAAATTATGAATCGTAGCTGATATAGAGATTAAAAAAAAACACTTGTGGATCATGAAAAAGAAAGCTCCAAGTGAAAATCAATACAGAAAAGCATGGAGGATTGCAGGGTAGGGAAATAATATAAGCTCCGTCTCTACAAATTTAAATAAGTAAAATAAAAAAAAAAGAAAAACAATATTCGACTCTTCTAGCTCCATTTTAGGTATAATTAAAATATGTGAATACTATATAAATGGAATTTTTCTAAATATTTGTAATTTTTCTAATATTTTATTTTTTATTCCTTATTTCCCTATAGGAAAACTCTAGAATAAATAGGTCTCATTTCACATGTTTCAGTACCAGAAAAAGAAACCTATATTGAAACTATTCCACAGTTAACTCTGGGAAGAAAATTTATAGATGTTTTAACAAGTGGAGGTGGGCTGAGAAAATCAAAGAAAGAGGATTGAATTACAGAAAATTGAAGCTGACATCCAGAAATCTGCATTTTAATTCCCAGTCTGCCCATAATTACCTGTGTGACAAACTAATTATATGTAGCATCTCTGTTCCTCAGTTTCTTCATTAATAGATTAGAAGAGTGGCATAGATGGAACTAAGAAGGTTTTTTTTTTACTCACTGTAACTGGAGTATTATATGCCACATTACCCAATGTTAAAGCTTATCAACAAAATACTCATTTCAACCATTCTCAGCATGACAGCTTCAGGTATATGTTTGAAGTATTTAACATTTTTCTCGAATATATTTTCTACATTGGCAAAATGTGCTATGGTAGACACATCCATATCGAAAATAGCTTATTGTGGTTTGATAAGTCCAAGGGAAATTTTCCCTTTTCATTTCCAATTCTCCTTTGTCCTCGCCACTCTGCTTATCTTCACCATCTTGACAGAGTTTAACTTCTGTCTCATATAGCCAGTCTATTTGCTTCCTCCTCCAAGATTTTCCATATACGTGTGTATGTACATATGTATACATCTATATATAATTTTTTTTAATTTTCAAGATTCTGTCATTTTTATAGTCTAGGTAAGTTTTAAAATGTTGAAAAAAACCCGTGAAGTATAAGCATCAAGAATTCATTACCCATTTCTCCACTCATAAATAACACAGGATAGGACCCATTTTTTTGGGCAATTTTGAAGACAATGTGTATGCATGAAAAAGAACATAGCACAGTAAATAAGACTCAACAATAGACATGTTTTATCTGTTCTTTAAACAGTCAGACAGAAATCCACTTCTAAGCTATGGTGTTAGTACCATAACACTGAATTCCCAGAAATTCAGGAAAAGATAGCTTATGGTACCGGTGTTCTGAAAGATGACCCCCAGACCTATTCAGGTACAGTTCTCATCACTTTTCATACTATTGTCTTCTGCATCATGTTTTCATTTGGATTGGAAGTGAGGAGAAACATCTTGCCTGTTTCTGGGCTAATTACTAAAGCTTTTTTTCATTATCAACTTGGTCTCTTGTAACAAAGCAAGACATGTCTTGAGCCTGTTTGGCTTGAATTAATTATCAAGTACTCTTTCCTTTGGTTCTTACTCATAGAAGGGCAATAATCTGGACACAGAATACTAGCTTTTCCTGGGCAGTCACTGACAGTCACACCAGCCACTAACGGACAAAACCTAATCTACTGGGGAAGTATTTTCACCTGACTAGTTGAGCTGGGCCTGGAGACTTCCTAAAAGCAAGCTTCTGTTATGACTTCCTATAGTAAGCCAAGAATCTAACCAAAATGCCAGGTTGTCTCGTCATGGGGTATGTAAAAATGTTCAATACGAAAGTTCAGTATACTAGGAATTTTCCTTGTCTTTGTGTGTTTAAATGACAGTGTTTTGACTTGTCTATGGTAACCAAGGTTGAGAATTAACATATCAGCTATGGTTAATTTAAAAAAAAAAATGACCAGAAAAAGAAAAACTAATTAGCATGATGCCAGTGGACCAACTTGCTCATGAGGAAAGAAAATTTGGTTGAATCTTTTTGGATGAAGTAATAAAAACATGCCCAGCCTCCAAAATTACATGAGAAAAAACACATGCAAATGAAGGTAGAAGAATCCACAATGATAATTTGCATTTTACACACTTTCACACAAATGTCCCAGAGGTCCCCAAAAACATAAATTAAATTTCATGGCTCTCCTCCAAGGACACACTATGATTATTTATGAAAACAGAGTAGGAAATTGAAACATAAATTGGGAGTGAGCAAAAAATTAGGTCAACTGGGCACATGAAAAACTCCGCTTCAAGCTCTCAACACTAAACCACATAAATATCTCATCCCATAATAAAGATAAGAAAAAATATATTAAATTCATTTGCATGTTCTTTTTATAAGGCGCAAGCCTACATTTCAAAACTTGCCATGCTAAAGTTTTATAATTTATAAAACAAAATCAACAGAAAAAATATTTAACAGTGTGATCATTTTTCAAGTCTATTTCTCCTTCATTTTCTTTCAATAGATATCAAATTGAGCCATCACCATACATAAAGCAGTGGACTGTGATGATAGAAAGTATAAAATGCAAGACATACTTTTGAAGACCTTGCCATCCTTTGTGTAGAATGGCACTCAGGACTGGAAAGCAAGACACCTCCATGTCAGACTGTATTTAAATGTGAAATATGAGAAAGGATTGGTATTAACATGATTCAAGAGAGAGGGAGAGTCCTGAGGCTGAAGTCATTTCAGGGAGTGTTTTTTGAAGGAAGGGGTAATTGAACAGGCCCTTGTAGAATATGAGATAAAGAAAAGAGGTAAATAAAGAGTTAGAAAGAGTCCTTTACTCCTACTAAGGAGTAAAACGTAGGGACAGGTAGAAATGAGCAATGCATGCTCACAAGACTATAAAAAGACAAGCATGGAGGTTCTGTAAAATCGGCTGAGCAGTTTGAAGTCTGATTATGCCAGGATCGTGCATTTTATAATACAATGTGTATTTTCCCAACTGCCTATTTCTCAAGGAGTCATAAAACAAATTCTTGCTTTTACCTTTTTTTTTTTCAAATCAAATAGGCTAAAGGCTCAAGCTCCTCCTTTGAATATTTTAATGCAGAACACAGTATTTCAAATCAATTGTTTCACCACCTGTTTGTGGGGTTTTCTTATATAAAGAAATTTCAAGTCTCCCATCATTCTTCAAGCAAGAAAGCCAGAAGAACTCATTAAATCCTAGGTGTTCTAAGAAATTAAATCTAAGAATTTGGAAATGTCTACAATGCATATTTTCCTCAGGGTCTGGCCCCAAATAGGGCCACAAACCCAGAAGCAGCCCTTGAAAATTGTTAAGAACTAGGATTCCAGAGTCACTTACATCTGAGAAGAGTCCACTCTGGTAATCATGACCTGTATGATCTTGTGCAACTCTCTAAATGTTTTTAAGCCTCAATGTCATCATCTATAAAATGGAGATATGATAATCCCTCATTCTTAAAGTATTATTTCACTTATTCTTTCTCTAAAAATGTTTATTACACACCTACTTTCTGTTAGGGACTCTCCCGGGTGCTGGGGACATGCTAGGGAATAAGACAGACAAGGATGTTTGGAAGGTTTAAACAGGGCAATACCTCTCATGTATTTGCCACAATACCTCCAAAATAAACAGTAATCAATAAATGTTAGCTATTCAAACTATTTTGAACACTTTGCAAGATAACTTTTTAACTTGAACAAGTGTTTTTACTACCCTAAACCGCAGATTTCTTATCTTTAAATCAAGAAACTTAGACCACAGAACTTCCAAAACCCTCTCTAGTGTCATCATGCTATGAATCTATAGCGGACAAGCTCTCTTGAGTCTTCTGGGAGATACCAGAAAAGAAAAGGTGGAGGGAGGAGGGGAAAAGAAAAAAAAAAAAAATCCCTGATTCCTAGAAGCAGAAAGTTGTGAGTCAGCGTGGTAGGCTTTTTTTTTTTTAAACTATTTCTTTTTTAGTAAAAAAAGGGGGGGCATTAAATCAAAATATCCACAAAGATTGAAAATGAAGCCAATACAATCATGTTCGGTAAGTTCTTTATTACTATTATCATGTTTTTCTTTGAAATTATGACTACTATTACTATTACCATGTTTTTGTTTTAAAAATTGGGTGGACATAGAATAATTTCTTGCAGGTCTTTACACGAAAGCCAAATTGTGGGACATTGGTCCAATTTTAAGTTCTAGACCAACAGCCAATTCATATCCAATCAACGGTTACATATCGCAAACTGTACCTAGTGAATTACGATGTTGCCAATTTTATATGAAGACTGTCAGTTGTACTGTCAAGACAAGACTTAAGTGAAGTGTGTTCTTTTCATTCTGCAAGTGAAGGTTTAGTAAAACATTCAGAAAATCTGTTTCAAGCCAACCAGTTAATTGATTTGTCATTTGGTGAAAATTCGTTGTTATTCATTCAGCATTAGACCTTGAGTCAGTAACCTAGACAATTAATTTGTGATCCAAAAAATGAAGAGTCAAGAGGACTTCATGCATAACTCACTTTGCTTTTCTAAAAAAAAGTGAAATAAGTATGATAATAAAAAGAGTGGTAATAATAGAAGCTAGCATTTTCTGAGAGAATGGTAAGTTATGAAGTTTATGATAGAATTTTGCTTAGTCCTCATAGTAACTCAATGAGTTAAGTATTATTCTTTTTGCATTTCAGGTCAGAGAGTTTCAGTGACTTTCCGAAGGTCACACAGCAAGTAAACAGCAGATGGAGCCTGAAAATTGTCACCCCTTTTTGTTTGTGACAGGTGCCAGAGACTATGCTGGAAGCTCTTTAGGTATAAAAGTTATTGAAGAGAATATAAATGAGTCATCCCTGGACTTCTTAGCACAGAGACCTTCATTTTCTGCATTTACATTTCAAAAGACTACATGATAAAGAAATCATTTGCTATTGCTAGATAAGTGCTGCTTCAAGCAAGAAATTCAGAGCCCATTAGGGAAAAAAAAAAAAAAAAAGGAAAGAAAGAAAAAAGAAAATGTACTAGCTCTCATTTCCTCTATTGGACAGCCTCAAAAGACACTTAAATTTCTGGCATTAAAAGCAGACTGCCCAGTATTACTGCAACCTCCAAGAGTTTTCATTTTAAGTAGAATAGTTGCCTCTTTGACTTAAATCAAGGTATTACATGAGTTTCTTTAAAAGAAAAAAAAAAAGGAGAGGCCTTGTTTTACTTGTAACCATATTGTGAATAATTTTCTAGCATAATCTGGAATGTGCATATTTCTTTTTTTCTATTTCTAGAATTTGCTTCTCTGGAAGTAGAGATTTAAATCTTCTTTCTTCAGTAACTTCAGTGCTCAGAAAAGGACTCGGTACAGTAGGTATTCAGTATATATTTATTAATAAATGAATGAATAAATGAATATGATTAAAAGTGGACTGAAGAAAAATGAGATCCGATTTCTTTTAAATGTGTCTTGAAACTATCACACATAAGTCAAATTCATCTGATCTGGTCAACTCACCTGCTACTCTGGAAAGTTTACATTTTCATAATATCTGGGATGAATGCAATACTCTTTCAAGCACTTTATTTTTTTATGAAATCAGAGCACCTAGGAGTCTAAAAGGATTATTTCTTTTGTCTAGACTACATCAAGAAAAAAAAAAAAAAACCTCCTCCAATTCTAATATTTCCTACTTCAAAACCTTGCCTTTATAGGTCTGTATATAATATAGCATCTATTTGTTTTCAAAAACAAGTAGTAACTACCTAACACCCACCTAGCTTAATCAATCCCTGGGAAGATTTCCTACTTTTCAGCTGTGTGTGTGTGTGTGTGTGTGTGTGTGTGTGTGTGTGTGTATGTGTGTGTTTGCGCGTTTAGGGCGACACCTGCGGCATATGGAGGTTCCCAGGCTAGGGGTCTAATTGGAGCTGTTGCTGCCAGCCACAGCAACTCCAGATCCAAGCCATGTCTGCAACCTACACCACAGCTCACAGCAACGCCGGATCCTTAACCCACTGAGCAAGGCCAGGGATTGAACCTGCAACCTCATGGTTCCTAGTTGGATTCGTTTCCACTGCACCACAATGGGAACTCCAGATTTCTTACTTTTCAACTCATCTTGTTTTTTTCCTAAAAAGCCTTCAGAATGGTCCTAGGGTTGCTGGAACTCCCTTAAACTACTCCCTAAAGACAACTACCAAGAAGATTTATGTGTCAACCCGCTTATTTGTCTTCCTGTCTTCCAAGAGACTAAACTTGAACTGCTAAAGTAACTTTGTCCCCTAGTATTTGGGTAGTTACTCTAAAGGGAGCTATATTTTTCCTCTCCCTTAATTTCTACTTCAGCTTCTTTAATAAGAATCTTGTTAGAAAGGTTAGAAATGAGCCATCAGTCCTCTTTGTACCTCCTTCTCTCCCTCCTCTCTTAGAGAAGAGTGGTGACTATATAAATGAAGGTAACACTTGCTGCTGTAACAAATAAACCTTCAACTCTCAGAGGCTTACACAATAGAAATTTCTATTTCATTCACATGATAGTACAATGACATTGGTTCTGGCTGGAAGGTAATAGTCTCTTATTATCCTTGATTTAAGGACCTAGACTCCTTCCATGTATGATTCCACCAATTCTTAGAGTCTTGAAACCCACTGTATCCAATGAAAAAAGGAAAAAGATGGTGAAGAAAGCAAACCATAGTCCAGGCTTGACATACATCATTTCCACTGATAATTCCACTAGAAAAAGATAGTCATATGACCACATCTGGAAGCAACGGGTAGGCTGGAATACATAGACTTTGGCTGAGAACACTTCCAGTGAGAACTCCACCATAAAGAAGGGGTACAGGTTTTGTTTTTTTGTTTTTGTTTTTGATGGATGACATGCCCTCTGCCACAGTGAGATGGAGGAGGATATATTGGTGGACTTCAGATGTCTGTTTGCAAGTGTCTTGTTTCTCTTCCTCTTTGGTTCTCTATCCTTGGAACGTCCCACTTCAAGTCCTCTTCTGTTTCATGGTCACCCCTCCAGTACAAACTCTTCACCTGCACGGGAAGCCTACAACTGTCTAGTTGTTTTACCTGTGACTGGGTGAACAAGTTCAATTCACAGGGAATGTAGAATAAGAAGCCTATTTTGGCCTCAAATTCAAGGTCTTTCTACCATTCAGCCTTATCAGCAATATACCTGATATTTTTCTAAGTTGCTATTTGACAGGTAGATAGATACATAAGATAGACATACATACTGCACAGCAGTTTAAAACTAGTAGCAGAAAAGAGGCAAAAGTCCCCCCTCCCCCGCAAAGCCTCATAATTATGGTAGAGGATATTCAAATATATTTTCAGTTAATTTTCCTAAAATAATGATTCTTCTTTGAGTTGGCTGAAATGTTTTAATGGAATTAACTACAAAAAGACTTCTAAGCATTTTAGAAAACAAAAATGTTGAATTCTTAAACTTCTAAGTCATCTGAATTCTTGAAATTTAAATAGGCTTCTGAAGGAAAAACAAAAGGCTCAAATAGAAAATAAATATTTAATGGGCAAATATTTGATTCCTTTGAATTTGGTGCCAACTGTTGTTCAGTCTCCTTAGTGGGGTTTCTAACAGGCCTCACCCCTACTCTCCAAACTTCAAGGACCCACCTCAACAAAGTGCACTAGCCCCTACCTATGTGTGGATAACGCCCTCAACTTATTTTTCTGTCATGCTTCAATATCAAAGTCTGTACTGGGTGGTCTTTCAAAGTGTTCTGGGTAGGAGTTCAAGGGGAAAAAGGCAGAGCTCTCTAAGGAAGCACTTGGGTGGCCCAACATCAAAGACAGTGGCAGATTGCAGGGAGAACCAGGCACCAGTATATTTCCTGGTGATCCATTCAAATACAGCGCAGCTCTAGCACAATAAGCCTTAGCTGCAGTGGCACAGCTCTGGGGCGGGCTGGCACACAAACTGCTTTTAATTGGCTGAGGAGGAATGGGCTTGCTCCAACCCAAATATGAATGAGATTATGTGAAAGTTAGGAAAAGCATTTTAAGTCATGTGTGGCCTTCTTTCTCTCCTGGCTGCTTGTACAGTCAATGTTCCATTCATAGAAACAGAATCACAAGTAAAGCCTTATTGTTTTTCACTTCTCTGTGAATAAGGAGCCATTTTTGACATGATCATTTAGCAACTAATTTCTGCTCTTCTTTTTTCTGCAATAACAATGCTTAAAACTAATTAAATCAAGATCTGAATACAACCCCACTCTATTTTTCTTCTTCAAATATAATATAAAAGCAATGTCTACTCACTTAAGATTAAATAAAATGTACTAACATCAAAATGTGAGTTTATCAAAAACCATTAATTAGAAAAATTTGCTGGTATTTGGTGATTATTTGAATATTAGGACACCAGTGGAAAAAAGATAAAAAAGAAGAAGACAGTGTATTACCTGAAGCTCCATCTAACTCTCACTTTATTATCATTTATAGATTTCCAATGAAAAATCAGAAAAACTCAACAACTGCTTTGTTAACTGATTTCTATCCATCTTTATATCCAAAAACGTTAGATTACTGTATTAAAAACAGTACATTATGGAGTTCCCCAGATTGCCAACTTTTAAAGAGTGGTAAAATTTTATTTCATCATTTTAGGGGTTCTTTTTTTCTGGTTTGTAAATTCCTGAGTAATATAATTATGTGAGAAGTCAAGTAACATTTTTTTCTTGATTTTCTAGAAATGATGATTAAAGTCTATTGCTGAGAAAAAAAATAAATGTACTCTGGACCACATATTCTAGATTTAAAGACCCTCCCCCTATTGTGGTCAGCCTCTCTGGTCAAAGTTTACAGAGGTCATTGTTACAGCCACCACACCTTGTTCCTCTTGTCCCTTGGAGAGCAAGAGCATGTTAATTTTTTGGTGGCCACCCCGCAACATATGGAGTTCCCAGTCCAGGGATAAGATCCACTACACCACAACTGCAGCAAAACCGGATCCTTTAACCCTCTGTGACAGGTCAAGATCAAACCCATATCCTGGCACTGCCATATCACAGCAGGAACTCCAGAGCATGTTAAACTTGGAGAAATAGTGGTTCTTTCTCGATAGACTGACATAGTGAAGGACAGATGACTTTCAGTTTGGGGTCCCACACTCTTTCCTAAAAATTGGAAACTAGATCATCTGCCCTCCCATCGAAAGATCAGAAAATAGCAACTGTCTTTGGTTTTAAAGTTACATAGCATCTAAACTAGCAGAGTCTCTGAAATTGTTGGTTTGGGGAGGGCAGGCAGGAGGGTGATGCTATAGCTGAGAGAAGTATGCAGGAGCTGGGGAAAGGAGAGAGAGCAGCCTGCATCCCAAGAATAATTGAGTGTCTGATGAATCAAGTGAAAAGTGCCCGAAATCACCTTGTCCAGCCCAGGAGGACTGGCCACAGGACAGGAAGATCTCATCAGCAAGAGCTTGTAGCTAGACAACCAACTCGTGGAGAGGGGAGGGAGCTAGAAAAGGCATGAGTCAGGTCCCCATACTACTCCAGAGGTCGTCCAAGGAGAGTCTTCATAGGGTCCTTAGAGGAAAGTGAAAGGCTCCCCAGTAAGAGTCAGCATTTGGATGTTGGTCACACAGAACCAAAGAGCTGCCAGTCACTGTTAGATCAAGACTATGTAAGAACCAAAGTGAAAGAGGGAAGCCAGACTGTCAGGAGTAGTTACAAAGGAAGCAGCATGTTTTCCTGTTCTTGTTTCCCATGCTACTTTCAGAGGAGGAAGTAAAGAAGGTTGAGGTTGTGAGGGAGCAGAACATTTTCTCTATTTCATGCCAAGTCATTGGAGCCTCTGATCTCACCCCCTTGGAGTGGGTGAAGGCATGGGAAAGCACTGGGACTGAGGTTAAGGGGGAATTGTTAAATCAAATACCACTCTCAAAGGAAAAACTAGCCTCCAATATACAAAGAGATTTTAAGAAAAAATAAAGATAAAGATTGAAAAAATGGGCCCTTAAACATGTGAAAAGATACTCATGGGAGTTCCTGTCATGGCTCAGAGGTAATGAACCTGACTAGTATCAATGAGGTTGCGAGTTTAATCCCTGGCCTCACTCAGTGCATTAAGGATCCAGTGTTGCCTTGAGCTGTGGTGTAAGTCACAGATGCAGCTAGGATCCTGCATTGCTGTGGCTATGGCATAGACCAGCAGCTGAAATTCCAATTCAACCTCTAGCCCAGGAACTTCCATATGCTGCACTTATGTCCCCACCTCCCCAAAAAAAGATGATACAAGAGTAAAATAAAGTTTAATTTCTCACCCACAAGACTGACAAAAGTATAACAGATAAACAATAAACTCATTAACAGAGCTGTAGGAAAATGGGCATGATTTTACACCACTTGTGGGATTGTAGAATGCTATCAGTTTCTATAGAAAAAGATTTGACAGTACATCAAATATCTATCTATGCATTCCACCTGGATTCAGTCCATATTTCTAGGAAATCATCTAAAAATGATCCTCTATAAATATTAAACAACATATATGTCAGGTTATGTACTCTGTATTATACATAATAACAAAGTAATGAAAGCAACCCAACTGTTTATCCATAGGAAATTGATTAAGTAAACTATAGTTCATCTGTACAGTAAAACACTGCTAATCCATAAAAAAGACATGAGGAGACAGAGGAAAAAAATGAAGTAAAAACAATTCCAATGGTAAAATCAGAGATGCAGAGGCAGAGAGAAAGGAGCTAAGAATGAACCCTATGTGCCCAGAGGATGGAGAATCAAGCCACATAGGCTTATTCTTCAGGCCCTAAAACCTGATGGAATTTGTCTTGCTGGATTGGAAACTTGCTATAGTCTAGCAACCCCTTTATTCTTCACATTTTCACTCTTTCATTGCAATAGGAATGTCTAGCCCAAGCCTGTCCCATCATTGCACTGTGGAAGTAGATAACTTATTTTCTAGTTTCACAAGTCCATAGATGGAAAGAGATTTTACCCCATGATGAATGTCTTAGTCCATTGGGTTGATGTAAAAGAATACCATAGACTGGGAAGTTTAAATAACAGACATTTATTTCTTACAGTTCTGGAGGCTGAGAAGTCCAGGGTCAAGGAGCAAGCAGATGTGGTGTCTGGTGAAGACCATTTTCTGGACTGCAGAATGCCAAATGCTAGTTTTAACCTCACATGGCACAAGGGATAAGGGAAGTCTCTGCCGTTGCTATTATAAGGGCATTGATTTCATTCCTAAAATTTCCATCCTTGTGGTCCAATCACTTCCCAAAAGTCACACCTCTTAATGCCACTAAACTGGGGATTATGATTTCAACATAGGAAATTTGGATGGGCACAGTCAGTTCATTGCAATGGGTACATACTTGATTTAGATGATTTAAAAACATCTGGAATTTTCTGAGTTGATTACATATAGATGAGATTTTAGATTTAGAGTTGATTCTAGCTAGAATGGATTAAGACTTTTGTGACCATGGATTATGTGAATGTATAGAGCACATTGCAATGATAATAATTTTGATGGGCCAAGAGTAGACAATTATGGGTTAAAAAATTTCACCCAAAATGTCATGTCTACCTGGAGTTTCAGAATGAGAGCTTATTTGGGAATAAGATCTTTGCAGCTGTGATTAGTTAATTTAAAATGAGACCATAATAGATTAGATGGGGCCCCCCCATCCAGCATGACTGGTTCTCTTAAAAGAAGGCAGAAATGCAGAGACACACCAGGAAGAAAGTCACATGAGGACAGCGGAAGAGATTCGAGCAATGCAGCTACAAGGCAAGGGATGCTGAGGATTGCTGGAAGACACCAGAAGCTAAGTGGTAAAGAGGAATTAACTCTAGGTCCTTCAGAGGGAGCAAGTCCCTGCTGACTCCTTGATTTCGGCCTTCTAGCCTCAAGAATTGTAAGAAAATACATTTTTGTTGTTTGGTAAAAAAATAGAATGAGGAGTATCTCTATGAAAAACTGTGGTTATATTTTCAAGTCAAAAAAAGAAAGATGCAAAAGAATATCTATAGTAGTTTTACCTTTTGTGGAAAAAAATGAGAAAATTACGTACACACACCCACACATGTGAAAGATAAACCATAAACTAAAGAATTAATTACGTGTTGAGAGAAAAATGAGATGGAATGAATGGAGATGGGATTTTGGTTTCTCTGGGTATATCTTTGGATATTGTTTTGATATTTGAACCATATAAATGTTTTACATATCCAATAAATAGAATTAAACCAATAGAAATAAAAAGAAGATCCTAAAGTTGATGATAAATAGAAATAAGTAATATAAATTGTAGCAAAGTGTTTTTTGATGTAAATCCTAGACTAATGAAAATAAAAATAAACAATGCGACCTAATTAAACTTAAAAGTTTTTGAACAAAAAAGGAAACCATAAACAAAATGAAAAGATAACCCACAGAATAGGAGAAAATCTTTGCAAACAAAGTGGCCAACAAGGGTTTAATGTCCAAAACATAAAACAGTTCATAAAGCTTTATACCAATAAAAAAATGATCAGAAGTTCTAAAGACCTTTCTCCAAAGAAGAGAGACAGATGGCCAGGAAGCACGTGAAAAGATACTTAATATCACTAATTATTAGAGAAATGCGAATCAAAACTACAATGAGATATCAACACACAGCAGTCAGAATAGCCATCATTAAAAAGTCTACAAAATGGAGTTCCCGTCATGGCTCAGGGGTTAACAAATCCGACTAAGAACCATGAGTTGCAGGTTCGATCCCTGGCCTGACTCAGTGGGTTAAGGATCCAGCACTGGCGTGAGCTATGGTGTAGGTTGCAGACGCGACTCGGATCTGGCATTGCTGTAGTTGTGGTGTAGGCCAGCAGCTGTAGCTCTGTTTTGACACCTAGCCTGGGAACTTCCATATGCTGCAGGTGAGGCCCTAAAAAGCAAAAACAAACAAACAGAACAAATCAAAACAAAGGGGAAAACGTAAAAAGGAGGGATAAATTAGGGGGTGAGGATTGACATATACACACTACTGTGTATAAAATAGGTAATGAGGACCTACTCTATAACACAAGGAAATCTACTCAATACTTTGTAATAACCTATATGGGAAAAAAATTAAAAAATGGATATGTGTATACGTAAAACTGATTTTCTTTGCTGTACAACTGAAAATAACACAACTTTGTAAGTCAACTATACTCCAATAAAATTTTTTAAAGAAAGAAATAAATGAATCTAACTTTTATTGAAATGGTAACCAAATAATGAAGAAAAAAATAATTCAAGTAGTTTTGGGACACAATTTCTGACTATACATATTAAAAAAAATTGTTTGGCCAGTTAAGAGTATTACTTTTTTTCTTTTTTGTCTTTTTAGAGCTGCACCCATGGCATATGGAAGTTCCCAGGCTAAGGGTCAAATTAGAGCTCTAGCTGCTGGCCTACTCCACAGCTCACAGCAATGCCAAATCCTTAACCCACTGAGCAAAGCCAGGGATTGAATCCACAACTTCATGGATACTAGTCAGGTTTGTTACTGCTGCACTCCCGTGGGAACTCCAACTGAGAGAATTTAAATTTGGGCTGGATATTAGATGATATTATAGCATTATTTTTACTTTTCATATTTCTGTAAAAGTTTTCCTAATTTCCGTAACATTTCCAAAAATGTATTATTTATTATTTAAATGTAGTATTTTTTATTTTCTTTGGGTGATAATGGTATGCACTATTCTTATCCTTAGAGATATTTTTTATGTGGTTTTGGAAAACAATGCCACCGTGTCTACAACTTACTTTTAAATAGTCTGCATATATATGTGTGTGTATATATATATATACATGTATATACACAATTATGTACATCTATATTTAATTAATATGCATATATAATTAATAAAGATAAATGAAAAGTACATGGTAATCACTGTATTCTTTGTATTTCTTTACAATTTCTATGGATTCGAACAGTTCTAAGACAGAGAGTTAAGAAATAATGTATAGCCTAATTTTTATAAACTGCTATGAGACTATCTAACAAGAGAAAGCCACTGAAGAATTTTGTAATCAAGCAGAGACCATAAATGGAGCCAAATGCTCAGAGAATAAAAAGACTTTATCAACTCTGTATTGTTTGTGGCAGTTACTAGAAAAATAAAACTAACTCATGTTTGTTCCCCAAAAAATATCTGCTCACCATGTTCATTACATGTCAACTACCAACTTTTTAGCGGGCCTTTGTGGGAAAAATTGGATCACACTCATTCCTAGGACTAAATGATTCTAGAGAAAGGGCAGATTCTTATGAGTTTGTAGCAGCCAAGTTAACTTAGTAAAAGAAAGAACAATAGAGTGTCATTAAACATTATAAAGCTATCATCATAACTCGTTCTCTGATGAAGCCGACATAGTGGAAATGGATTACCTAGGAAGATTAAAACTACAAAAATTGAAGGGGATGTGCCTGTTAGAGACTGCAGTGTTCTATCTTTTTAAAAAAAAATTTTTGGAGTATATATGATTTACAGTGTTGTGCTAATATCTGCTGTACAGCAGTTATTCAGTTTATTTATATATATATTCATTTTATTTCCTTTTTTCATATATAAATACACAAATATTTATATATAATTTTTTCAGTTTACTTATTTATATATATTATTTTTCATATTTTTTCCATTGTGGTTTATTACAGGATATAGAATATAGTTCCCTGTACTATAGAGTAGAATCTCATTGCTTATCCATTCTAAATGTGATAGTTTGCATCTACTAACCCCAAAATCCCAGTCCATCCCACTTCCTACCCCCTCCTCACTGGCATCCACAGGTCTGTTCTCTACGTCTGTGAGTCTGTTTCTGTTCTGTAGATAGGTTCATTTGTGCCATATTTTAGATCCCACATATAAATGATATCATTTGGTATTTGTCTTTCTCTTTCTGACTTATTTCAATTAGTGTGAGAATCTTTAGTTTCATCCATGTTGCTGCACATGGAATTATTTTGTTCTTTTTATAACTGATAGTATTCCATTTTATATATGTACCACATCTTCTTAATCCATTCATCTGTTGATGGACATTTAGGTTGTTTCCATGTCTTGGCTATTGTAAATAAGGCTCCAACCCATCTTTTTCCTTACCCTACTCTAAGTTCTAACTCAGGGTTGGGGCTCATGCCCTTAACTGCCTTTTCCAGGCTCCTAGGGTGCAACCAAGGAAAGGCTTGGGAAAGACAGTAGAGGTAAGGGGGAGAGAGCGAGGAGCAAGGGTGTGTATATCTTCCTTCTCTGGCTGGCTATGTTCTTCTGCAGAAGCTGAGTCTCCTCAGTGGGCCTAAGCTCCATCAGATAAGCTTCTGTGGTTCCACCTCTTCCTGCGGGTGCAGGGGTCCCTGGGCTCTGCACATGCCTATTTCCTTTTCCCCTCTAACTCAGGGGCTGCTGGAACCCACTGCTCCCAGTTTCAGAGCTGTGTACTCATTCTCTGCTAGCATCTCAATTCTTAAATTACCTATTTAAATTATCCACTTATAACTTCCCTATGTTGTAAATATACAGAATAATTTTTCCTATTTGAACCCTGACTGATTCAGGATGTGAGAAGGAAAGACGAGGTAAAAAAAAAAAAGGAATGAATTTTGGCATAGCCAGATATGAAAATACACACAATAGAGAATAGGGAATATTCTAAGAGGGTTAACCAATACATACCACTCTCTTCTCCAGAACATAAAGCATTATTTTTAACTTTGGGCCTGACTTTGTTGCCAAATTTCATGAGTCATAACAGTAATAAAATGGTTAAAAATCTAAATTCCGGAGCTAGAAACTCTGGCTTTAATTTCAGCTTTACCATTAATAGCTCAGTAACCCTAGGTAAGTTATTTAACATCTCTAAGCCTCTGTTTCTTCATCTGCAAAATGGAGGTAATAATAACATCTGCTTCTTACTGAGTTAAAACATGTACAAATAAGCATTCAATGAATACTTTCTAATTCATTTATTTATTTATATGCTTATTTTAATGTAATGAACTTGTGAACCGATTACTGTTTGCTACATTACCTTTTCCATACAACTTATTTTCATGTCAGATGACAGTGTTCAAAGTGCTTGCATGCGCATGGCTTCATTCACCCCAGCAACCTAGTTGAGATAGTAAGAATAAGCTTTCTCATCCCACTTTTACAGATGATAAAACTGAATCTACAAGAGATTACCAGCAAGAAAGACAGAAGCAAAATCAAAACCTAAGCCTTCTGATTACTAGTTCTGAATTTTCCTTCATGTCATTACTGAATCAGTCTTCAAATCCTACCCTGCTTTCTTTTAGCACATTTTCTAACCTTGTATGGCAAAAACAGCATGTAAAAGACATTTGAAAGTCAATCATTAGTAGTATTCCCACAGGTAGTCTTATTTTGACTGATAAGAGGGGGGTTAATAGAAAAGAAGACTTACATATATACAATGTCGGGGGAAAATGAATTGGAAAGAGAGTAATCAGTTATAAAAATAACAAAGCAGATAACAAGAAATTGAGATGACTACCCTAGAATTTGAAATCATGTCTTTAACTCTGAATTATAAGTGTCTACAGGGAAGATTGACAGCTCGGGAGACACCTTACTGGAAGGACCTAGAAGGAAAAGAAAAATGTATGTAGGAGGTAATTCATTAGCTCTATTACCTCAGGTTAATTCAGTGTAATGAGTTATTTAAATTCATCATTGTTTCCAAGGAAACTATGGTTGATTCATCTCACAGTTTAATATCTTGAAATCACATACACTATTTTATACATGACATGAACATAATTACTTACTCTATAATTCATCCATGTGCTTAACTCTCATATAGTATACCCCTTGATAATAGTATCCATTTTCAGTTACATTGAATTTAACCTGAAAAATATTTTAGGTATTTTCGTATTATTTTCAATGATTCAATGTCAAAAATGAAACCAGGAGTTCCTGCCATGGTGCAGCGCATTAAGAATTCAACTGCAGGGCTCAGGTTGCTGCAGAGGTGCAGGTTTGATCTGCAGCCCAGTGAAATGGGTTAAAGAATTCAGCATTACCACAGCTGCAGCTCAGGTTCAAACTCTGGTGCAGGAATTTCCATATGCCAGAGGTACAGCCATAGAAACAAACAAACAAAAAATATATTCATTTCTGTATAGCACAGGACCTATATCTAGTCACTCGTGAGGGAACATGATGGAGGATAATGTGAGAAAAAAGAACGCATATATGTATTCATACATATATAAGAATGCATATATATGTTTGGGTCACTTTGCTGAACAGCAGAAATTGACAGAACATTGTAAATCAACTATAATTTTTAAAAAATCTTAAAAAAAGAATATAGTCATCATTCAGGTGGCCAGATTACACTCATTTATTTTTGCCTGGCCAGACACAACTTTACTGTGACCATGGACAAAATTGTCTCTGACTTCAAGAGATAACCCTCATGTAATCAGAAGGAGGGCTGAAGGACTTTGCAAGGACCCAAGGTGAGAGAGTCAGGGCACAAATGTCACCTGCTTTGCCCAAGTAGGGCAAACCAGGCAAAACACACTGCTTACAGAATTTTGCTTGAGGAAGATGTACTTCCATCTGGCACTGCTGCATATTACACCTCTCCCTAGCTCTCTTCCTTGAATTAATCTGGCTCCATATTGCCCATAGGAGAGGATCCAAATTTTGTGGTGTGGTCCCAGCATACATTACACTGAACTACTTTCAGTTCTTCAAATACACTATCATTTTGCATAACAATATGACTTTAAGTACGCTGCTCTCAGCAAGTAGAAATACTTTTCCTCTAAGATGGTTTCTTACATATGTTTTGATGGGAAACATAAACAGTTCTTTTCTATGCAACTTTTACCTGAAAATGCCGTGTCTACCTCCTTTGTGTGTCTCTGCATATTCCAGAAATAGCACTCTTATTGCCTTATGATTATGAATTCACTACTTTATCATACTAGATCGTGACCTCCCTGAAGGCAGAGTATTGTATTCATCTTAACTCCAGTCATTGATGTAATGCAGTGCATATTGCAACTGCTCAAAAGCTGTTACTGAACTGTTACTGATTCCAATAATTGGAAACATCAATAAATTAATTAAATGACAATATATTTGAATACTGGAATATTTTGAAGATTTTAAATATTATCATCTTGTGTTAAGAGTATTGGACTGCAAAGAAAACCAAAACATATAATAAATGTTTAAAGATAATGTAAAGTGAAAATAACAACTTATTATATAGTGTAATCCAATTTTTGTAATATTTTGGTAAATATACATGATACATAATATACATACTATATGAGTACTAAAAATGTTCCAAAAACCATATATACTGAACTGTTAAAAATGATAATGCTGAGGGAGATGGTATTAAGATGGTGGAATAGAAGGACTGGAGCTCAACTTTCCTCATAAAAACAACAAAATTATAAGCAAATGCTGAGCAACCTTCAACCAAATGGACTGGAAACTTTCAAAAAGATATCCTACTCCAGAAGACAAAGAAGAGGCCACATCAGAGGTAGGAGGGGAGATTACATGATATAAGTAACCCCATACCTCACAGGTGAGAAGCCCCACAGACTGGAAAGTAACTATCACAGAGATGTACCTACAGGACTGAGAGTTCTGAGCCCCATGTCAAATCCCCACGTCTGGGTCAGAACGAGCCCCTGGAGCACGTGGCATTGAAGGCCAGTGGGGCTTGTATACAGGAGCTCCATGGAACTTGGAGAAGTGGAGACGCCATTCTTGAAAGGCACACACAGATTTTCACATGCACTGGGTCCAAGGGCAAAGCAAGCTCCAAAGGAATCTGGATTGGACCTGACTGCAGTTCTTGGAGGATCTCCTGGGAAAACAGGGGGTGGCTGTGGCTTGTTGTGGTGAAAAGGCATTGGAGGAAAAGTTCTTGGGAGTATTCATCAGCCTGTGTTTCTCTGGAGGTGGCCATTTTGGGAAAATCTGGCCCCACACATCAGCACCAAGAAGCCCTAGGACAAACAATAATCCAGGTGGGATCACAGCCCCACCCATCAGTAAATAGGCTGCCTAAAGACCCCCCCTCCAGGCACACAGCCACCTGTAATCTCACCCAGAGACAAAGCCCAACCCACCAGAAGGATAGGGATCAACTCCATCTACTAGTGGGCAGGCACCAGTCCCTCCCATCAGGAAACTTACAGCAAGCCCCCTTACCAACTTCACCCACAAGGGAGGCAGACACCAGAAGTAAGAAAGGCTACAACTCTGTTGTCTGCAAAAGGGTTACCACACCAAAAACCCATAAAAATGAAAAGACAAAGAACTATAATTCAGATAAGAGAGAAAGAAAAAAACCCTAGAAAAATGGCTAGGTGATCAGGAGATTATCAGTCTCCAGGAAAAAGACTTTAGACTATTGATGCTGAAGATGACACAAGACATTGGAAATAAACTAGATGCAAAGATTAATTATTTACAGGAAACACTGAGCGAAGAAATACAAGATATAAAACTTAAGCAAGAAGAGATGCAAAATACAGTAACTGAAATAAAACATTCTTTAGAAGCAGCCAACAGCAGAATACAGGTGGCAGAAGAATGAATCAGTGAGGTAGAGGACAGACTAGTGGAAATCACTGATGTGGAACAGAAAAAAAAGATCGAAAAGAGATGAAGAGAGTCTCAGAGAACTCTGGGACAGTTTTAAAGGCACCACATCCATATTATAGGGGTGTCAGAAGGAAAAGAGAGAGAGAAAGGAACAGAAAAAATATTCAAAGACATAATAGCTGAAAACTTCCCTAACATGGGAAAGGAACAACTCATTGAAATCCATGACGCACGACGAGTACCATATAAAATAAACCCAAGGAGGAACACCCCAAGACACATATTAATCAAACTGAGCAAAATTAAATACAAAGAGAAAATATTGAAAGCAGCTAGGGAAAAGAAATAAATAACATACAAGGGAACCCTGATAAGGTTATTGGCAGATTTTTCAGCAGAAACTCTGCAAGCCAGAAGGGAGTGGCATAATATACTTAATATAATGAAGGGAAAAAAACCTCCAATCAAGATTACTTTAACCATCAAGGATCTCATTCAGATTTGAAGGAGAAATCAAAAGCTTTATCAAATGCTCTTGGATTGGAAGAGTCATTATCAAAATGACTATACTACCCAAGGCAATCTACAGATTCAATGCAATCCCTATCAAATTACCAAGGACATTCTTCACAGAACTAGAACAAAATATTTTAAAGGTTGTTTGAAAGCACGAAAGACCCAGAATAGACAAAGACATCCTGAAAAAGAAAAATGGAGCTGGAGGAATCAGGTTCCCTAACTTCAGACACTACTACGAAACTGCAGTCATCAAAACCATATGGTACTGGCACAAAGACAGAAATATAGATTGGTGGAACAGAATAGAAAGCCCAGAATTAAACCCACGCACCCACAGTCAATTAATCTATGACAAAGGAGGCAAGAATATACAACGGAGAAAAGACAGCCTGTTCAATAAGTGGTGCTGGGAAAACTGGATGGCCATATGTAAAAGAATGAAATTAGAACAGTTCCTAGCATCATGCACAAAAATAAACTCAAAATGGATTAAAGACCTAGATATAAGAGCAGATACTATAAAACCCTTAGAGGAAAACATAGGCCAAACACTCTCTGACACAAACAGCAGCAACATCTTCTCAGATGCACCTGTTAGAGTAATGACAATAAAAACAAAAAATAAATGGGACTTAAATAAACTTAAAAGTTTCTGCATAGCAAAGGAAACCCTAAACAAAACGAAAAGACAGCACACGGAATAGGAGAAAATATTCGCAAATGAATTGACTGACAAGGGATTAATCTCCAAAATTTATAAAGACCTCCCACAGCTCAATACCAAAAAACAAACAACCCCATCAAAAAATAGGCAGAAGATATAAACAGGCAATTCTCCAAAGAAGACATTCAGATGGCCAAAAAACACATGAAAAGATGTTCAACATCACTAATTATTAGAGAAATGTAAATCAAAACCACTTATGAGATATCACCTTACACTGACCAGAATGGCCATCATCAAAAGTCTACAAACAATAAGTGCTAGAGAGGATGTGGAGAGAAGAGAACCCTATTACACTGTTGGTGGGAATATTAATTGGTGCAACCACTGTGGAAAACAGTATGGAGATTCCTCAGGATTCAAAATAGAATTACGACTTGATCCAGGAATCTCACTCCTGGGCATCTATCCAGAGAAAACCATGACTCCAAAAGATACATGTACTTCAGTGTTCATTGTAGCACTCTATAAAATAGCCAAGACATGGAAGCAACCTAAATGTCCATTGACAGGAGTGGCTAAAGAACATGTGGTACATATACACAATGGACTATTACTCAGCCATTAAAAAGAAAGAAATAACGGCATTTACAGCAAAATGGATGGACCTAGAAATTATCATGCTAAGTGAAGTCAAACAATGTGTCCTTTTTTTTAGGGTCACACCCATGGCATATGGAGTTTACCGACATCAAATGCTATCACTTACATGTGGAATCTAAAAAAGGACACATGGGAGTTCCTGTCGTGGCACAGTGGAAAGGAATCCAACTAGGAACCATGAGGCTGCGGGTTTGATCCCTGGCCTCGCTTAGTGGGTTAAGGATCCGGCGTTGCCGTGAGCTGTGGTGTAGGTTGCAGGCGTCTCTCAGATCCTGCATTGCTGTAGCTGTGGCATAGGCCAGCAGCTGTGGCTCTGATTAGACCCCTAGCCTGGGAACTTCCACATGCTGTGGGTACAGCCCTAAAATGACAAAAAAAATAAATAAGTAAATAAATAAAATAAAAATAAAATAAGGACACACTGAACTTCTTTGAGGAACAGATACTGACTCACAGACTTTGAAAAACTTATGGTTTCCAAATGAGACAGGTTGGGGGGGTGGGGATTTGTGCTGAGGGTTTGAGATGGAAATGCTATAAAATTTGGTTGTGATGATTGTTATACACCTATAAATGTAATAAAATTTGTTAAGCAATTTAAAAAATGGTAATGCCTAAAAATTATGAAACATACATACACTCTGCAATTCTTTGTTGTTTTAAGTTTTTTATAATGTAAAATAAATTTTTTATAAAAAAGGGAAGAGAAATAAGGATCAATATAATCAAAATTAAGCTTTCTTTTTTTTTTTGCTTTTTTTTAGGGTCACACCCATGGCATATGGAGTTTACCAGGCTAGGGGTCAGATTGAAGCTACAGCTGCTGGCCTACACCACAGCCACAGCAATGCAGTATCGGAGTCGCATCTGCAACCTGCACCACAGCTCATGGCAACGACGGATCCTTAACCCACTGAGAGAGGCTAGGGATCAAACCCGTAACCTCAGGGTTCCTAGTCGGTTTCCATTCTGTTGCACCACAACAGGAACTCCAAAATTAGGCTTTATTATTAAATGAAATATTAGAAACAGTAAAGTGTTTTAAGTCAGATAATCTTGGAAGCTTGAGTGACATTTAATAGAGTATCCTTGTAAATAGGAAAAGAAAGATAGTGGGTGAAAAGCACAGCAAGAGGCCTATAAATGTCACCTGAAAGCATTTTATATATTTTAAACTGAGATAGAGACATCTAAGTAGGGATTATAAGCTGTCTTCAAATTTTTGATAGGCTATTTTATGGCAGAGGTATTTAAATATGCACCTTTTAGGCCTGGAGGGTTTTCCTATGGTGAGCCTGTGAAATTTACAAAGAGAGAAATTTAGATTTGGTATGAAAGTAGACCTTTTCTGTGGTCATAATTCGACAAAAATAGAAACAATCCATCCCATGGTTTCCTCATATTCACAATCTCTGAAGTCATTCAAATGCAATCTGGGAAAAACACATGTTAGAGAACTCATGCAGAAACTCTACGGTCTGCTTGAAAGGGGAGTTAAATACCCTCTAGGCTCCCTTCCAGCACTGAGGTTATGATATTGTGAGATCAGAAGTTTACAATTGTTAGGACATGAAAAGTGTTTCTACAAAAAGTTATTCTTCTTATTAAATTCGGTTCAGGTTACACAGCAAAACAAAAAGGAAGTCTGGAGACAGAGGTCCATTCCAAATTTTCTGATAAATTCATTCATTCATAAACTCAAAATTTATTGTGTCTGCTCCACATCAGGAACTTACATGAGACAAAGAACGGAAAAAAGGCATAGTCCAAACAGTTTGTCCTCTGATGAGGAAAAGAAAGTAACTACTAGAATAAAAGGTAAAAGCTCCTGTTGTGGCTCAGTGGAATTGAATATGACTAGCATCCATGAGGTCACAGGTTCGATCCCTGGCCTTGCTCAGTGGGTTAAGGATCTGGCGTTGCAATGAGCTGTAGTGTAGGTCACAGACTTGGCTCGGATCTGGTGTTGCTGGGGCTGTGGCGTAGGATGGCAGCTAAAGATCTGATTCAACCCCTAACCTGGCAACTTCCGTATGCCACAGGTATGGCCCCAAAAAGACAAACAAAACAAAAAGGTACACACTCTGCTCAGTGGTGATAGAGAAGACAAGAAGAACCTCATCGAGTTCCAAGAGGTGTAAGGGTAAAGATATGAAGAGGTAGACAAGTGTAAGGAAAATGGGTGGATGTGTGAAGAATTGTAAATATTTCACTACTGCTCAAGCTTAGGATCCACAGAGTAAAAGTGAAACTAAAGTCAAAGTCAGATTAATGTGAATTTGGAGCATTATTTTAAGAAATTGGGGTTTTTCTTTGAGGACAAGTGGGAGCCATAGAAAGGACTGAGGTCAATGAAATAATATCAGGTTTGCACTTTAGAAATAATCACCTGTTGGAGTTGCAGTTGTGGCTCAGCAGGTTAAGAACCTGACCTAGTCTCCATGAAGATGAAGGTTTGATCTCTGTCCTTGCTCAGTGGGTTAAGGATCCAACATTTCCACAAGCCTGCAAAGTAGGTCACAGATGTAGTTCGGATCTGGCATCACTGTGGCTGTGGTATAGGCTGGCACCTGCAGCTCATATTTGACCCCTAATCTGGGAACTTCCATATGCCACAGGTATGGCTGAAGAAAGAAATAGAAAGAGAGAAAGAGAGAGAGAAAGAAAGGAAGGAAGGAAGGAAGGAAGGAAGGAAGGAAGGAAGGAAGGAAGGAAGAGGAAGGAAGGAAGGAAAGAAAGGATCACTTGTGCCTTATATCAGATTACAGATATGTGATATCATATGGTATTTGTCTTTCTTTTTCTGACTTACTTCACTTAGTATGAAAGTCTCTAGTTCCATTCATGTTCCTGTAAATGGTATTATTTTTTTAATGGCTGAGTAGTATTCCATTGCGTACATATACCACATCTTCTTAATCTAATCATCTGTCAATGAACATTTGGGTGGTTTCCATGTCTTGGCTATTGTGAATAGTGCTGCAATGAATATGCAGGTGCATGTGTCTTTTTCAAGGAAAGTTTTGTCCCTCCAAGGGGGAGGGAGTGGGATGGATTGGGAACTTCAGGTTAATAGATGCAGACTATTGCCTTTGGAATGGCAGATCCTGCTGTGTAGCACTGGGAACTATGTCTAGTCACTTATGATGGAGTATGATAATGTAAGAAAAAAGAATCTATACATGTATGTTTAGCTGGGTCACCTTGCTGCACAGCAGAAAATTGACAGAACACTAAACCAGCTATAACGGAAAAAATAAAACTCACTATAAAATTAAAAAAAAAGAAATAATCACCTGTCAGCTAAATGAAGCAAGAGATAGAATTTTGATAAGAAAAGGCAAGCAAGTTAAGGGAATATAATAGAATTTCCAAGCAGTGGCCAAGGGAATAGAGACAAAGTAAAAAGAAAAAAGAGCCAATAAGAACATAGAATAGACAGGTTTTAGCCACTAGCTGGATATGATTTTGAGGAAAGTAGCAAAATTAAATAGGACTACAGTAAGTCTGAGTTTTACAATTGGTGAGTCTATCCAAGATAAGGAAAGTGAAAAGAGAAGCTTCTTCTGAGTAAAAATAAAATAAATAAATACAAAACAATGAACATTAACAACCTGAGAGCTCCTGTTGGAATTATTAAGAGAACTAATGTCCTGGACACACTTGGAAAAAACATTCTGGAGCTCAACTTAAAGAACTGAGCTGGAGACCCACATCTGGGAGTTCTCAGAACATAGATGTTAGAGGAATCTATGGCTATGAATGATACTGCCAAAAAAAAGAGGATATAACCTGCAGTGGAGGAAGGACAGAAATTTATAGACCTCATATATTTAGGAGAAAAGCTGCAAAGGTGAAGTAATTGCTAACGGGTCAGTCACCATGACTGACCTTACAACTGGAAATAACCTGAACTGCTGGATAAATCATACAAAGCACCTTTTTAAGAACTGAAATAAGAAAAAAAGAAAGTAAAATTTCAGCAGCAGTGAAAACAACGTGAAAGTGGAGATCTGTATGGTACAAAGAAGACTGATGTCATCTAACTCTAAAGGTATTTGCTTAATGCAAGTGATGACACAACCCCTCAAGGTGCAGGGAGCAAAGGACAGAACCTAGGGTCAGGCCAGTGTGGGCATTCTAATAGACACCTATATAAAGCTGAGTCCTCCAGATATCCCATCCTCAGAACAAGGGTAAACAAAAAGTAATTTATCTCCTCCTGAAAAAGGCAGGCAGGCAGGAAATTTGCCTTCTTAAATTTTAATGTGAAGTGAAGAGAGAGGAAAAAAAAAAAAAACCTCCCTATAAGAATTCATAAGGGCAGCCTAGGTTTTACTGATAATACCTAGTTGTTCCAGAAACTCCAGTGCTTAGAATTTAGTTTCAAATTGTTCCCATCCCAGAGGATCAGGAGAAGCAAGTGCAGTCCTCTCTGGTGGAATGCACTCAACTAGACCTTAAAGAAATCCTCCTGATAAATTTAAAAAAGTATAGGAATCGATGAAAATCATAAAATGTACAAGAAAAACACATATTTACATGAAAGCCAGAAGAAACAACAGACAGTCGAACTACAATACTTTACATATTGGAATTACAAGGCACAGAATTCAAAATAAGTCCAAGGAGAATGGTTAAACAGGTAAAATAGGATTTTTGAAATATGGCAAAAGAGTGGAGCTCTAGAAAATGGCCAGATTTATTAAGAAAAAAAGGAGGGGCAAATAGGCCATTTATATTTATTTATTTATTTTTGTCTTTTTATCTAGAGCCGCACCCGCGGCATACGGAGGTTCCCAGGCTAGGGGTCTAACAGGAGCTGTAACCGCCGGCCTTCGCCACAGCCACAGCAACGTGGGATCCGAGCCGCGTCTGCAACTACACCACAGCTCACGGCAACGCCGGATCCTTAACCCACTGAGCAAGACCAGGGATCGAACCCGCAACCTCATGGTTCTTGGATTCTTTAACCACTGAGCCACGAAGAGAATTCCCCAAATAGGCCTTTTAAAAGATAAATATAGAAGAAGTAAAAAAATCACTGGAGACTTTCAAATATGGCTAGAGATTTAGGAGTTCCCACTGTGGCACAGGAGGTTAAGAATCTGACTGAAGCAGCTTGGGTCACTATGGAGGCACAGTTTCAATCCCCAGCCTGGCACAGTGGGTTAAAGAATCTGGCATTGCCACAGCTGTGGGGTAGGTTGAAGGTGCAGCTCAGATTGAGTCCCTGGTGCAGCCATTAAAAAAAAAAAAAAAGCTGATTGATTAAATAATACACCTAATATCTCTCCTTCTGAAACCCGGTGACAAGGTCAGTTAACCCACAAGGACAGGGAAAGCAAGAGAAGAAATGCTATCAAGATTCCTTGAAAATATGGACAAATTTGGAAAAAGCTAGACAAGCGATCACAGACAGTGTTGAGGCAAAAAGCTGATTTTTAAACTGGAAATAGAATGAGCAGACAACTAATCCATTTTATACTTCAGAATTCCCCAAAAGCTCAAAAAATTGACTATATCATCCACAAAAGTTTAGAGGCTTTGAAGAGATATCTTAAGCTAATTAATTCTCCATATCCCCTTCCCCAGACCACATAGCTGCCTGCCTTTATAAGACTACTGTAATTTTTTATTTTGGAATATTAAACACAGTATTTAAAAAAAAAGAGAGAGAAAGTAAATTTTTGCCACTTGTCAGCAGATTCCCCCCTCTCCCAAGCCCCTTTCCATTCCCCCTACCCAAAACCTCTTACACTACCTGGCTCCCAGAATGCTGGTAATCAGGTCTTTACCCTTTAGAAAAAATCTGGAAAATCTAACCACCTCGGGTGAAAGAACTAAAATTCTGGTATCAGAAGTGTCCCAAAGGAAAGTCTCAATCACATCACCCTTCAATGAAGATTATAGTCAACAGTTCTCAGAGGCTTTCACTCTTCTTGACCATGTGCAGAGAACCAACAACGAGCAGACAACTTGGGAAAGCATCTAACACAAGAGGTAGAGACCAAAGCAAATACACAGGAAGGAGCACCCTAATGGAACAGAGAAGATGCATGGAAAGAAAACCATTTCATATCCTTCCATAAATAGGAAAGATGATACACCATAAAATAAGAACACAATGCCATAAAAAGGAAGGTTCAGGGGAATAAAAGAAGCTTTCAGTGATTAGAAATATAATAGCAAAACTAAGAAACTTTATAGAAGTGCTGAAAGATGGAGTCAAATTAATGTCCAAGTAAAAAGACTGGTCTGAGAGATGCAACTTCCAGATAATGGACATTCCAAAAAGAGATAACAGATGAAACCAAGAGTAGGTAATCATCAAATAATTCATTCCAGAGAATTTCCCACAATTGAAGACTATGAGTTTCCACATCGAACGGACCCTTCTGAAATCGCAGAATGCCTTTCGGGATTTAGTAGAACCTTTCTTCTGTCTTGGAGCAGAAAGAATTCAGAGAGAGGCAGAGTGATAGGTAAGGAAAGAGTTCATTAGCATAGGACATTTGTGAGATTTATAAGTGTGCAGGCAAGAGGGCGCCACCCTGAAAACTTAGTGAGCTGCAGTTTTATAGCCAAAGGAAGAGTGAGAAAAGACCATTTCCATTCTCATTCTTGAAAAGATGTCAAATTTCCATTGCCAGTTCCTCCTGAACTTAGGGCATGTCCCTACCTGGTCAAACTGGGACTGCAGTGGTGCAATGGAAATGAGTAAAAAGGCAGTAACTTATACTAAAATACACTAAATCATCTCAGGTTCCAGTGGAATGTCACTTTTCCCTATATTTTTTATTTTTAGGGTACACAGAAGAGCATGTCCTAGGAATCATTAACTTCCTGGCAGGATGTAGGTCTCATTCCACCACTGTTTTATTGTTTGGGGGTATGTCTCAAGCTTCAGTTGCATTGTTTTGTTGCTAAGAAAACGTGCTTGGTTTTGTTATAAAGCAAGCCTGTTTTCCTAAGTGATCATTAACTTACAGGGGTCTCCCAGTTTTTTCCTATTTATGATCCCCTAGTGGGATTAAGTACTTAATCACCTATTTTGGCCCTTTACTCTCTCCCTACCACCTTAATAGCTAAATTCTCAACTTTACCAAAAGAAGACAATCAATTATTCCTAAACTGACCAATGATAAGAATGCATTAAATTCTGCTATTTAGAAATACAGAGATAGGGAGTTCCCATTGTGGCTCAGTGGAAATGAATCTGACTAGTATCCATGAGGATGCAGTTTCGATCCCTGGCCTTGCCCAGTGGGTTAAGGATCCAGCGTTGCTGTGAGCTTTGTTGTAGGTCAAAGATGCAGCTCAGATCTGGTATTGCTGTGGCATAGGCCAGCGGCTACAGCTCCCATTCGATCCCTAGCTTGGGAACATCCATATGCCTGGGGTGGGGCCCTAAAAAGACAAAAGACAAAGAAAAAAAAAGAAAGAAAAAAAGAAATAAAAGGAAGGAAGGAAGGAAGGAAGGAAGGAAAGGAAAGGAAAAGAAAAGAGAGAAATAGCGATAAATGCTGTATGATCATGCCACCCAAGACAGTGGTTCTCAGAATGCCTTTGTGATGCAGCAGGTTAAGGACATGACATTGTTGATGCAGTGGCTTGGGTTGCTGCTGTGGCGCAGGTTCAATCCCCAGCCCAGAAACTTCCACATGCTGTGAGCCTGGCCAAAAAAAAAAAAAAAAAAAGCTGATGGTTCTCTTTCTTTCTGTACATCCCCTTCTCAATCAGTCCCTGCTTCACATACATTCTGCTCACATGACTGACCTTCTCTCCTAATCATAGAGCCTACCTCTGGCCGCAGCTAGTGATTGTTCTAATCTTTAGATCAGAAAGGCTCCATGATGCTAGTTTATCAAGGGGTTGTGAAGGACAAGCCCTTCTGCTTGCTGGTTTACCTGGTAACTGATGAGCCAACATGATATCAATTCACCCTATAACTGGTAACTTCCCTCTTTCCCCATTAGCAATGAGATGTTGCTCCAAGCCCTTACTTCAGACACATAAGAGCCCCTATTCAATAAACTGTGATATCTCTGTCACTGATGCCAGCTTCCTTCTTTGATCTTGAGGCTGGGCAATGACAAGACCTGCAAGCCTGCAAGCAGCAGCCCAACAAATAATCAGATGAAAGAATCAAAATAACTGTTTTTGAGAGTAGAGAGATGAGCAGGAAGAGGCCCTAGGAACTTCTATTTTCCACAGTTTTTAGAATTTGATTCATTATGCACATGTAGTAATTAGATAAAAATAAAAAATGAAAACTGTAAAATAATCCTGAATAAATAGGTTTAATGGCAGATAAGAGAACAAATGAACTAGGGAAAAAAAATTATTCAGACCATAGCATGCAGAGATAGAGATAGAAAATATTGAAAGGTCGCTTAAAACAAGAAGAATGGTCATGAAGGACTATCGTATGACTACTTGGAGTTCCAGAAGAACAGAGTATTACCTCTGAGGCATTATGCTGAGTTTCCTGGAATTAATAGAAGACTCTGATGCTTAGCATTAGAAATCCCAAGTAAAGTCAGAGAGAAACCAGGAGGTGAGGGTGTCATAGAATCCAAAGGAAGACACATTTTCTAGATTAAGGATAAGACCTGGATCTACAATTCCATTTTGCTATCCTGTCAGCATTTCTTGACTAAAGTGCATAAACATATTTGGCTAGACATTTTTTTAAAAATCAATTTACTCTATTGAAATGTCAACAAACACACATAATAGACACACACCAGGCAGACGGTTTTGGTGCTAACACTACTGGTAAACTCAGAATGATCAAACTAATTTCTGAACATCAACATTGGTTCATAACCAATGAGAAATAAATTTTTCTTTTGGCCAGCTCCTTAGAAAATTTTGCCTGAGACACAATGGAAAAGCAGCTTGAAACATGTTTAACCTATGTCTGTATAATGCTACCACAGTTAATGGAAGAATTAAAACATAGGGAATCAGTCCTTCGGTTTGCTTTCGTGATAAAAACCAGTCTAACTTATTCAACATATTAAATTAGTGATATTGGCATTATGTAGACAAAAACCCTTGGTTATCTAATTAGGGAGTTATTCTCCTTTTCCCTTTCCTTAGCAACCTGGTTTCTGCCTGTTTATTATCCAATCATTATTAGTTTCTACTTGGATGATCAGGTATAATTTAGGCAGTATAAGCATTCATTTCAAAATGGTTAACCCTACATCAGATTGTAGTGAAATTCTTTTGCCCCCAAAATTGTATGTGATTTTAAAATTGTATGTGATTTAATGCACGTGGCAATAGGAATTATGTGAAAAGAACAGGCAATAAAGAAACATTTTTTTAAAAAAACTGGTTCATTTCTTTATTAATTTGAAGCAGTTCTTTAGTGGTTGCTATATGTGAATAAAACACCGCCTTAATTGGCAACAAATGCTGCTTTTTAAAACCACCACAAACTGTGGTGAAATGCAAAACTTAAGAATACCTGTACTAATGCCTTTGGACTTGGCTGGGGATGGAAAATGGGAATAAGACCAATGAACAAGTGACAATTAAACACAGTAAGACTGTGCCTTGGCAATAGGAGCATTTAAATAACACTCCCAAAGGTGACATTTTATAGAAGCCAGGAGCTCATGGGTCCTTTATTTCACAAGCTTTGGATTATCAAATCCAAGTGGTGAAATAATAGCTTCTTCCTTTGTAAGAGAATATTATAATTAACCTTCTCTCCTAAATGTTAGTCCGGGCTGACTTCAATATTACTTTGCATAGTGTAAATATCTCCTGTGACTTTTTTAGTAAAGTATTTGGGGCATTTCCTTTCTTTTCAGATGCTAAAAGAGGTGCTTAAATTCCATTTGGTATCTCTTTGCTTGTCTCTCCTTTTTCAAATGAACATGTCAAGTGTGAACAGGAGAAGAAAATCACCTTATTTCTTTTTTGCATCAGCCAGCTTCCTCCAAGATGCTGAAGAGTTTACTAAATTAAAGTGAAAGCTAAGAAGTAGAGCACTCTGTCTGGGGAATACCACGTGATATTCCCCGAGGATAAGGCAATAGGCATGAATAATGTCCACTCAATTTGATGTTGCAGTTGAAGTAAATGGATTGTTAATGAATTTTGCTATTTATCTTTGTTTTGTTTTGGCCTCAGTCAATGAAGATAAGCAGTCAAGATGATGAGCCTTGGGTCTTGACTGATTCTATTGAAAATCCAATTAAAAAGCTCTTCTCATCTTAGATTATATTGGAATTCTAAAACATAAGGATGCTTCCATTAGTTAGGACAACCGTGATTCAAAGCAGTGCTAGGAAAAGAAGTATTGTTTAATTGCCTGTCAATAGGCTATTGTTTAATATTATTCACCTCAAATCAAACTTGCCTAAAGACAAATCTTCATGCTTTTGTTAGCAGTACTCTGTGACACAGCATTCAAATAAGCTAAGGACCAATAAATCAAATTGAAAGGATTTGAACACAATACCTACTCTTTCTGGGCATTTGTGATATACAAATGATATTTTGAGAGACGAAACCTAAGGCAATTGAAACTTAACGCTCCCTTCTCGCTTCTGTAACATTGCTTGCTTGCAAAGTATCAGTTGTGACAGTGTTTCGCAACAAAGGGTCAATAAAACCGGCCAAGACATAACAAGCTACCATTTAGGAAATTCTCCATCCCCCCCAGGTCTGCAACTTTCAAAAGTCCCGCACGCGCCAATTATAGCCAGTCACTAACCGCCACATCTGCTTCTGTAAACCTGCTTGCTTGCTGAATATTGATCGCGTGATCCCAGGCCAATCATATAGCAGACGGTGTCCCAATTCAAATATCAGCCAATCGGCATCCCTCTCCTTTCAAAACTTTGCGTCACCGGTAACAAGTGCTCAGGGGTCCAGGTTCGAACCTGCAATAAAGGACCCTTGCCGTTTTGGCTTTGACTTTTGACTCTGGTGTGCTCGTTGAGAGGGCGTCTCGCGACCGTGGGCATTACAATTTTTTATTAAAATCTTTAATAAATAAAGCAATATTACTTGGCATGAAAATAAATTGTTTGCAATTACTCTGAAGATGCCAGAATTTGGCCTCTGTCTCAGTGCAGAACTGAAACACAGAGACAGAGTTTTGGGTAAAGGAGAAAAAATAGCTTTATTGCTTTGCCAGGCAAAGGAGGGCCACAGCAGTCTAATGCCTTAAAGATTGTGCCCCCGCCCCCCTTAGAAAGAATTGCAAGGAGTTTTATAGTAAAAAGGAAAAAAATGGGTTTTCACACAGGAATCAAAATTGGGATAAACTTGCCTTTTTCTTTCTTCAGGGGAATATTAGTCATCAAAGCTGGAGTCAGGAGATCTCAGCCTGATCATGATGGTGGTCTTCTGGGTTATTGTCTAGAATAATAGCACTTGTGAAAAGGGTGTATTCATCACAGATTAGAACAAACTAGGAAAGTTCCTGAAAATCATCACCTGCTAATAATTTTTAACCCAAAGCAATTATGACCGGGGTGTCTAATCTATAGCTTATGGATGATTGCATTTAGGGTGCAATTAAGCCAGGGAGAAGGACAAGGAGGCATTCTAAGCTGTTCAACTGTAAAGTATTCGTTTCTAAAAGAAGCATAAGGAATACAACTTTTCTCTTAGGTGTATTCCTTGAGAGGGAACCAGGATCCTATCCCAAGGCTGTACAATTGTTGCTTGACTGTCCTCCCTTCCCTGACCAGCAACTATCTGAACCTGTCCCTAGGAACTCAGAGAAGGTCATGGTGGCTGAATTAGGCCCATTTCCTAAGAACAAGAAATGGAGGACCCAGAAAGACTTTTGTACCCAGGAGCCCCACAGGGCCGTGCTCGGTTTCAAAGACACTACCACTTTAGTATTATTCACATATGGAAAACCAGAACTCCTCCAGACCCTTAAAATTTCTAGTATTTATATGTTGACATTGTACCAGGTATATTATAATTATACATGTACCTTTTACACAAACCTTTCCCCTTAGAAATTATTTTTCATTTATTTTTCCATTCCCATTTAAAACTGTTAACATGAATAGTTGCCTCTTAACGTGTAGAAACTGAGTGAATAAATGTAGGGGTGGAAATATCCACAGATTGGAGTTTTGCCAAGAGAGCCAAGCAAGTCAAATTAGCATGTGTTCCCAGCTTCTGATATAACATCTCACTTTAGTTCTTATTTTCTCTCTTGTTTACATATGCCTTCACCCTCTCCTAACGTCTTCAGGGAAACAAGAATTTATGAGTTCCTACTAGAGATGTGATAACTGTACTCATGTCTTCTTCCTCAATAAGCTTCCTGTCTAGTTTGGAAGATAAGACTGTACAAATGTGAATATTATACTAAATGTTATAGCCTAAGAGTAATGCAAATGAAGTTGTATGGCAACCTCCATCTTTTCAGTGGCACCGTTAATTTACCACATTTCCTAAATACTAAAACAGTATTGATTTTTAAGGCATATCAATTTAAGAATAGTATTTAAAAGGAAAGACATTATATTAAAAGGCACACTATTCAACAATAGTGTACACTTATCTTTAAAATTCCACACCATACTGTTGATTAATATCAGCATTTAAGCCATAACACATTCTAAGTCTCAAGATTGTTCTGATAAATTTTGACCATCAGTGGTTAAGCATAGCGTCACAATGATAAGCAGTACACATGATTCTAATCTCTTTAGCAATTTTAGAAACAACAGTATAATTTTGAAACACATCTGATAATCTTAGAGTTTATTCTCCACTCGATATTTGGCTGAACTCATGGTTATTTGTTTTGTTTTTGAATGGCTGTTAATTAACAGAGTGATGGTTCCTTGGGACTCAAAAATCGGTCCCAGAAACCTGATCTAGTTCTGAAAACTCTATGATCAATTCCAAGTTTTGGAAACACTACGGTCCTGAATTACACCAGATAGAAAAAGACAAGTGATCATCCAATTTGCAGTAACTTTTCATTACAATGCTTCCTAAGGATATAGTCTTTTTTTGAGGATATTTTAAATAACAAATGCTGATACAAATTTAAAATTCAACCAGCTCTGGTGGTATTGAGGTGACTAACTCTTCTCATGTTGCCATCTGATGTAATCAATGTCAGATGAACAGATGCCTTCAATTCTTGGCCATATTTTATCTGTCATGATCTCAGAAGTGACAATGACTTTATAATTTACTTCACTGCCAGCAGCATATAAGCTTCTTTTGACCTCAGGTCTACTTTGACATCAATTATGTTTCCCAATTTCAGAAACATTTAAAGAAAAATTAAATCGAATTTTTGAGAATTGAAAAAATATAGCCCATAACTTACAGTAATTTAATAAAACCACATTTCCCATTTTTATACTTGCCTAGTATACTGGACCCATTTCAAATTTTTGATGCCCTCAGGTTGTTGCTATGCTCTGAGCAATAGAGGTGTGGCTCTGATTTTCTGATGTCAGTAAAAGTAGAGCTTTCCTATATAAAATCGCTAGAAATCATTATAGGAGACCTCCCAGGGCAATGCAGGAACTTAGTCTAAGTTGTTTCCTGAGCCTATAAATGCTCTCCATACATCAGAAGTATACAAAACAGAATATTTAAAGTGTCCAGTCAACTAAACTTTGTCCTGCTAAAATCCACTTTCCAACTTAATTCAAGGCCTAAGTATAAAGGAAGAGGATAAATAAAAGTGAAACTAAACACTCCGAGAACAGTCACATAGGGTCTATGGATGCCATCAACAACAACAAAATGTTATACAAGAGAAATCTAGTTCAGGAGAAATTGGTAAATACAAATTCAGATCTGTTCTTGTAAGGTAAGGAAATAATATCCAAGGGGGAGTTCCCATTGTGGCTCAGTGGTTAACGAATCTGACTAGGAACCATGAGGTTGCGGGTTCAATCCCTGGCTTTGCTCAGTGGGTTAGGGATCCGGCATTGCCGTGAGCTTTGGTGTAGGCTGCAGATGCAGCTCGGATCCTGCGTTTCTGTGGCTGTGGCATAGGCCAGTGGCTGCAGCTCCGATTAGACACCTAGCCTGGAAACCTCCACATGCCGCAGCCATGGAAAAGGCAAAAAGACAAAAAAAAAAAATCCAAGGGAAAGTATTTACATTGGTTATTTGGCAATGGGATAAGTTCTGTGGCTAAACTGGACTGTTGGTAACTATTGGAACTATTTGGAAACAAACAGAAGCGATTCTTGAAGCTACAAAAAAAAATGCTATTGAAAATGGTCATCAAAAATTAAACTGGAACTTCTGTTCAAGCTTAAAAATTTTTGTACACAGAGCAATCAATTACCTTACAAGCACATGGTCCTTGTAGATGTCAAATGTGACTAGATTCAGCCAGCTCTGTACTGGGCAGCTTAGACACTACCCCAGCATTGTCTCAATTACCTAACCTATCTCGAATCCCACAATCTAATTGGTTCTTCATCTCTGCAGTTTTTGATTACATGATTTTCCTTCCCATATATAGCCTTGCTTCTGCCTTCAGACTATAGTTTAGATTCACTCTATCCACTCTTTTTTCAACCATCTATAACTTAAATTATTTTTTTTCTGTAACTGTATAAATTTCAACAGCCTTGTGTGAAGACCCACGTATTAGGGCCTGCTATGTCATTGCTCCTCCCCATGGGCACTGCCTTCTTCTATTTAAGGATGGATCCCTTCAGTGAGACCCACACCAATTGACTGAATAGGAGAGTGCTGTTTACTACAATGAGGAGAATAAGATTAAGTATTAAAAGCAGAGTTTAAATTGGGAGTTCCCCTTGTGGCTTAGTGGGTTAAGAATCTGACTAACATCCATTAGAATGAGGGTTTGAACCCTGGCCTTGCTCAGTGGGTGAAAGGATCAGCATTGCCACAAGCTGCTATGTAGGTCAGAGACCCAGCTCAGATCTGGTGTTGCCCTGGCTACGGCACAGGCCAGCAGCTGCAGCTCCCATTCAACTCCTAGCCTGGGTACTTCCACATGCCACAGCTGTGGCCATTAAAAAAACCAAAAAAAAAAAAAAAAACTTTCAGTACAATAGGAAAATCTCTAAGATAAAAATAAGCTGTTCCTAGACTTTCATATTATTTCTTAATAATTTCTATAGTATATCGGAGTTCTCCTGTGGCTCATTGGGTTAAAGATCCATGCTGTCACTGCAGTGGCTCAGGTCGCTGCTATGGCACAGATTTGATCCCTGACCCAGGAACTTCCACTTGTACCAGATGTGGCCAAAAAAAGAAAAAAATTTCTAGAGTTCAACTCAAGAATAAAGATTAGGTTTCCGAACTTTTAAAAGCATAAAACAGTATCAGACTATGAAATATCTATCCAATACCTATATTTATCTATATATCATCTGCTACTGTAAAATCAACAGAATGCATGAACTCTACAAAATAATTATATATAAAATCATTCATATCTATTTGTCATCAGTAATATATATTTCAGTAAACATACATAAACACAAACATACACATATAATTATGACTAAGATTATTGATATGACCCAGTGTGCTCAAATAAAATAACAACATATCAACAATTATAAGACATATATGCTTACAGAGAAAATCCTATGCAAATCTAAATAATATTAATTGCCTGGATTTGAAATTATTAGATACAGGTTTCATTTTTTCCATAAAAAATTAACTTTATTTTGAAATTTATACCATAAGCGATGATGAACACCACCAGTTTTCAAACAACACCTTCAAAATCTTGATTTGAACCTTGGTATCCTTAATTAAAAACAGCATGATAAATCAGTAGAGAAAATACCCTTCATTTTTTTGAAAACTTTATATTGCATAAACAGCTTATACAGTATTAATCTCATAGATTAATAATTAACATAGATTTTATTTACTTATTTTTTTCTCTTTAGATTTTAATTTCATTCCAAATGACTTTTGTAGGAAACTCAAATTTATGTTAAGAGCTATGCACCTTATAGTTTGGGCAATTATAAGGAAAAATAAGGTTACAGATTTTGCTCTGATCTCAAAGGGATTACATGGGGAAGAAAATAAATTTGAAACAAAATCAGAAGGTTTGCACAGGCTTGGAGAAACTGATTTCTGTGACTAGTATCACCTATCACTAGTGGCCAAGAGTCCAAGTTAAACATGCTTATTCTGAGCCATTAGCACCAGTCACCAGGACACTGGAAATTCAGAGATAATCAGCCATTTGTTAGGAACCTCATGCACAAATCTGTGGTTAGAAAGATAAACAGAGAAACACCTATTTCCAAATATTATGTCATAGTTATTGATTAGTAGGTCTGGAATCACTTACCTACTTCTTAATTGAGTAAACCCTGAGTACCCTTTGGCCACAGTGCAACCTTGGGAAGCATCTATCATCCTCTTCCTTGATTTATTTCTCATCATCTCAAAAGAGAATAAGAAGTTTTGCGGCATTTTATCTAATAAATTTAAAGCTGATTCCTATAGGTAGGAAAGCGTGGTTATATATATGTATATAGAAGGGGGATATATATATTTCCTGAACTGGGGTAGCTGACTATTTCGCCCAACCCCTCCATCAGGAAACATTCTCTTCAGAACACTATGGATGAGGCCATGGGTCAGGGCTGGGGCCTGGTTCAAGTGGGTGGAGTTGCTTTGTTTTGTTAAGCCTTTTCTGCATTTTTTTTAAAACAAAAAGGTATTAAATACCATCTTCGATAGTGATTTGGCTCAGCCAGTACATTCACTTCAGACAGTAAAATGGCAAAACATAGCCAAAGAAACAGTAAGTAAAAGCACCATGATGGCATTAATGTGACATTAACATGCACTCAGATGATTGCTTTGGTTTTGAAATTTCCTCATGTGTCTGATACTGAATAGCCTGTCCACAAACTGAATTATACTCTGCAGGCCGGAGCAAACACTTCTAGCCTTGCAAAATCACAAAGCATATTGGATTTGTGATTTTGGATTTCAGGTTTCTCTAGCATCTATGTGTTAAGCCAAAAATGATGGAAACATACACAATGGAATATTACTCAGCCATTAAAAAGAAAGAACAGCATTCGCAGCAACATGGATGGACCTAGAAATTATCATACTAAGTGAAGTCAGTCAGACAATGAGACATCAACATCAGATGCTATCACTTATATGTGGAATCTAAAAAAAGGACACAATGGACTTCTTTGCAGAACAGATACTGACCCACAGACTTTGAAAAACTTATGGTTTCCAAATGAGACAGATTGGGGGGTGGGCAGATGCACTGAGGGTTTGGGATGGAAATGCTATGAAAATTTGGTTGTGATAATTGTTGTATACCTATAAATGTAATAAAATTCATTAAGTAATAAAAAATGATGGTTTTGACATGACGGTGATTAGTGATTATATACATACACATATGGATGGTCTTGAACTTAGGAAATTAAGTCCCAGAACAAAAGGGCCAGAGGAGTTTCCACTGTGGCACAGGTTTAAGAATTCTACTGCAGCAGCTTGGGTGTCTGTGGAGGTGCAGGTTCAATCCCTGGCTCAGTGTGTGGGATTAAAGTAAAAGATCCAGCATTTCTGCAACTGCAGCTTGGATGGATTCAATCCATGGCCCAGGAAATTCCATATGTCTTGAGTTTGGCCATACAAAAATGGTGGGGAGTGTTGCTGAAATGGAGTACAAAGAGAAGAAAATTCCATCCACTTGAAAAGATTATGAGACATGTATCAAACTAAATCTATAGGAATAGGAATTTTAGCAGGTCAACAAGGCTGAAATAGCATGCTTCTCAGAGGCAAAGAGGCTTATGTTGAGGAAATAGCCATGCAGATGCAGGAAAGTAATAACAGCCCCTTCCAATGTGTAAGAACTACGTGCCAGGTGCAGCCAATATTCTGCACAATTAGACCTAATAACTGGTCTTATTTCACCAATAAGATTATGGGGATAACAGTATTAACAACCCCATCATTTTACAGATGAAGAAATTAAGGCACAAATTGTTCCCATAACTTGCCTCAGAGAGTACAACTAACAAGTATGGGAGCTGGAATTTGAACTGGGTGACTGTCAAGCCCAGATTTCTAACCACCAAACTATTCTATCTATTGATCAAAGGGGAGGACTTCAACTAGCTAAGCAGATTTAAAGACAGACTCACAGACTTTGAACACAAATTTATGTTTACCAAAGGGGACAGACGGTGAGGGGAGAGATGGATTGGGGGGTATGTGGAATGGATGGTCAGTGGGGACCCACTGCAGAGCATAGGGAACCCTTCTCAGTATTCTGTGATAACCTATAAGGGAAAAGAATCTGAAAGAGAATGAATATGAGGATGTGTATAAATGAATCATGTTGTACAGCAGAAATTATCACAACATGGGAAATCAACTATGCTTCAGTAAACCTTTAAAAACTGAAAAAAAATTCTGTAAATAAGTAGATTGTGGGGTCCTTGCCTACCTCCTAAACAGAAGACTTTGAACAGACATTTCTCCAATCGTGTGAGTTTTTGTAATATGAATTGGAAAGAACGTGATTGAATAATTAAGGAGCACGATTGGCACTACTCCAGCAGCTGTTGGATATCATGTTGCCGTGACTGGGAAGAAGTACCTTGCTCAGTAGAAAAACACTATTGAGTAAACAGTGCAGGAACTCACACCTGCTTGGTGCACAGTAAGTGGATGTTCAGCTGGCGTCTTTTCTGTTTCCTGCTGGAGGTTGTAAACAGCACTAGCACTCATTTTGATTGCACAAAGTTTATTGATTCTTGTCTGATCTTACATGTTCTTCAGAGTTTTCCCAGGGATGTTTCCCAGGTTTATGTGTGCCCGCTTTGATCAACAAGTTTATTATTTTTAGTTTTCCCAAAATATTTCTCTGGCCCTTTTTAAGATCTTCGTTCTTGAAATTCCTGAAAGAAATTTAATTTGGTTATTGCTGTTCTGGTATAATTTACTCCTTCCCTCACCTTCCCCCACGCCCCTGCACACACCCATTGAAACAATTAGTTTTATGACACAATATTTGTAAATGTGAATTTTTTGGTAATATTGCTCTCCTGTACTAGCAAAAGACATTTCATTCAAAATTCAGTAAGCAATGTGGAAGCATTAATGGTTTCTTAACAGGTAAGTGTTGTATTAAGAGTCATAAATTAGAAAGATTAAATATCCTGTAAATGCTTTGCAGTGAGGAACAAAGTGGAAGAAAATAAGGATGAGCCAAAGATGTCTGCCTTTGAAATCTATGTGACTGGGTGAAGAACAGTAACATTAATAACCCCAACCACGAAGACTTAAGGACAAGTGTGATAAAAACATCTCCACTAACCATATTTTAGAAATAAATATAATTCTTCTGTCATGAACTTATAGTTGTCTGTAACGAATTTAAATGTCACATTGTTTCCCCAATGGCACACATTCCAGCCTAAAAAACTACTTATAAGAAAAAATTAAAATCAGTCTCTTCAATAATTTTGCTTTTCCATAGTCACTCTCTTTCTCTGTGTTTTTGAAAAGGCTGTACCCAATGCTATGAATAGACAATTATGTGCAATGCCTATTATAAAGTACCTCATGGCTAAACTCACCCGCTGCTGTGTTACCATGGAATTTAACTCTTATTAATAAAGCATAAGAGCAGTACTAAAACTGCACTTAAAATCTGTCTGCTTACTGGAAGTCTATTTCTTCTGCTGATATTTATCCTTACACTATGTTTTCAATAATCAAAATTGGAATGAATGCAACAGTTGGAGATCAAATATTCATCCTAAGGCATTTTATGACAGGCATAGACTGAAAATTAAAGCTAATTATCTGGTAATATCAGCAAAAAATCAAAGGTAAAATTTTACATTATTGGGAGGGGGATTTGTCATAAGATGTAATTACTGGTCTATTTTCCAACACACACACAAAAGTATTCCTAGTTACATTTAAATGTACTTTGATAGTTTTCAGTGGAATTGATAAATTATGAATTAACCTCAACTCACCTTCCTCAGATGAACAAATGTCTACAAATTATCTAAGTGCAATAATTAGTTGGAACATGTCTGAACTGCCTGTCGTTATCTCTCGACAAATTATTTTGTTCATTTCCAAGTTAGTATAATGTATGCAACTTGTTTGTGTCTATAGCAGACATTTTCTATGAAGTAAGGACAGATTGTGGCATTAATGCATTGCCCAAATTTGTTTTGAATTCTGAAACTTAATTCTAAAATCGCAACAGTAGGGTTATGTTTGGTAAAGTTAATTTTATTATTTATTTTATTATTTTTCATGGAAGGAATGAATTTGGTTACTCTGCTATACATCAGCTGAAAGGATTAAGATTTTAATAAATGATCTGAACAAGCTAAATAAGCTCAATAAATAAGATAGGTATGTGGGTAGTTTCTTCTATACAAGCAAAAACATTCATTGAGTAATTGTCAATTCAACAACACTTTAATGATCACTGAGGTCTTTTTATTCCCATGGTTCTTTCTACTCTATCCAAATTTCTATTTATGTTGAGAAAGTCTATCCAGTTGTTTAACTGTCTTCATTCATTTCCTCTTCCAGCTGCCGTAATAGGAGTTTTATTCCATAGTTTCACTCAGGTTCATATAAGAGATCTGTAGGATTATAGCAATATCACATACTTCACATTCAATGAAGGTGACCATTTCCCTCCAAATGAAAAAGCTGGTGTAGGTGGAGGTAGTGCCAAATGAAAAACTGGTGTAGGTGGAGGTAGTGCCCTTGGAAATACCATACCAGAAGATAGCCCAGGGATGACTAGGAACTATGACTCTGCCGTAATAAGGCATCAGAGTAGATCTGGGGATCCACCTACTGTAGAAAAACAGAGCTAATCTGATCAAGGACTTTTGAAACAAATTGACTCTGAAGCATTTGCTCCCTGTGGGATAATACAGACTTGTTTGGTTCTCTTGGCTGCCACTGATCCTACTTTTAGAAACAACACCTGCTAAAAAATCCAGTCATCTGTCTATAATGTCAGAATTTCATTCCCCAAAACAATGGTTTGTTACTTTAGATGCATATCAAATACCTAGGGAATATCTTGGTCTGGGAGTTATCCAAAGCCAATTAAATCAGAAACTCCAGAGAGAAGCTGGAGCAGAATTTGGTGTTTGGTAAGGGTTTGCTGTGGTTGCGAATCACTGCACTAAGACATAAGGCCGCATGTGTCCTACTCTCTTGGTTTTGGTCACCTTACCAAGTTGAAGCCTTGCTCCAGGGGGTCGCCCATTATGGCCCAGATCACATTGCCTGATTTGCTGCCCCCAAGATACTGGGCTGGGCTGATGGTTGGGTTTTGATACCTACTTGTTAAAAATCAAGGATGGAGAGTTTAGGAGAAGAATTAAAACATAGTCATGGAATAAGAGGACTAAAAATAAATTATTGTGAAACAAAGACAGCAAACAAATGGTGAAGAATTCATGCAAAATGTACAGGGGAACAGAAATAAGCCTTATTAAGGAAGTCCACAATACAGAGTATAGAAACCCAAATCTTTACCCAGTTGTGAGTAAGGCTCCCCCAGATCCATCTCTAACAATCCCTGAAGAGGCTACTTAATGCAAGACTTTATAAAGACAGATTGATTGACAGTGATGGAACGTGTTCAGTGGGATGAGAACAGTACAGAGTCTGCTTCTGGATATGCACACACACCATGTGATACATCTTTGCTATTAACTATGAGTTTCTCTTCTCTAATTGGTGGACTCCTTAAGCAAAGTAGTTGCTTCTCACGCGCCAACAAATATCATTGATAGGTTAGAGGTGACAGCCTCAAGAATGTACTGAGGACTGTTGAGGCATACTGGGATCAATAGAAAACAAATGCCATATTGAATCAGCAACGCCAGAGAGTGCATGCTGGCACCCAGGCAATGTGCTTGCTCACCCTGTCATAGCCACGTATGACTAACATTCATGCTCCTCACCCCATCCTGAATTGTTTTCCTCATTCCCTTTATCTGGTTCTACTTAATTTACCTATCCTTTCTCTGAATTCAAGAGTTCTAATACCCTACATTATCTGACTAGGAGCAGGCATTTTCGCATATCTTTTATACTAATTGAAAAAAAAAAATCCGTAGTTATTTCCTTCTTATTATTAAGAGTCTAGACTTTAAGACTGCTTAGTGAACTGTGTTATTTTGGGAGACAGGGGAGGGAAAGGGACTGTAGGGGAGATGAGTTCTAAGATTTCTGGTCTTGCTTCAAAAGATCTAAAGAGTTTCTCTTTCCCTGTTTTTCTAATATATTCTGGAAAATGTTTGGCACTAATAACGTTTTCCAGAAATAACTTTTTCTTCTTTCAAAACACCGTCTCCTTGTGTTTTCCTTTTCCTACTTGGAGCTGACTTGCCATGGTAGGAAGGAATTTCTATTCTACTCTGGGTCTGCATGAGAAAAAGCAACCTCCAAGCCGAAGTGCAAATGCACCTCCACCAGAGGCCAAGGACTCTGGGTAGCTTTAAGTCTGAGGCAAATAAGAACTTGTCTTGTAATGCTATCATACCCACTTCTACTTAGACTACACTAAAATTATTGTGAAATCATGACCTAAATTCCTCCAACATGTTTATTCAGCTATTTCACAAGTAATAGTTTCATACGACGTAGTTTTGTCAGTATTAGCATATTTCTCAGTCCACACATTAAATTTATGAAAAGGAAAATCTGATTAAAAATACAATAAAATAGCTGAATTTCAGAAGTGTCTATAAATTTAGCATAGAACCTAAAATGAAAAAAAAAAAATAGGGCATACTATTTGGCATCTAAATATTCTGTATCCGATCTCCTATAAGATTCTGTTGTCTAATGTTATTAAACTCATACAATCATTACGTCCAAGTAAAGAACTTCACGTCTTCCATATTCTAGATAAAATTTAGAAAGCTTTAAATAAATTCATGATATGAAATGAAGCTATCTTGATCCATTTAGATGTTACAATTATGGAAATAAATATCTGAACTTACTGGAAAAAAAAAGACAAAACTGTGACAATATTTATCAAGGAAAAATGACAAAATGGCCACAATTAAATAGTATTAGGAATAAGAAATGAGTTAACTATAGATTGAGTAGAATTTTTTAATCATGAAGCAGTAGTAAGAGAAACTTAATAACTTTGAAAAAAAATAGATTAAAGGAATCGTTTCCTGATAAATTATAACTTAACCAAAATAGTGTAAGAGAAAACTTGACCCAGAATCATTTATATTTGTTACAGATGTATTTCTTATGAATTTCTGTCTAATAAAAGGCACCATTAAGAAAATATAAAGACAAGTCATAGAAAACAAGAATGATTAGGTGGGTCAAAGAATAGGATATATTTGAATAAATATAACATTAAAGATCTCAAACTCAAAACATATACATATATGTCTGTATGTGTGTATATAAGTGTGTGTGTAGTTATATATTCCAGTAATTTTTTCAGAGGAAAAAAACAGATATCCAGTAGAAAACAGGTAAAATTTTGGAACAATTTGTTCACAAAAGAGGATATCCAAATGGTCAATAAACTTTAAAAAGATATGTTCATTTTCACTAGCAATAAGATAAACACAAATTAAAACTTCAATGAGACAGCACTATTCATTCACTGAGAGGGTTAGAATGAAAAGACTGACAATACTAAATGATGACAAGGATATGAAGCCACTAGAACTCATGTACAGTTGGTAAGATTGTAAATTGGTTCAACTGCTAAGGAAAACTGGCAGTATCCACTAAAGATGCCCTAGGCATTCCCCATGACTCAGAAATTCTAATCATGGGCATATGCCCAACTGAAGTGTGTATATATGTGTGTGTGTGTGTGTATGTGTATGTGTATAAAAATAGTAGAAAGACGTTTGTAATATACTATTAGTAAGAACAGAATACTAGAACAACTCAACTATCCATTAACATTAACATGGATGCTAATAAATTATGAATAATTATTTATTCACGGATGAATAAATTATATTAAGAGGGATTTGTTAGTTAACTTAATCATGACATCATTAGTGTCTAGCTTCTTCCAAAAAAAAAAAAAACACACAAATATAAAACACATACACACATCATTTCCCTGAAGCACCAGCATGTCGAAAACCATAATACTATTACGGTTTCCTATTCAGAAGGAAAAGAGCATAGCTTGAGTAATGAACTAAACAAATGAGATATCAGATGCTAAGTGTATACATATCACATGAGGGAATGCTATAAAATAATGAGAACGAAGGTTATGCAGTAACAGGAATTTCATAAAAGTAACATTAAGCAAAAGAACCCAAATACAAGAGCTCATAGTATAAGATCTCACTTACATGAAGTTCAAAACTAATTCATACTATTTTAAAGAACATTTTTGTTCAACTTCACGTGTGCACACACAAGTGTATGTGGTGAACAACGCTTTTCTCTGGAATTTTACACAACTCATTCTGGACTTGTTCGAAATCAGGCTTCCAGTTAGTCGTAAAGTGAAACCCAGTAGCAGCCACTTGCAAAGAAGAGTTTACAACCCACCTGGAAAGCCACCCAGAGACCTGAACCCAAAAAGCTACCTAATCTTGTACTTCCTCTTTTTAAATCTATTTCCAGCTTTTCCAATTTCCTCACAAAGAGAAACTGCATTTGTACTTGAACAGTGTTGCTGTGTCTTGCCAGGCAAACAAGTAAATTCAGCTTTATTTTAGAGTGTTATGTAGTAGTATTATTACTATTATTATTTTTTTTTAATTTAAGAGTTGGTAGAGGTCAGGATAGTGGACACACTTATGTAAGTTATGTTCATTCGGGGGTGCTGGTAACATTCTAGCTCTTGATCGGTGGTGGTTACAGTGCTGTGTTAATTCTGTGTAAATTTGTTGAGCTCTACTTTTATCACTTTAGTGTATGTTATAATGCAAACAAATTCTCTTTAAGAAATACAGAATCTTGTAGCAGTTGAAAATGTTTCCAACAAAATAAGCTACCTCTCAAAAGCACACTATGATGATTTACAGGCTAGTTCCACTACACTTTTAAGGAACAGATAGTTCTTAACCTTGCTCTAGAGAATAGAAATATGAAGACTGTGCCCTTATTCTTTTTTCCAGGTTAGTATAACTTTGACAGCAAAAGCTAGACTGTGGAAGAAAAGCAAGTTACGAACAGAGCTCACATATGAATATGACACAAAATCTTTTTTTAAAAAAATTTAAATTTAGCAGAGAAATGAACAAACAATGAACATAGAGTACAGTAAATCAAATTCATCTATCCAAAGCCAGAATTTAGCTTCAGTGCCTTTCATATATGTGTAACCTCATACAATTTAAATATTCACGCAGACAATATTAGAGTCTCAGAAATATCAAAGATACATGTAAATACTTTTCTTTAAAAAGATCTGATTGCTCCATTAGCCAACTAATCTTTTTCTAAGAATCACTAAGGATGAAGAACGTGGAACGAGTGGGGCAAGTTTTGGTTATGCTCTGATTTATTTATTCACCACACTCTTGCAGGGAGCAAAGCCTATCCATGAGGCCGGCTGTTCCGGATCCAAGGAAATAACGTGCTTACATACATCCAGGCTCAGTGGTCTTCAGAGTGTGGCGCCCAGACCAGCAGCATCCATACTGCCTGGGAACTTGTTAGAAATGGGTATTTTTCAGGCCCCAAGTGAAACTGAACTAAATGACGGACGCTGGAGATGGAGCCCAACAATTTGTGCTTAACAAGCTCTCCAGAGATTCTGATGCTATTTAATATCTGAGAAGCATTGTCCTGTAGTAATCATCTCTCGTTGCAAATAGGCAAGCTCTGTATCTACTGCCATATCTTCTTTCTATTTAGTCCAAGAGATAAAACGATAAGAAAGAAAGTGTTGGAAGGAGGTGTAGCCCCCTACCAAAACAGGCTAACTTTTCAATAGAAATGGAGAAAAGTGAACCCATGTGTAACTTACCTAAATATGTGAGAATATTGTGAAATATGAAAATAATTTAAGAAAATGTATTCTGAGTTATTTGGAGTGAGATTTTTTGAATATAAACTTTTATTATTTAATTACACAATAATACATAGTAATTGTGAAAAATAAGACAGATATGCATACAAAATGAAACAATTGTAATTCCATTATCTACAGATAATCTTCTAAATAACATAAATTAATGCATTAATGTATTTATAACCAGCAGGGCAAGTTCTATATCATTAATTCTGTTCCATAATTTTCTTAACTATACTTATTATACTTTGGTGCTCACTCTTCCAAATCTTAAATAAAAGCTGGTCTCATACGATATCTGTAATTTTGTAACCATATTCTATGCAAAAAAGTAATAGTAAAGCTATCTACATCTCTTTCTATAACACATTTTATTCTGTAGTATTTTAATTGTTTCATATCATTTTATTAAATGTATCACAATGTACTCAATCAGTTATTGAACATGCAATTTTTCCAATACTTTAATACTACAATGAACATCCTTGTAGCAAATATTTGCTCATACACTAAGATAAGAATGTTAATGCAAGTTTTTCTTTAGTTTTTCTCTCTCTCTCTCACTCGCTTGCTCTCTCATACACACACCTACACACACACACACACACACACACACAATTGCTGTTCTTTAAAAAAAAGAAAAAACAGTTTTTTTCATTCTTACATGTATCTTTGGATCATTCAGCAATGGTTATTACCTCCACTGAAACTTTTAAATTGATATTAAATAGAATATGACAAAAATTTTGGTTCTATTTACTTCAACACAAATACAGTTAATTTTAAGACACTCCTTGGCTGTTTTTCCTCTTTTGTAAGTAATTTATTCATACACTGCTCATTTCTCTATCTTTTGAAAGTTGTGTTGTTTTTTAATATGGCAAAAAACAGTACATATGTGGGTTCTGCTTTCTTTAAAAGGTCAAACTAGCAGCAGCGTAGAATAAAAGCTCCCTTTATGCTCTCACTCAAATTCCAGTCTCTTGCCCAGAGATGCCCATTGTTTGCAATTTGGTATATATCTTTAATCACTTTCTCTCGTCATTTATACATATACTAATATACCAGTCATTTTTTATAAGATTTGAACGATACTCTACAGAGAGTTCTCTAATTTACTTTTTTTTCTTTCACTGTATGCCATAGGAATTATTCCATATCTGTACACAGTAGACTGTATATACCACCATTTTAAAAATCATTCTTTGACAGCTGAATATTTCAGTTGTTTTCAACATTTCAACATTGTAAACAATGTCCCAATGTTTTACATATAGTCTTTCGCATGTAACCAGTCAGTTAAGTATGATTATATTAGAGTAAAATTAAAAACAAAAAACAAAAACCTGTCAGTTACATATCTATTCAAATCCTCTGAGGGGCAAGATTTTACCCTGTCCTACCCCTGGATAAATAATCTCCATAAGACCCCTAATGTTATTTCTTGGACACTTAGTCAGTCTTTTGGTCATTTTAGTCACAATAATTATGCCCCTTAACGTGTATGCTAAGTACTTTCCAAGTATATACTTTCTTTTTTTCCCCACAGGTATATTCTTTCAATCTTTGTAAAAACACTAGGAAGTAAACATTATGATAAATGCCAGTATTTGAGATGAGGAAACTGAGGAACAGGGCTTACATAAATGTCACTTAGCTAGTAAACAGTGGAATCAGGGTTTGAACGTTTGAAAATTTGTTTTAAATCCCACTCTTTAACCACGCTCTCAACCCAAATTTATAAAGATATTCTCATTTTCTTCTTAAATCAGTACTGTTTTTATCTTTCACATCTTGAAATTCATTTGGAACTGAATTTTTGCATAGTGAGAGATAGAAGACTATAGTGGATTGAAAAATGTCCAAATCCATGTCCATCTAGAAATTCAGAACGTGACTTTACTTGGAGATAGGGTCTTTAGAGATATAACTTAGGAAGGATCAAGATGAGATCCTACATGGAATTCCCTGGTAGTACAGTGGGTTACGTTTCCAGCTTTGTCACTGCTGTGGCTTGGGCTGCATCTGAACCATGGGTTTGATCCCTGGCCTGGGGAATTTCTGTATGCAGTGAGTGTGGGCCAAAAAAAAAAAAAAAAAAAAAAAAAATTAAGATGAGATCACATTAGAATCCAATGAGATAGTCCTTATGCACGAGAAAGAGACAGAAAAGGACAATACAGACACACACGGAGAAGAAAGTAAGGACAGAGGCAAAGATTGGAATGACGTGCCTACAAGGCAAGGAACACCAAGGATTGTTGGCAATCACCAAAAGCTAGGAGAGAGGCACAGCACAGTTGCTTGCTCAGAGGCTTCAGAAGGAATCAACATCTTGATTTAGGACTTCTGGACTCCTGAACTGTGTCAATAATAAATTCCTATTTTTTTTTTGTCTTTTTGCCTTTATCTAGAGCCACACCCACGGCATATGGAGGTTCCCAGGCTAGGGGTCTAACAGGAGCTGTAGCCGCCAGCCTTCGCCACAGCCACAGCAATGCGGGATCCGAGCCACGTCTGCGACCTACACCACAGCTCACGGCAGCTCACGGCTGGATCCTTAACCCACTGAGCAAGGCCAGGGATCGAACACGCAACCTCATGGTTCTTAGATTCGTTAACCACTGAGCCACGAAGGGAACTCCATAAATTCCTATTGTTTAAAGCTACCCAATTTATGGTAATTTGTTACAGCAGCCCTGCAAAAACTAATACAGGGATAAAAATATTTGTCTTCCAAACCCACATCAAATTGACCCAGCACCATTTATTGAAAAGTAATACTTTACCTGCACTGTCACCTTTGTCATAATTAGGCAACTAAATTTGGGTCTCTTTGGGGATTCTCTGTTCTGCTTTTTTTATCTGTACGGAATCATCTTACCATAATTTTATAAGAGCTATTTTTTCTGGAAATTTATGTTCTTTAGCTTTGTTGTTCTCCAAGATTGCCTTGGTTTTTCCTTATGATATTAATTTCAACATGAACTTTAGAATTAGCTTAGCAGTTTCCATAAAACATCTTCATGTGAGAGACAATTGGCATCTTCACAATATTGTCTCTCAACTCATCAAAAAGATATAGCCTTCCATTAATTTATATATTCATTAACTACACTTAACAACAGTTTGTGTATTTCGATGTGAGCAGTTTGTACATCTTTTTTGACTACTTTTACTACATTTCAACTTTTCTGATGCTATCATGAATGGGCTTATTTTTAGAAGTGCTCATTCTCTATGAACTTTTTGTCTAAATATATAGAAATACAAAATATTTTCACATTTTGATCTTGTGTCTACTGACTTTGCTAAATCTTTTTTGTAATTTTTAGTTTATCTTGGATTCTCCTGGATTTTTTATGAATATGACCATGGCATCAATGAAGAGTCACAGTTTCATTTTCTAATTCTCAACCCTTATAATTTCTACTTTTTCTTGCCTTATTGTTGTGGTCAGAACTCCACTGAAAGGATGAATAAAAGTAGTGGTGACAGGGAGTTCCTGCTCTGGCGTGGTGGGTTAGGGATCTGGCATTGCTGCAACTGTGGTGTAGGTCATAGCTATGGTGTAGGTCGCAGCTATGGCTCAGATTCAATCCCTGGCCTGGAACTTCCATATACAGTGGATGCAGCCATTAAAAAAAGAAGAAGAAGTGGTGATGACAGGCAAACTTACGTTGTTTCAGCCACTTCCCCAGCTCAGGTCTAGTATGAACAGAATGCCTGCTCACTGGGCTCCTCTGAGTCTTCCAAGTTGAAGCAAGAGGAAGAGGGAGGAGGCGCAGGGAAGGTCTTCCTTGACTCTGCATTTTTCTCATCTGGTAAGAGCAGATATTCAATCAGATACAGTGCTCCCTGGAGATTGCTCAGCATTGATAATCTCCCCAGTAGTCTCTTTAGGCAGGCAGTGCCTCCTCCACTTAACCCCTGATTTCTCTATAATTCCACATAGATTTCCTTTTTGGCTCTCATCCTCATCTGCCTTCCAGGAAGCCTTCTTGGTTTCAGTCCCTCTAAGCTGGCTTTGTAATGCCTGCGGTCGCGAGACCCCCTCTCAACGAGCACACCAGAGTCAAAAGTCAAAGCCAAAACGGCAAGGGTCCTTTATTGCAGGTTCGAACCTGGACCCCTGCGCACTCGTTACCGGTGATGCAAAGAGGTCCCGACTGCAGCGAGTACAGGGTTTTTATGGGCACACACAAACAAGTCGGGGGCTTAGGGGAGGTTTTCAAAGGAGAGGGATGC
>PVHT021183693.1:2517058-2543942 GCA_004024745.2 Catagonus wagneri | reverse complement strand
TTTCAATTGCCTTAGGTTTCGTCTCTCAGCTTCAGGCCAGCCCCCTTCCCATGCTTGTTCATAGGAAGTATCCATGAAGACTTTGTACCTTCAAACCATAAAAGGACCAAAGGAGCCATCTCTTCTTGCTCTCCCATGACAGCCACCAGCCAACCTGTCTCTCAATTCAGGATTTTCTGGTTGCGGACCTATCCCAGGAACCTACACCTCATCAACTCCAGGAGACACAGGTCAACAGTCTGAATGGTTTCCTGGGAAGTCTTTCTCACTGGGCTTGAATTAAGATGGGTTAATTCCGCTCCCCTCACCCACAGCAGGAGAAAACAGAAGACACAACAGTACCCCAGACTCTTGCAAAAGACTTTAATCTTCTTGCTTTATTTAAAGTGGGTATTGAGCTGAGGATAACAAACAAATTTCCATCCCTCTACTTTTTTTGATCTTCTCTTCACATGTTCCCTTTGAATACTTGTGACCTATTCTTTGAAAATTCTGCAGAAACTAAGACGGAAGAAATCAGTTTTCCTATTGTGTTTTGGGCACGTGTAAATATTTGCCCATTTCCACATTCTTTGTGTTTGGGGTTTTTATTTTATAAAAATTCTTAATTAAGAACATCTGGAGTTCCCGTCATGGCTCAGTGGTTAATGAATCCGACTAAGAACCATGAGGTTGCGGGTTCGATCCTGGGCCTTGCTCAGTGGGTTAAGGATCCGGCGTTGCCGTGAGCTGTGGTGTAGGTCGCAGACGCGGCTCAGATCCCGCGTTGCTGTGGTGAAGGCCGGCAGCTACAGCTCCTGTTAGACCCCTAGCCTGGGAACCTTCATATGCCGCGGGTGTGGCTCTAGATAAAGGCAAAAAAAAAGAACATCTAAACATCTAACCATATGTTATAATTTTCCCAGTTTAATATATCATCCATCTTTATTATCTGAATTATGAAAAATTCATGGGGTAATTTAGATTAAAACATCGTATACAAAAATTTGTATTTCATTACTACTTAAAGAAAAACAAATTATGTGAGAAAATTTATAAAATAAAATAGCCTAGTGTCATATGTTGTTTTGAAGCTAAATACCATCATAGCAAGTCACTGTATCTTGAACTTTAACTCTTCACTCCAAGTACCCAGGACCCTGTGCATATTTCTGGAGGTTTGTACACTTCCTGGTCCCCTGTGGGTACAGAAAACTTCAGTGTTAAGCACTCTTTTTCAGGCTACAACATTGCCTAAATTGCCTTACTTCTTAGCCTGTGATTACAGTGCTGGGACCATACACTGACAGAGAATTCATTACAAATACTATACTGGGCAGGGCAAAAAGAAACCAAAACAAGAAAATTTCTCTGTACTTTAGCTTCTGTTGGCTAGCTGTGGAAGACCAGTTCCATTTCCATGGAAACTATGCAAACAACATCCTTCTTGCATAATAATGTTCTTACTCTGAAAAGACTTAGCTGGCCTACATGCCTCGGCTGCATGAAGACATCTAATTAGCATTTTTAATGCTGCAATTCAAGGCAACCCTGCTTGTTCTCTTCTAGAGAGAACTAATATTATTCCATAAATTAGTCCTCCACCTTCCTCAGGGTTCAAGTTGAAATCTTACTTCAAAAGTCTTCTGAAGGGGAGGTGAATCAAACCTTCTGTCCTTTGCTTCTTAACTTTTAAAATATACATTAAAGCAACAGGATAAACTGTTAAATAGTCTTTTTATAATTCATTTGGTTTCATCACATCCTAATTAGGTCAGTCCTCCAATGGTATAAAATTTAAAATACTTCCTCACTTGTGTCAGTATTTTACGTGTAGAAAAGGTCATTTTCTAAATTGCATCCATGTATGGATTAGACAGTAAATCATTCATCATAACATGATTAGCCATATCTCTTATGTCAAACAATCATATAATTTGAGTCAGAAGAAAAACGAAAGGATAAATATTTGCTCTGTTGATACTGTACTTTTAAAAACATAAAATTGTATCTCTAACACAGGTAAAAGATGTCTGTGTTCAGACGTGGTAACTTCTACCCCTCTGGCTCTTCCTATTTATTAGTCTCTCTACAGTCTTTAAACCTCCAAGTTTCCAAAGCCCAGTAACACTTTTTTTTTCTAATCTACACCCTCAATCCCTAAACAACCCCATCCACCCCATAGAAGCAGTCAAAGCCTCTGACATTTCCATCTCAGTACAGATGTCTCCACTGAAGTTCATGCAAATATATGCAATCATAACTTGTCCTTTCACTGAAACTTACCAGAAAGCTCAATCTCTTCACTCCCAAAGCTGACCCCTGGCTCTGGCCACCTTAAGCAAGGCTTCCTCAAGAAGTCTCCATCTCAGCGAGAAGTGTTGATGTACTTCCACCTCCTACAACAAATACCCTAGACTGGGTGGCTTAGACAATTAACACTTATTTCCCACAGTTCTAGAGGCTGGGAAGTCCGAGATAAAGGAGTTAGCAGACTCAATGTCTGGTATGAACCCACTTCCTTGTTTGCAGACAGTTGCTTTGTTGCTTTATCCTCACATAGAGGAGAGAGTAATTCTCTCTGGTGTCTCTTCTTAAAAGGGCACTTATCCTATTTATGAGGGTTCTACCCTCATCATCTAATTACCCCCCATCTCCTAATACCATTGCATTGAAGGTTGAAACTCCAACCTATAAATCTGGGTGAGTGGAAGACACAACATTCAGCTTATAGAAAATTTGGAATCACCTCAATACCTCTCCTTCTCTTTCTAGGTACATTCAGTCACCTCCTACAAAAGCTGTCAAGTCTGTCCTCTTCTTTCCAATGAACAGTGCCACCCCAGTGTAACTGACTTCTTTCTTGTACTGGAAGTATACTAGAACGATACCTTCCTAACTGTCCTGTTGGCACCACTATATTATTCTACAGTCTATTGACTTTGTTGGTATTTCAAAATGAGTTCAATGATGTCACCTTCACGCTTTTATAAGCACTTTTATAGCTTCCCACTTTTCTTAAAATAAAGATAGAATATACTTAGACTCCTTATGATCTGACCCCTGGTCTCTCTCAGTGTCTTACTTTGATCCACTTTGCTTTCTTATGATCCGTGTCACATTTTCTTCCATTTCTGAGAACATTTTCAGCAGCATCCCACCTCAGGGCTTTCATACATACATACTATCACCTTGACCCGGCACTCTGTATCCACCTTATACTCCCTTTATCTAATTGAGGACTACTGTGGTGACATAGACATGATGCTCAAGTTCCCTGGAGGAGGAATTTGTTGTCCCAATGGCTGGGGGTACTGTTCATAGATAGCTTCAACTGTTATCCTGATCAGGAATCGCCTCAGATACAGGGAACTGCCTTGTCCAAGGTCATGACCTTTTTGGAAAAGCCCACAACCAATGACTGAGGGAGGTGGAGGATAACAGGATAATTCTGATGGGACATGGTAGCTCCCTGTGTGGTCGGCCAAGACCTGCCTCAACAACTTGACTTCTCCCGCTGCCGAACCCTGTTCCTTCCCCTTCCTTCCACACTTGTGGATCTCGATGAGTCTCTCTAGTAAACAGCCTGCTCACTAAACTGTATCAGTCTGCTTCTAATTACTCCTCCTCCAGAGCTCTGCTTTGATGTCACTTCCTGAAGGAAGCTGTGTATTAGTTTCCTAGGGTGGCTGAAACAAATACCCACAAACTTGGTGACTTACAACAACAAAAATTTATTCTCTCATTTCTGGAGACTAGAACTCTGAAACAAATGTGTTGGCTGGACTTCTGTCTCTGCATGCTCAGGGGGTAGCTCCTGACCTGCCTCTAATAGCAGCTAGTGGTAGCTGGCAATCCTTTGCCTTCCTGGGCTTCTAGATGCATCATTCTAATCTGTGCCTCCAACTAGACATGGGCTTCTTCCCTGTGTAAAAATCCTCTTCTGCTTATAAGGACACTGGTCATATTAGACTTAGGGCCACCCTAACCCAGTAGAACCTCCCCTTACCTTATTTACATCAGTGAAGATTCTATCTCTAAATAAAGTTGCATGCCCCAGGTTCCAGGAGTCAGGACTTCACATCTTTCTGGAGCCACCATTTAACTCCTAAGCTGTATTACTAAGGACATATTTGGTTGTAAGTGACATAAATGGTAGCAAATATCTATCACCTTTTCTAGTAACCAAATATCTTTGAACAGTTTCGTGCTAAGATATTTCCCTACTACTTACCGTTAAAGTCCCACGTGTGTTTCCTCAGCCTCAGTGGGAGTAAGGATGAGAGCATGTTAATTCTCATCATCAAAAATATTCCTGCCAAACACAGAGCTGGAAGTCAGAGTGCAAAGAAGCAGTGTCTGTAAAGAATCTCTTTTGGCAGTAGAAAGACAGAGACATTCAGTTTCCAGAGACAGGAGCATAAGAGTCTGGGTACTGTCAACTGCAAACCCATAGTGCATGTATCCAAGGACAGCAGCTGAGGCATCTTCAGCTGACCAGTTATGTCCTGTGATTCTGGATACTGATCCTGGATGTGTTGTTTCTAAGCATGGCTTTCTGGCCAGCCCAAAGATTCAACAGCATTTATAAAATCCTTTTGAAACTGCCTTTCTTCTTAAACTAGTGGGAATTCATAACCATTGTGTGTAACTAAGCTCCTAACTTATGCAGAAATCCAACTTGCATTAGTTTAGATAAAAGAAGACGTGAAATAAATGAAATGTAATGAAAGTAAATTTACTGGTTCAAACCTCTGTAAGGCTTTAGGAAGAAAGTTAGAATCCAATATTCAAAATGCTCTCAAGACTTCTGTTTATTTCATCCCATCCCTTATCTTTGCTTTTCTCTGTGTGACAAATTCATTCTTTAAGATTGATTACCTCCACTGGGGTTGGGGCCATGAAAGGCCCCCATACTTCTAACCTGGGTTTTAAGAGCAGAGAGAAAAGGGTTTCTTTTCTATATATTTTTTGCTGTTGTTGTTGTTGTTGTTGCTCCAGTTTTACAGATTCAGGCCCTTTGCTTGCCCAATTTGAGTTATACATGCCCAATCCATGCATGGTCAGGAAATCAAGTTACTATGAATTCATTCCAATTACTGTGGCCAGAAAGGTCATCTGAATTCATCTAAGAGCACATGCCAGGGTGGAGAATGAGAAGACAGAGGCAGGGTCCCTCTGGTGGAGGCGGGGAGGGGGTGTTTGCAAGTGGGGAGAGAGTAGATGGCAAAAATACAACCACTGGAAAAATCATTATGAGTCTGGCCATTACCTCAATTTACATCTGCTATAAGTGTTTTCTGTGCTAACAGATAAAGTTTTATCTGTGTTTACAAATAACAAATACTACCCCGTTAGGACTTAATGGTAGTCAAATAGGCCATTCTATACATGAATTATAGTAGGGGCTCCATCTAGACACAAACCCTCTGCTATATTCCTAGTGTCTGAGGGATATAGCAAATAGAATATAGGGAGATAATAAGCAACCAAATAAATAAATGATGCTTGGACTCCATGAGTGAATCTAGGAGATAGTATTAGAGTAATCAAGAGGTAGCATAAATTTATAAAAGATATTACTGGCTCTTTATCCAATTTATAAATTATTTCATTTTATATTGCAAGATAAAAGAGTGCTAAAAATAACTTTGAATTAAATTAATGCTTCTCTTAGTAGTTGCATGGATTTAAACAAGTTTCTTCTCTATGATCTGAGTTTTTCTTTACCTATACAAAGAGGATTATATTAGGACAGATATCATAGGATCTTTGTAACTAGTAAGTGTGATATTGAGTGACACATAGTTTTCACTCAATAAATGTTTATTTTGTTATTATTTTCAACAGAACCAATAGTCTACCAGATGTTTTTTACAATCTCAATACCATAATCACATCAATATACCTCTGCCTGTGTTTATTCTAAAGAAAGTACTCTTGTTTTGTTCTAGTACATCTATATTCTCTTGAAAGATATGTAGCCTCTTTCTTTTTCTCTTTTTCTTTTTAGGGCTGCACATATGGCATATGGAAGTTTCCAGGCTTGGGGATGAATCAGAGCTACAGCTGCCGGCCTATGCCATAGCCACAGCAACACCAGATCTGAGCTGCATCTGCAACCTATGCCACAGCTCACGGCAATGCCAGATCCTTTCACCCACTCAGCGAGGCCAGGGATAGAACCTGCATCTTCACAGATACTAGTCAGATTCTTAACCCACTGAGCCACAACGGGCACTCCCCTTAGCCTCTTTCTCAAAAGAAAAAAAAAAAGGTAAATTTTTCATAGGCAGAGAAAATGAGACAAAATCCTTTTTAACCTCTATTCAGTCTTGGGATTGGAAGTGGAAAACAAAGGATTTCTTAAATAAAGAACACATTACTTTGTCTTATTAGTGTCATTTCCTTCTTTATAGCTTTAATCATTAATTCTCAGGTGGAGCACTCGTTGCAATGGAAGGTGGAAAAAAACACTGGGGATTGAGAGAAATTTGTTGAGAGAAACATTAGGTATAGGTTTCCATCTTCCATTCTAAAAGTGAGAAAGTAGTTATATGCAGTCTCAAAATGGGATCTCCTAAATTATTTCCATAACAACAAAACTGACAGATATAATTAGCATATATTCATAATCCTCACGTATCATTTTGATAATCATAGTACAGTTTTTGCCAAACTAAAGTGTCCTTGCTCCTAGAGACAGATTCAACAACGATGATTTCTAGTCCCACATCTGAAGATATAATTACTGTGAACCTATCAATGAGTTTTCTCAACCCCAACAAAATTGATCCCTGGAGAAATTCACCTTTTCCCCCTTACCACTTTGAGGAAAGAAAACAAACCAAAATAATCCTCAAATTCCTGCCCCCAAATTTTCTTCTTCCTCTGAAAAGAAGCAGGTTGGTAAACTTGAGTATATTTGTATGATAAATAAGCATATGGGAAATGTGTCTTTAGTTTCTAATTTTATAATTAGTGTGTTTGTGATATTTTTCCATCTGAAGGACATACAAAAACTAGAAACAGGGCTAGACATTTGTTCAAGTTATTGTTTTTTGAACTATCATTTTAGGAATATAAAAGCGGCTTTAGGGTTCATCTTAGAATGGTACCATCTGTTGTTATTATCATTTCTCTCCAACAAAGACTATATTGTTTCATATAAAGGTATAATCTTATCTGAAAATGAGTTACAAAATGTTAACTTCCAATCTACCTCCCATCTTATTAGGTAATTCTATCTCTAAGCCAAATGTATAACTAACAAATGGCTTCGCAAAATGAAAACATTGTCTTGTCAAATCACTGTTTTTGGGCATTCAAAAGAAAAGTAGATTGCATTTGTTTTGTTGAATATTTTTAAAGGTAATAATTCTTCATACTTCTTTAGAAATGTGAAAAGCATTTTTATCTACTCCATCATCTGAATATGTACTTACTTCTTCTTATTGCAACATCTTCAAGTTCATAATCATAAACTAATTTTTTTCTGTTTTTAAGAGACTGTCATTCTGCTATCTGGCAAAGTCACTCCTTCATCCATGTTTTCTTTCATTTATTCAGCAATATAATTTTTAACACCAATGGTACTGTGTGCCAAATATCAACATGCCTATTGATGAGCAAACACCCACCTGTATCCAGTCCTCACACATTATCTGCATGCCTGGCCTATCCTCACCATTTAGTTCTCAACTCAGATATCATCCCTTCAAAGACACCCAATTGGTCACTATATCAAAGGAGGTGCATTCAGTCTGTTGTATTAGCACTGCCTTATTGATTTTACTAAGCACATCACCATCAGAATGTACAATGTTCATTCATTGGTTTGCATGATTATTGTTCATATCCCCAAGTTACCATACAAGGCCATGAAAGCAAGTGGACTGCCCTATCTCATTCATTTCTGGGTCCCCAATATCTTGAAGAAAAATTAACATATAGCGGAAACAATGACTGTTTGGTGCGTAAATGTAAAATTCTAGTTGGGGAGATAGGCATTTATCAAATAACAAGTATGTGCAAGGGGGAGGGAGTTGGATAGACTGGGAGTTTGGGGTTAATAGATGCAGACTATTGCATTTGGAATGGATAAGCAATGAGATCCTGCTGTATAGCACAGGGAACTATATCTGGTCACTTATGATGGAACACGATGGAGGACAATGTGAGAAAAAGAATGTATATGTGTGTGTGTGTGTGTGTGTGTGTGTGTGTGTGTGTGTGTCTGGGTCACTTTGTTGTACAGTAGAATTTTACAGAACACTGTAAACCAACTATAATGCAAAAAATAAAAATCATTTTAAAAAAGTATGTGCAGAAGCTCAACTATGATGAGTGCTACAAAAGCATGGTATGATTTTGTATACTATAGGAAAGTTTGACGTTATCTAACACTGATGAGGACTATGCTAGGAAAGTTATGCCTGAGCTGAGGGCTTCATATAACATAAATTCAGATAGATTTAAGAGGGTAATATCCATCTGTCCAAGCTCAAAAATGTACAAAGGCCCTAGCCCTAGTAAAGGAATTAAAAGATGGCCAGCATAGCTAAAATAATAGTAAGAAATGAGAGGCTGGAGAAATTAGTACAGTGGCTTTTCACTTTTTGTGACCATGACCCACAGTAAGAAACCCATTTTATATCAATAACTAGTGCATATACACACCCATACTTACATATAGAAGTACAGAAATAACTGATACATTTATTATCCACAAAATAATTCTATACCCACTAATGTGTCACAAGCCCAGTTTGAAAAATATTGGACTACACTATCCATATAAAGACCTCTTTATCCAAAAAGGCCAAAAAAAGACTTAGGGAGATGTGCATTTTTTTTTTTTTTTAGGATTACTTTGTTACAAGGTGGAAATTAGATCGGCTAAGAGATAAGTTTCAGGGGACTGGTAAAAAATTTACACAGAGATAGCGGCAACAGAGATCAAGAGATTGCAGGGCAAAAGGAGAACAGAAAAACAAATCTGATCAATATTTGGAAGATACAAATCAGCTCCACTTCATGAATTGTGTATGAAGAAGGCAGGATATTAAGGACAATTCATATATCTCTGCTGTGCACAACATAGATGATGGTGCCACACAGTGAAGTTGGAAACTCTGGAAGAAGGCTGAATGTAGTGAGTCAAAAAGACATGTCCTGTGACTTCCCATTGTGGCTGTGCAGGTTATGAACTTGACTAGTATCCACGAGGGTGCAGGTTTGATCCCTGGCCTTGCTCAGTGGGTTACAGATCTGGCATTGCTGTGAGCTGTGGTGTAGATCCTAGACTTGGCTCAGATCCCACGTTGCCATGGCTATGGCATAGGCTGGCAGCTGCAGCTCAGATTCCTTATGCCACATGTGTGGACCTAAAAAGCAAAAATAAATAAATAAATAAATAAATAAATAAATAAATAAATAAATAAAAATAGACGTTCTGTTTGACTTGTGTTGACTTTGAGACATGCAAGTGATGATTTGGAACAGAAAACTGGGTGTACAGACCTGAAGTTTGAAGGCAAAGTCTGAACTAGAGATTTAGATAATTGGTTTATCCAAAATTTAAATTACAAGTGTGGATGATATCACATAGAGAAGTGAGTCAGGAAAGAGCAAAGGACAGATCCTTGTGAAATCTCAGCATTCGAAGTGAGAATGCAAAGTGAGGGAAGATGAGCTTGTACAGGAGAATGAGGAGTTAGAAGAAAAAAGCAAAAGAATATGGTGTCATGTAGACTAAGAACTTAGTTCAAGAAGAGAATGTTAATTAATTCTATGTTTACAGTACTGAGAACTTGTATACTACCTGTATAATTTGTATTATTTTTTAAAAAAAATTAATGGAATATAGTTGACTTACAATGTTGTGTTAGTTTCAGGACTACAGTAAAGTGATTCGGTTATACATAGACATATATACATTCTTTTTCAGATTATTTTCCCATGTAGGTTATTATAGGATACTGAGTGTATTTCCCTGTGCTATATAGTAGGTCCTAGTTAATTATCTATTTTATGTACAGTAATGTGTATATGTTAATCCCAACCTCCTAATTTATTCCTCCCCCTCCACGTTTCCCCTTTGGTAACCATAAGTTTGATTTTGAAAACTGTGAGTCTGTTTCTGTTTTGTAAATAAGTTCTTTCATTTTATTTTTATGATTCCACATATAAGTGATATCATATGATATTTGCCGTTCTCTGTCTGACTTACTTCAGTCAGTATGATAATGTCTAGGTCCATCCATGTTGCTGCAAATGGCATTATTTCATTCTTTTCTATGGCTGAGTAATATTCCATTGTATATAGGTACCACATCTTCTTTACCTGTTTGTCTGTCAATGGACGCTTAGCTTGCTTTCACGTCTTGGCTATTGTAAGGAGTGTTGCTATGAACAGTGGAGTGCATGTAACTTTTCCAATTATGGTTTTCTCCAGATGTATGCCCAGGAGTGGACTACTGGTCATATGGTAGTTCTATATTTAGTTTTTAAAGGAACTTCCATACTGTTCTCCATAGTAGTTGCCCCAATTTATATCATCATCAACAGTGCAGAAGGGTTTAATTTGTATTATTCTTTTTTTTTTTTTTTTTGTCTTTTTAGGGCCACACCTGTGGCATACAAAAGTTCCTAGGGTAGGGGTCAAATCAGAGCTACAGCAGCTGGCCTACATCAAGGCCACAGCAATGCCAGATCCAATCCTCGCCTGTAACCTGAACCAAAGCTCTCCGCAATGCCAGATCCCCAACCCATGAGCCAGGCCTGGGATGGAACCCACATCGTCATGGATACTAGTTGGGTTTGTTTCCGCTGAGCCACAACAGGAACTCCTAATTTGTATTATTCTTAACATTGCTGTTATTGTTACTGCTGTGTTACTAAGAAGAGAGGGTTAGTATCCATGCACATTGACTTCCTACTTTTTTTTTTTCTGTTATCTCCTTCCTAATTTTAATTCTCTTTCTTACCCAGTTGAGATGGCATTCTCTATCATTATAAATATTCTCTTCCTAATTCCTTTAATTTTCCTTCTTTTCTATCCTTTTGTGACATCTTTCTAGGGAAACTTCAATCCTGAATAAATTCATCTATTTCACTTCCTTGTTCTTAGATAATATTGGAATCAACAAACAACCATCCAGATTACTGCTTTCATAAATTCATGGATGTTTACTACCTACTGACCTTAATGCTAAACAACAGTTCTTCCTTTTGCTCCACTCAAGACTATATTTAATTTTCTACAAATATCATGTTAAACCTTTTTTTTTTTTTTAATATTTTTTGGGGATGGAACTGTAGCTTCTTTTAACAGGAACTGTAGCTTCTGGCCTATACCACAGCCACAACCATGGCAACATAGGATCCAAGCCAAGTCTGGGACCTACACTGCAGCTCACTGCAATGCTGGATCCTTAATGCACTGAGTGGGGCCAGGGATTAAACCTTCATCTTCATGGATACTAGTCAGATTTGTTACCGCTGAGCCACAAAGGGAACTCCCATGTTGAACCTTTACTGTTTTATGCTAATCCTACCACTTGGCCCTCTCAATCTCAGGAAGTGACTCTGCTTCTCAAGTTAATGGGAAAACAATAACAAGTCATGAAATCATTGAACAGAAAATTGTTCAACATCCCATCATCTATTCTAAAAGCAAGCCTTAGAGACTGTGTAAAATAGGACTTAAAAGAATGGGATTTAGATCTAGACAGCTGGTGACTTTTGGCACATTACTTAAACTTTATGTGCCTTGGCTTCCCCATCTGTAAAATGGGCACAATTCTAACATCTAACCTAAAAAGAGACTGTATTGTTAAATGATCCAGTGCAGTGGGTCTCAAACTTGGGCGAGTATCAGCCTCACCCAGGATTGTTATAACACAAATGGAGACACATTTCCGGTTTCTGAATCAGTAGGTTTAACATCAAGCCCCAGAATTTGCATTTCTGATAATTCCTAGGTGATGCTGACTTTGCAGCCCAGGAACCAGAGTTTGGGAACTACTGATCTGGTAAGTGAGAAGTACTTAGAAATGTGGTCAGCACATAATAAGTACTCAAAACCTTTTTTTTTTTAAGTCATTGATGCATATCATTTCCTTCCTTTATCTTCAGACAGTGGGAAAGCCTCTCTCCTGCATACAGCTGATCTTCTGCATACAGGTGAACTGGGGCCCATGTCTTTCTGCCTTCCTAGGCAATGTGATCAAATGATTATTTGCTACCAAGCTTTTCTCTCCATCCTCTCTGTCTCTGCATATTCCTTCTGCTCTGAATTAATAAAGTAGAAATTTAAGCACGTTTCTTCTACATTAAACAAACAAAAAAAATCAACATCAATACCTTGGCTCCTATTAATAACCATCCTAACTCTCTTTCCTTTACTAAGCCAAACATTTAAAAAAAGAGTTGTTTGCTCTCATTTTTTCCAGTTTCTCAACTCTTGCAAATTCCCCAGCAAACTGTCCTCTGAACTTATTTCCACACTGACCCCCCTCCCCCCCGATATTGCTGAAAAACTCAGCACTAAACTTGCTGTAGGTAAAGGCAATAGCTGTTCATCTCCCCAGGAAGCCCCTGGCATTTCTGACCACTCCCTCCTGGATTTTCTCCTTCTGTTCAGCCACTCTTTCCCAATCACTTTTACAAATTTGTCTTTTCTGTGCTTTTTTTTTTTTGTTAAATCCTGACTTGTTTTGTTTTGTTGATTTGTTTGCTTGTCTGGTTTGAATCTTATTCAGGAATTTTTCTCTTCTGATTCTTTACTCTCCCTGAGCAAATTCCATCAAGGAATTAATATCAATTTGCAGGCATAATTTATTACATAAAATAAGGAAAATATTTCAGAGGTAGTGAGTAGAAATAAAATATTTGAATGGGGAGCATTCAGAGGAGTAAAAATGACATCAAGATCTTAAAGAAACAAAAAATTGTGAAATACAGTAGTTTCCTGGTGGCCTTGCAGTTAAAGATTCAGTACTGTCACTGCTGTAGCATGTGCTTGATCCCCAGCCCAGGAATTTCCACATGCTGGTGGTGCAGCCAAAGGGAAAAAAATGAATTAAAAATGAGGAAATACAGAATGTTTGTATTATTTTGACCATAGAAAAAGAGCCAACAAGTAGGAGTTTGTAAGCAAGGCCCTTCTGTTCATTCACCACACTCTGGTTTCCCTATGACATAGAGACTATCTTTTGGACAATAATGCTTCGGTGGGGGGAGCGCACATCAATGAAACAGATAATTATCACAGGTAGGAAACTCAAGGTCTAATTAACTTCACCTTGGGAAGTGGATCATGTAAAAGTGAGTTAAATTGACCCAGAATACTTGGGAGCTTCTAGAAACTGCATATCTATTGCTTCTCACAATATTTTATTTTTTAGACAGTGCAAATAAATTATAGAGTTGCATATTGGCCTTACGTCTCATGTTCTGCCGGGAAACATTACCACCCAGGATAAATCTGGGTTTTAAAACCAACATGGTTCATTGGCTGGGTGACTGCTGTAAGTAAGGTTATCTGCTGCTCTGTTTCCTATTCCTGGGATGGTTGGATCCCATCGCTCATTCATAGTACGGACCCTGTGAATTTTCAGATGCACCTACCTACTTGCTAGAGGACTGTGCTTGAATGTTTCAGGCACTTCAAACTCAATATTTGCAAAGCTGAACTCATCATCTTTCCCATACCTACTTTTCCACTTTTGTCTTCTTAGTGAATGAAAACTCCCCCAAGTCAGTTGATAGTGATGGAAGATTGGTTATGGTTTTTCTTTCTCCTTTCTCCCTCAAACTTCCCATCTTGTTGATCATTATCATATTCTACTGTGTCCACCTCTTCCTATTTTTAAGTCAATCCAGCCACCATCTCCAATTTACTTATTCAGGCCACGCTCATCCTTCCTGTAAAAGCAGGAGATGTGTTACATAACACGATCATCTACCGACATTTGCCTAATTTGTCCTGCATAATGCTTAGGTTCTCTTTGGTAGATAATAATACCTGTCAAAGAATTTCAGAGAGCAAAGATTAACTATGCCCTCATTACCTTCCTATTAACTTTTAATAAGAACAAATCTAAAGCCAAATTCTGACAAATCTATAGACATTTATGATACAGACAGACTTTGGTAAAATTCAATCCTTGCCTCTAACTGGGATCATGCCATCGGAAATCCTCCTAAACCAATGTCTGAGCATTGGATCAATCAGAGCTCAAACCTCAGGCATCATCCTTAAAGGAAATAAGCTTCAGACTCAGTAAATTCACACACTGTTCTGGTGATGTTTGATAATGTCTACAATATTATAGCCATTCCAAATGTCTTAGAAACTGCTGGTATAACTAACGGTAATCTCTTTCATTCATCATGCTAACTGATAGGCCTCCATTTACATCAATAAACATTATTTCTAACATTCAGTATGCCACTTAGCAAACAAAGAATGGGTTGTCATTAAAGATAGGATTAGAGGAGTTCCCGTCGTGGCTCAGCGGAAACGAATCTGACTAGGAACCGTGAGGTTGCGGGTTTGATCCCTGGCCTTGCTCAGTGGGTTAAGGACCCAGCGTTGCCATGAGCTGTGGTGTAGGTCGCAGACATGGCTCAGATCCCGCGTTGCTGTGGCTGTGGCGAAGGCCGGCAGCTACAGCTCCTGTTAGACCCCTAGCCTGGGAACCTCCACATGCCGCAGGTGCAGCCCTAAAAAAATGACAAAAAGACAAAAAAAAGATAGCATTAAAGGAATGCTTCTGGTATAGCTGACCATTTGATAGAATGGGAGCTAACCTAACTTTGACTGTGTTGATTCAATGTTGTGTTGGATAACCAGACCCAGGATTAGATACTAAACTAACTGGTACATATATAATATCCTACTGATTATCCTAAAATCATATGAAGTAATGTATATATATTGTAACAAGGTTCTCAGTCTTTTCCAAAACTCTCTGTAGCCATGAATTACTTTTTAAAATGAAACCATTATCATGTTTGACTCTTAAAACTTTTCAAAGACTTCCCACTATTCCTTTTTTTTTTTTTTTTTTTGGCATTTGTCTGTTTAGGGCTGCACCCACGGCATGTGGAAGTTCCCAGGCTAGGGGTCTAATCGGAGCTACAGCTGCTGGCCTACACCACAGCCACAGCAACGCGTGATCTAAGCCACATCTGCAGCCTACACCACAACTCACGGCAATGCAGGATCCTTAACCCACTGAGTGAGGCCACGGATCAAACCTGCAACCTCGTGCCTCCTAGTCAGATTCATTTCCACTGAGCCACAACGGGAACTCCCCACTGTTCTTATGACAAAACAGTTTCCTGAAACAGCCTCATCAGACACCTTTCTATCATGGTATCTCACTCCTTCACCTTCACCCCTTGTTATTCAACTCTCTTGACATCTTGTTAATATACCACGTGTAGGCCTCCCATATAGTCTTTTATTTGCCTGGAAAATTCTTTCAACTGCTTTCACCTGGCCTACTCATAACTCAAGAGTTGAGTTAAATATTACTTCTTTTAAGAAATCTTTATGGATGACCATTTCCAACAAAATTATATTCCTAAAAAAGTTTGTGAAACATCTACCATAACACTAATCACAGAAAATTGAACTTTTTTTTCCTTTTTTTGTTTTTGCTTTTGTGTCTGTTTGTTTTGTCTCTTTAGGGCCACTCCTGTGGCATATGGAAGTTCCCAGGCTAGGGGTCCAGTCAGAGCTGCAGCTGTTGGCCTACACCACAACTCACAGTAACACCAGATCCTTAACATAATGAGCGAGGCCAGGGATCGAACTTGCGTCCTCATGGATGCTGGTCAGATTCATTTCCACTGAGCCATGAAGGGAATTCCTGAACTTCTTATCTGTGCTTTGATTTGCTTATTTGTATCATTCATTAGATGAAATGGGATAACTCTTATGATGACTCCTAGTACATTCCCCAGCACAAAGTAATTCTCAACTGATATAGCAGATCTTCCTTTTGTTCCCCATTAACACCACTAGTTTTTGTTTTATTTTTTAATTTTTAAAAAATTTCATTGTAGTATAGTTAACTAAAAATGTTGTGTTAATTTCAGGTGTATAGCAAAGTAAATTTTCAGGTGTACAGCAATGTGTGTGTGTGCGTGTGTGTGTGTATCCCCATTCTTTCTCAGATTCTTTTCCCATATAAGTTATAAGAGGGTATTGAGTAGCTTTGCTGTGCTATATAATAGGTCCTTGTTAGTTGTCTATTTTATATATAGTAGTATGTATATGTTCATCTCAAACTCCTAATTTATCCTCCCACCACATTTCCCTTTTGCTAACCATAAGTTTTTTTTTTTTTGAAGTATCTGAGTCTGTTCCTTTTTTGTAAATATGATCATTTGTATCATTTTAAAATTAGGTTCCACATATAAGTGATATCCATGAACCTATGATCAATTAATCTATGACAAGAGAGGCAAGAACGTAGAGAAAAGACAGTTTCTTCAATAAGTGGTGTTGAGAATACTGAACAGCTACATGTAAAAGAATAAAATTAGAAATTCTCCAATACTATACAAAAAATAAACTCAAAATGGATTAAAAACCTAAACGTAAGGCCAGATACTATGAAACTCTTAGAGGAAAACAGGCAGAACACTCCTTGACATAAATCACAGCAATATCTTCTTGGATCCACCTACTAGAGTAATGAAAATAGAAACAAAAATAAACAAATGGGACCTAATTAAACTTAAAATCTTTTGCAGAGCAAAATAAACCATTAAAAAAATGAAAACAACCTACACTACTAGTTTTTAGACTTTGCCTACAGAGTAGTTCATTGCTAGAAAGATTACTGAGTAGAAATGTTTAGTTTTATAAATCAACTTATTTAGCGAAACAGTCACTGACAAAATTAACACAATTTATAATATCTTTTCATTCAAAATATGAGACATATAATGTGAATTGTCCTAATTTGGTGTTTATATATTTCCTTTTCCAAATTCATAAGAATGTTCCCATTCTTGAGGACCTCCTCAAACTCTGGTTAAAAAAGGCTAAAAATAATGCCTTTTTTTTGTCTTTTTGCCTTATCTAGGGCCGCACCCGCGGCTTATGGAGGTTCCCAGGCTAGGGGTCTAACAGGAGCTGTAGCCGCCGGCCTTCGCCACAGCCACAGCAACATGGGATCTGAGCCACGACTGCAACCTACACCACAGCTCACGGCAACGCCAGATCCTTAACCCACTGAGCAAGGCCAGGGATCGAACCTGCAACCTCATGGTTCCTAGTCGGATTTGTTAACCGCTGGGCCACAAAGGGAACTCCTAAAAATAATGCATTTGTGAATGTAAAAGACAATGTTAAACTGCTGAATTTTCTATATAACTCCAAGGAACAGCTTGATTTTTCCCCTCTAAAGTTACCATTTCTATTTGGGATATTTGCATGTGGTTTTATCTATGGTTTCATTACACCAAGAACGGTTCATGCCTATAGAGTATAGTATCTTTTAGACTCAAGTGTTTAGCTATGGGGAAATGGAGGGAGATCATGTATTAGATCATCATCAGCTAATTCTCCGTGGTTGGCTGAAACCTTAACAATAAGTTAGCAGGCATTTGAGTATTGATAGTGGAAAAGAACTAGGAAAACCTAATTATTCTTACACAGTTACATGCACAGTCTGGCCCCAGCACCACCGCTGTAGTGAAAACCTTCTAGATGCTGAGGCGCCCACTCTCCTTTTGTTCCAGATATGAACTGGCTCAGGTACATGCCCAGGCCCTATGACAAATTTGACATCAATGAAATGAAATCTAGTGACAGAGTTTGGGGGTTGACCTCCCTTTGTTACTCCAGACACACTGAAGGACCACAACGCCTGAGTCTCTGGGCTCTGGAACTGACAGAAACATTTGTGAAATCATTTTTATTGATAATTATTCCTGAAAATCCCCCCATTCAGACATCTTGAACCCAATTTGTGCACCTGGATTCTATTTTTACTTAAGGTGGCTGATTTACCCCAATGGCCATTCAGGCTGTTCAAGTGGCCAATCAAAGCCATTCTTCCCCAACTGCAGAAAAAGTACATTGTCATTTTTATCTGTATTGAAAAGAGAAGTAACATGGCTTAAAAATTATGTGCAAACAGATATTCTCACCTGCCATTAAAAAAAAAAGTTTAAAAATGCTGTAGTATTGCCAAAGAACTAAAACTATTTTATTTTCATTGCTTATGGAAAAGCTGGAGATAGTAGAAAAATAAAGTTGATGGAGGGGGCACATTTGGGAAGCAGCCCAGAAGAACAACAGAGGAGGCAGGTTTAAAAACACAGCAAGCAGAGACATGGAAAAGAAAAATCATCAGCATAAGCAGGTGCAGATTTATCCTGAGGGCAATGATGTTTAAACTGGGGAGCCCTTCTGTCTCTGACCACTGGGAGTTGTGCGGAAGGTTCAAGTTAGAGACAGAAATCTGGGAAGCAATCAGGCAGTAACTCTGGTAAATCACGTTGAGAGATATCAGGTGAAACGGATCTGAATCTCCAAAGCCCCAATCATGGTTCACTCTAAAAAGTTATTTTGGAACTTCATTTTGAGTTTGTACTTTCATAGTATTTCTAAGAGAAACTTCACCTCAAATTACGTCAGTTTCAGTCCTTACAGAAATTGATCTTCCCTGAGCATGGATAATAACCATATTTCTCCGTCAGACAGAAAAGTCTCAATAAGTTTCATTTTATTTGTTTTGGGGCCCACCCATTACTAATATTTTCATTTCTAGCTTGGAGCTCATGGTCTGAGTTTTGGGTGCCTCTAAAAACTCTTAGATATAGCAGCTTTCTCCACTAATCCATTATAAAAATGAATAGAAAGGTTAAAACAATCTGTAAACTTAATTTAGGCTGTGTGGAGTTTCCTTTGTTTTGTTTTGTTTTTCTTGCAGTCCTTCCTAACCACATCTTTTTTAGAAAAACATAATTATTTTCACATTTTATTCAGATAATAGATGAGATGTGAAATGAGCTTCAAGGATAATAAACATCCCAATGGCTACTAAGTTTTACACTGTGTAAACAGAATTGAGCTGCTGCTACACAAAATTAACAATAAAATTTTAGTGTAGATGCCGGATATGAAAACAATAAAGTATCTGGTGCAAAGAAAGTCATTAGATCTAGAATTAGACAGGACCTTCGTATATAAATGTATGTACCTGGGAACAAAAAAGGAAATTGCCATACACAATTAGAGCTATACGCCAAATTTTTATAATTTAACTGTTAAAATTGATTGTACCTTGGGGAAAAAAGTGCCACAATTATAAAAACAAAAGGTGATATAATTATGAATAGTTTTACGAAACGCTTTGTGTAACACATAAACATATATATTGTTGCATTTTCCAAGTTGTGAAAAATACGAAATAGAGGCTAATGAACTTTGAAACATACAGAGGCAAGGATTTTGCCCATTTTAAAAAGAATTAAAAGAAACTTGTTTATATGAAAATAGTTCTAAACAAGAAAAGACAATTTAAAAAAAGGGGTAGAGTAAGGAAAGAGGGAGAGGGAAACGAAAAGAAGGAAGGGAGTGAGGGATTAAAAAAGGAAGGAAGGGAGGGGGAGAGAGAGAGAGAAAGAGAGAGAAAGAGAGAAAGAAGAAAGAAAGAAAGAAAGAAAGGAAGGAAGGAAGGAAGGAAGGAAGGAAGGGAGAAAGAAAGATTTCTAAAATGTATTGGACAGTAATCAAGCAGAGAATAAACTGCAAAGAGTGATAGGGTGTATAGAACACAGTTAATAATAATAATAACAAGTGGCTTATTTTGTGTAGTCGAGAACAATGCATATCATCATCCATCTCCCCTTGTCAATGTGACCACATTCTTTTTATACATTAAGAAATTCCAGAAGAAAAAAGCAAAATGCAAATGCTATTTCTAACGCTTAATTTTGGTAGATGTGTTTGCTGAAAGTAGGAAAGAGCAGTTATTTCTCAAAATGCCTGCAGATAATCTTCAAGTCCTTGTCTATCACTGGGAAAAACCTATTTTAAGAAGAAATTTTAAAATACATTAACTTAAATGTATGATATAGCATCTTCATATTGCCTGAAGCCTTTCACTTCTGTTCTCGTCATTCTCATTTATTATGAAAATTTGTGCAAGATAGATATACTTATTGTGAATAAGTCACACAAGGTCAGCTTTAATCCTCATTCAGTTTTCCAGTTAACAACTGAATTATAGTTTCTCTGATTTAAAAAAAAATGCTTACATTGTTCATGTCCATCAGGAACCCACACAGCCTGGGGGTTCACTGTCTCCAGAGCACTGGGGGTTTGAAATACACCCCAGAAAATGATTATATGGTAGTATCTAATACTCACTTTTAAAATGCTACATCTAGCAACCTGCATAAACTATTGAAATCTATAATGTTCCATGAAGAATCCATGTCATCAATCTGAGAGGCAGGAAAAAAATAGCTTCTAAGTTTGGGTCTTTTCTTAATGAAGATATTTCTTGTCCCATTGTTATCTCAAAATTTTTTCTGCTTTTCTTTAATACTTTTTATTTAGTTAGAGGTGGCCAGGGGAGGGGGAGGAGGAAGAAAGCAGCTCCATCCTGATTTCAAAATATTTTACTTATTTTGTTCAAGAAAGTAACACAGATCTTCTCTTCTTACTTCCACTGGAACGCAATACAAACTTTCTTTTAAATTGAAATGTATGTAACTCTTCTACTACATGTTCACTCACTTAACCACATGCCCATTATCACCTCAGGAAACTGGAATATTAAAGGGAAGTCAAAGTTTCCTTCATATAATTTTTCTTAACACGGACCCATTCCATAAACCAATGCCATCTTTTTTGTTGCTGTTCACCTGGAGGCATGTAGAAGTTCCTGAGCCAGGGATCAAACTTAATCCACATAAGTGACAACACTAAATCCTTAACCACTGGGCAACCAGGGAACTCTACATTATTTTTTAAATAAATTTTTATTTTATAACAGTTTTAAATTTATAGAAAAATTTCTAAGATATTGCAGAGATTGTGTACCCAGTTTCCCCTATATTATATCACATCACATTATATTATGTTACATTAATAAGTTAAAAAGAATGAACAAATTGTCAGTACTGTATGATTAACAAAACACACACTTTACTCAAATCTCTACAGTTTTTCTTTTTAATATTACTATCCTTTTCTCCCTCCCTGTCCCAGGATCCCATCCAAGATACCATATTTAGCCATCAAATCCTTTTATCCTCTTCTTGGCTGTGACAGCTTTTCAGACTTTCTTTGTTTTGAAGAACTTGACAGTTTTGAAGAAATTACTAGTCAGGTATTTTTGTAGACTGTTCTTCAGTTGGGATTAGTCTGAATTTTTTTTTTTTTCCCACAATCAGACAAAGGTCATGGGTTTTAGGTAGGATGATCCCAGAGCTCAAGTGCCATTTCTATTCCACCACACCAAGGTTCCGTCCTATCAATATGACTTACCACTGTTGATCTTGATGACCTGGCCTTGGCCTTACATTATTTTTCCTTTTTCAATATCTCATTCTTAGTTCTATCAATTAGTAGTGTTAATAACACAAAGTCCAAACCGTTCAGTTAGCTTTGTTTTATACCTCGACATCTTAAACTCATTCAGTTGCTTCTCAAGAATTTGCAGTAAGGCTCGAAAAAAAAAAATCTGTTTTTGGAACCAAATAAAATCCTTTAAATAATCTGGACACTTGGATACTTCAGGATTCTCAGGATTATCCATACTGATTTTTCTAATTCTTCTGTGTATACATACACGTTTCCTCTCTACTAAAAAGAAAATGGATAAAAATTTATGACAAAATTTCAGATTGCATTAAAGGGGTGATTATTAAACTACTAGAAAAAATGTAAAAGATTTTTAAGAAATAATAATAATTGTGAGGTAGGAAAGAACTTCTTTAAAGTAAATCTGTTTCAGAATCAATAAATAAGGCAACTATAAGTTTGGTTCTTTAAATGTTAAAAAGTTCTGAACAGCCAGAGAAACAGTTATAAAGAAAGTTAAAAATCAAATGACAGACTGGAAGAAAATATTTCCAATATGTAAAATATAAAAATATTAATCAGAATATTTTAAAATATTACTATATATTAAATAGAGAATATAAAATTTCAATAGGTAACTGAAAAAGGGATATATTCAATTACCAAATGGCAAAATACAAAATAGGTAACTGAAAAAAGGATATATTCAATTACCAAATGAAGAAATACAAATGACTAATACATATATGTAAAAATGTTTATTTTAATATGAAAAATGCAAATTAAACCAAAAATGAGATATCATTTCCCCTCATCAGACTAGCAAAAATGTAAATATCAAATAAAGTGAAACGAAGAAATGTTTATTCTAAAACACCCCTCATGGAAATATAAATTAATACAGCATTTTAACATAACAATTTATCAATGTATACTTGTATTTTCAGTGAGCATAATCTTTAGCTTAGTGATTCCACTCCTTACTATCCATTTTCCATTGCACCTATGTATCAAAATCTGTTTAGAAAGAGTATTATCTGTAGATAACAAACAACAGGAAACAGATCAAGTGCCATTAATTAGTAAATGCGCCCATATTTTAGAATAACAAATAGCAGTAAAATAAAGGAGTTAAATAGGACTATCCACCACTACATTAAATGAAAAAGAAGAGTTGCAAAGTGACATACAAAGTATAATCCCACTCATGCAGGGAAGACACACACATATTCTGGGTACTTTTTCTAGTATATGTCTTACAATACATGGTCAGTCACAGTTTAACTGAGGGTTTTCTTTCTTAGTGGTTCATAAAATAACGGTGTTTTTTACATTTGATATTATCTTAGACCTGAGGGAATAATATGTATTTTCGTATAAATAAATCTATACTATTAAAGCACAACAGAAAGCCTTGTATAGGTAAAAGATTTTATGTTTATTAGAGTAAAAAACTTAAAAATTTTTCAGTATCTATCAAAAATGAATTTGAGGTTTCTTCTCTTTTATTTATCATTATCTTTTTCATTAATTTGAATTTTTGTCTCAAGTCCTTCTTTCTAGTTACTGCATTTGGTTTTTTGACATTCTTTTTGTAATTTTTTATGATTAATTATAAATAAATTTTCTCACATTTTCCTGTGGGTTTCTCTTTCTTGTGGGTGCATTTAAGACTATAAATGCAAACAAAAACTTTGCTTTATATATTTTGGTATGAAGTGTCCTCATTTACATTACTTTTTATATGGCTTGCCATTTTAACTTTATTTCTTCTATAGCAATATCACTTAAAAGTATATAATTTTAAATTAGGTAAGGTTTCTTTTGATTTTGTTTTAAAAAGGGTAAGTTTTTAACAATGTATATTTGTTTCCTAATTGTGATTATATATAGACAGTTATATTACATATTAAAAGTGTGTAATATTCTTTATTTGTAATATATAAACGTTTGTATATTTATATAGGCATTATATATGTATATATTTATTGAATCTTTTGAATATATTATTTAGTTGCTCTTTTTAAATATATTTTTTGCTTTTGACATCTACCTAATCCTGAAAGATATTAAATTAAATTAAATTAAATTAAATTTTTAAAGTCTTGCATTACTAATAGTTTTTGCTTTGAAATGTATTGAGCTGCTATAGAGTATTTTGCTTTTGTCTTTTATTTTTTAGGGACACACTTGCAGCATATGGATGTTCCCAGCCTAGGGGTCGAATTGGAGCTGCAGTTGCCAGCCTATGCCACAGCCACAGCAACACAGGATCCAAGCCACGTTGGCAACCCACACTGCAGCTCACGGCAATGCCAAATCCTAAAACTACTGAGTGAAGCCAGGGGTTGAACCCGTGTCCTCATGGATATTAGTTGGATTTGTTACTAGTGAGCCACGAGGGCAACTCCAAATGTTACGTAGTTTGAGGAACAGAAATTTTTTTTTTTTGCTCTTTTAATTTGAACTTTTCCATTACATGCTACTCCTCAATATTTTTATTGCCATTACCCCAAAATTTCATGTTTTGTGGTAATAATATTGCTACCTTCTATTACATGGCCTCTTCTCTCTTTGACCAGATCTTTATTTTCTGTCTCTTTCAACATGTCATTTTAAGAGCGTTTCTTATTATTAGAGAAATGCAAGTCAATACTACAATGAGGTATCATCTCACACCAGTCAGAATGGCCATCATCTAAATGTCTAGAAACAATAAATGCTGAAGCTCCCACTGTGGTGCAATGGGACTGACAGGATCTTGGGAGCACCAAGACACAGGTTTGATCCCTGGCCCGGCACAGCAGGTTAAGGATCTGGCATTGCTGCAGATGTGGTTTAGGTCTGATCCCTGGCCTGGGAGCTCCATATGCTGTGGGGCAGCCAAAAATGGAAAAAAAAAATGCTGGGGTGGGTATGGAGAAAGGGAACTCTCCTACACTATTGGTGGGAATGTAAATTGGTGCAACCACTATGAAGAACATTATAGAGTTTCCTCAAAAAACAAACTAACTGCTTTATGATCCAACAATCCCACTCCTGGGCGTCTATCCAAAGAAAAACATAATTTGAAAAGATACATGTAATCCAATATTCATTGCAGCACTATTTACAATAGCCAAGACATGGAAGCAATCTAAATGTCCATTGACAGAAGCATGGATAAAGAAGATGTGGTACATATATACAACGAAATACTACTCAGCTATAAAAGAGAAAGAAATAATGCCATTTGCAGCAACATGGGTGGACCTAGAGATTATCATATTGAGTGAAGTTAAGTCAAATACAAATATCAGGTTATATCACTTATATATGGAATCTAATAAAAACAATGTAAAAACTTATTTAAAAAACAAAAACAAACTCACAGATTTCTTAACCAATCTTATGATTACCACAGGTGAAACCACTGGGGGGAGGGAAGAATTGGGAGGGTGGGAATAACATATACACACTACTGTATAAAATAGATAATTAATAAGAACTTGCTGTATAGCCCAGGAAAATCTATTCAATAGTTTGTAATATCATATATGGGAAAAGAGTGGATATATTTATATGTATGACATATTCACTTTGGTGTACATCTGAAACTAATACAACATTGTAAGTCAACTATACTCCTATAAAATTAAATTTTTAAAAAATGTAAAAAGGGTATTCCTTATAAATAGCAAGTAGCTGTGAGATTTTACCCTAATCTTATCATTCTTCTAAAAGAATCATTCAATGTTTTCACATTTAGTGTAAAAATTTGCATATTTTATTTTACTATCTTCACCTTATTTAATTTTTGCAATTTATTCTGCTTTATTGATTCACCCCCCCCTTTTTTTTTGTAGATACTTATGTTATTTCACTCTGTGTTCATTTGGATGCTGAGTGTACTAATCTTTCCTTTCCCCAAATTCATGTGTTTCCATCCAAAGTTTCTATTTCCTTGCCATTCAGACTCCTCTCTGTAAGATGAAATCCTTAGAATACATGTTCCCTACACTCCTCTTGTCCCAAATTTTGCTGATAATTTAGGACTTTTAGTTTCACTTTTTCTCCTTGTAGTACATCTCTTCTGTTTCAAGCTTTATGTATCCCCGAATTTCCACATTAACAGTCACTGTGTCATTTTCCATTAGAATTAACTATACATAGTGTAAGATTCATTGCTCGCCAGTTTCCTTTCTACTTCATCTTCTACTATCAGAGGTCCCTTGTTTTGACTCATTTGTCTTATAGAGTCTTTTCTCTAGTATTTTACTTTGAGGTAGTGTTTGGTGATATATTTTCAGAACCTTTGGAAAGCTTCAAATATCTTTTTTTTTTTTTTAGCCAGATGGGTAAAAAACATCTTGGAGGCATATAGAATCTTTATGTGTCAATTCTTGTCTCTAAGTGATCTACATTCCAACACCATCCATCTTGATAAGTGTAAAGCCAGCAATCACACTTCCACAAATCTCTCTCATAGAAAAAAAGGCAACAAAACATGAAGATACATATATATATATATACACGGCAGTTGATTATAGAATTGTTTGTGGTTGAGGGGAAGAAGTTGGGAACAAAAAGTATACAGAATAATAGGGGATGTGGTGAATAATTAGGTTATATTTAAACTATGAAATATTATTCATAATTTAAAAAATAATAAATTGAAGTGCCGCTGGTTCATGTGGAAAGATTTTGAATACGCATGGATTAAATTTCAAAAGCTAGAGGAAGAAAAGTAGTACAACTTTATTTTTCATAACAATGACAAAAATGTCTGTATATGACTGTGTTTTGTGATTAAATGTTTAAATAAACAGAGATAGGAGAATAGAATATATATATATATATATATATATATATATATACACACTCGACTATTAATATTGTTTAGGAGGGGTTAGTGTAATTAGAATATAAAAAGGAAGGATTTATTCCATTACTTAATTAAATAAAAACTGAAGGATTTACTTCATTACTTAATTAATTAAATGTGGGATCCCCAGTATTTATACGATTGTGTATGTGTAAATTTTCATGTATATGTATATATTTCAGAATGTAGGTGTCTGCAGGTTTGTACATAAATTTAATTTTTTTTTCTCAATGGATTTTATTTCAATTATAGGTGTGCATAAATCATCACAAGTCAGTTTTACAGATTTTGTATCCCAAACCCCCAGTGCATCCCCCCACCCACCCAGATTGTCTTATTTGAAAAACCAAGGTTTTCCAAAGTCTGTGAGTCATTGTCTGTTCTGTAAGAAGGTTCATTGTGTCTTTTAGTTTCCACATGTAAGCGGTATCATTGGGTGTTGCTGTCTAATTGTCTGACTGGTTTCACTTTGCATG
>PVHT021183693.1:2481038-2516058 GCA_004024745.2 Catagonus wagneri | reverse complement strand
CCTCTTTGATTTCTTCTGTGATCCACTGGTTATTTAGTAGCATGTTGTTTAGTCTCCACGTATTTGTATTTTTGGCCATTTTTTTCTTGTTGTTGATTTCCAGTCGTATAGCATTATGGTCAGAGAAGATGCTTGAAATGATTTCAATTTTCTTAAAGTTACTGAGGCTTGATTTGTAACCCAGGATGTGATCAATCTTGAGAATGTTCCATGCGCACTTGAGAAGAATGTGTATTCTGTTGCTTTTGGATGGAATGTCCTATAAATATCTATTAAGTCCATCTGATCTAATGCTTCATTCAGGACCTGTGTTTCCTTATTGATTTTCTGCCTGGATGACCTGTCCATTGCTGTAAGTGGGGTGTTAAAGTCCCCCACTTGTACATAAATTTAAAAGCAAAGTCACCAAAATGTTCTGCTCATTGGGATTTCAGATAACCATTCCTCTTTTCTTAATAATGGTATGTTCCATTTGGTATAACCAATGAGCATTACGTATGTAATAAAACAGCACAATAAAGTTGCTTTCATTTTTGTTAAAAGTGGAAGGAAAAAAATCACAGCAAACTGTGAAAACACCTTATACACATATATTCATTATTATACTTAAATTATATAAAAACAACCCTTGGGATCATAAAAAGTATAAAGCTGAGTTAACATAATGGTCCATCCATCAAGAATATGGTTCAAACGAACATTTTGGAGACTACAGTGAATAGATTACATAGCATTACATTCACAAAGTTAGATATTCATCTCTGAGGTTTTATGAATAGATCCTTTTTTTCAAATATTGCTAATAACAGTTATATTTTATTCTAACAGAAATATTTATCAAAATTTTTATAAGCATTTAACAATTTCCTTTAAAATATTCTAAAATTACATCTTTCAAATATTCTAGCTAACCTCTCCATCAAGTAGTCTAGAATTCTATCGTTAATTATAAATTCTCACAGACTGTTACTAATTATGGTTTTATATGTCTTTGTTTTCATTTTCCAGAATACTGGCTCTTTGTGTTCTCTACCTATGAATCCAGCCGCACCATGCGTTCCTTGGGTGGCGATATTCTAGAGTTGTCAGATTTGTAGATTGTCGAACAGAAAGGCTCTCAGTATCCCTGGGCTGGAGTAAATCAGAGAAAAGTACTAAGGTAAAAGCAGAGAAGTAATGGAGAACCAAGTCATTGAGGCCCTTTTAGATGGTTTTAACAAGTTTGGTTTTGGCTTGATTGCAATGAGGAACCAACACAGTTGGTGTTTGTTTGTTTGTTTTGGCCACACTCGCAGCATATGGAAGTTCCCAGGCTAGGGGTCAAATTGGAGCCATAGCCACAGCCACGTGGGATCCCTGACCCACTGAGCAAGGCCAGGGATTGAACCCACATACCAGTTGGATTCATTTCTGCTGCGCTGCAACAGGAACTCCTGAGACAGGGTTTTGTATAGAAGAGTGATATGATCTGACATAGAGTAAAGGACCACTACTGTGTGGAATAAAACTGTAGGAGGCAATTCGGAAGCAGAGACATTGAGGCTCTGGCAATGATCCAGGTGAGAGGTGATGGTGGCTCACACTGGTGTGGTAGCCCAGGAGAGAGCAAGTGGTTGGATTCTGGATACATTCTGAAGGCAGAACTAAAAGATATCCCTGGTGGATTGAATTGAGATGTGAGAAAAAGAAAGGGGTTTTAGGGACTAGAGCTACTAAGACAGGAAAAGAAAACTGTGGGAAAAGCAAATTTGTGGTAGAGAGTGAGGAATCAAGGTTTTAGTTAGGGACTTTTGAATTTCACGCATAAGTGTTTTTAATAACTGCAAGTCTTAGACACTCGGATCTGTTTAATGCTGGGTTGGAATCTAGCTTATACCTAGAGGAATTATTTTCCAGGCACATTTCCTAGGTACGACTTGACAGTTACTTTGCATAGTAACTTCAGTATCTACTAAACAACCACTATATATATATATATATATATATATATATATATATATATATATATACACACACACCCACCCTACAGTCTCCTGACAAACAAAACTAGAAAATACTTCATTCTTTCAACATTTTTCTAATATTGCACAGTTGCCTGCAGTAAAAAGTTTCACTCCTCTTAAGATTAGGCATTATAGCATATATTTCATCATATCTTCAAATTTTATTTGTTCTGTAATGTCACATAAAAATTCTGCCTCATTGATAGAAATTACACCAATGTCTCATCACTTGCTTTATGAAAAGAGTGGCCACCATGACCTTCTCTTCTCTGAAAGCTTACATCTAATTTCTAATACTTTTCTTTTGAAATGTTTCCAGATTATTGCAGAGAAGAAGCAGTCAGATCCTTGCTGGGGATAATCAGCATTTTCTAAATAATCCCCCATACAACATCATTCTGGAAATAAGGTAGAGATTTCCCTTATCCCGAAGGAGTGTTGCTCTAGTGAAAGTGACAAGTCTGAAGGCTCCAGCAGTGAGGCCTTAGATTCCCTGAGGCTCCTATTAATCCAGGGCAGTTCTGATGCTGTGCTCAACAAAGGGCGCTGATTGAGTCCCTTCATCAGAGCCCATAAATTTCAAGGGTAATGGCTTTTAGTCAGCCCTACACTCGTCAGCATCTGAAAGACTGATAAGAATAGTGACAACTCTTCAAATAAAAGATGATCCCTTGGAACATAGGAAACTGAGTATTATTTTCTAATCCACTGTGGCTCCAGACATACTCATTACAGTGTTGTTAATTCTTAGCAATGGAAAGAATACTAATTGTGCTATTATTTATATTGATAGCTACCACTTATGGAGCATGGCTTAACTGACAGAAACTGTAAAAAATGTTTTACTTTTATTTCACTTAATCCCAGCACTACTCTCTGGGGTGAATTTTTTTCACATTTTATGTATTTATTTTGATTTTTTAAATTGAAGTACGTTTGATTTGCAATATTGTACTAGTTTCAGGTGTACAACAAAGTGAATCAGTTATACATATATAATATGTATTCTGTATAAGATATATATATTTTTTCAGATTATTTTCCCTTAGAGGTTTTTACAAAATATTGAGTATAGTTCCCTGCACTATACAGTAGGTTTTTGTAGTTGACTTTTTTTCTCTGTTAACCTTTTTGTTTTTTTGTCTTTTTTTATTAAAGTATATTTGATTTGCAATGTGCCTATTCTCACATTTAGAAATAAATAAAAGGAGGCTAAGAGAGGAAAGAATGGGAGACCTGGGACCAATGTCAGGTCAATCTGATTCCAAACCAAATGCTCTTAAACAACACGCCATGCTCTCTACTGTTTATGGAGTTGACACTGTTGATATTTAATTCTTAACAGATAGATATTATCATTCCTACTTTACAGATTTGGAAACGTGGTCTCACGGAGGTTAACAAATGAGATAGTAATTTGCAGAACTAGGACTCAAAACACAGAATGGCCAGACCCTAGTCCTGTTGTCTTTTCACTATGTCGTGCTGCTGAGCATCAGCAGACTCTCCAAGATTTTAAGAGTTAATCTTATGAAGTCAGTTCATAAGAGATGCAGTAAAATCATCACAAAAGTCATCCTAGGAAGCAGAGTGGCTCCCATTTCACAAGCTGGAGACCATACAAAGTGTGAGTGGTATTAACACATCAAACTCAACTATGTGGCTCCCATGGTAGCCAAGTCCTAATGATGACAACAGATGCACTGGGTTATTATCAGTTGGCCCTATTAGCTATTTTAATCATGCAACAAGCTCCTCTTGCTCTGACTCATTGCTCTCCAAGCAATATTCTGATTTTAATTTGGTTTCCCATGTGACTTCCCTATGGCAACGCTAGTTTCCTCTGGTCTTTATGATAACTGGATGTCTCATTTTAATTTAACTACTAGGAAACCTGGTACACTGATCCTTGTGAACTTGGTAAAGTAAATCTCTTGGAGTCAGTCACTGATTACCCTACATCAGGAGATGTACTCTAGTGATATGACCCTGAACTACAGGGACTCCATGAAGGTAAAGTCATCAGGTAAATCACTCTAAAGAGCCTCCCTGCCCCCCAAGCACACTGTTTGTGAACCTCTTATCTTAATATGATTCTAAAACTATAGCAAAAACAAATTAGTGACCCATAATTGATCACTGTGGATGAACATACGTATGTGAATGTCTTTGGTTTTTAATTTCTCTAACTGAAATTCATTTCAGTGGTCTAACGCCAGTAAATAAATGTTACATTTGGATTTCCAAATTTCAATTTGTTTATTCACATATGAATACTTACAATGAATGCATATGGCCAAAAATAATTCATGAACCATTGATGGTCTTTACATTAGCATTTTGAGTTAGGTATATTTTTCCATATCATGATACACATTTTCTGTTTGGTGATTAGCTATGGTCTATATCACTGTTTTTCTTACTGAGTTCTGAAAAATTGAGGGAGAATGAGTGTTTTGTTTAGCTATGGCTGCCTTCCTGGTAATTTGGCATGATTTCTCATATTTTTTCAAGTAGAATAGATTCTAGCACAAGGCAATCTATTTAATCTGGATTTGGTTAATAAGGAATGTAAAAACCCATGCCCACTTGTTCCAAACTGTCAAATAAAAAAGGATAAGCTTTAATCAAAAGAAATATCATTCAGTGTCATTATGAGGTGAAATAATTTCACTCTGCTCTTGCTGGTGTTTCCTTTATAAGCCGGGCAATGTTAATTTGATGCTCCACTAAGTATTTTGAATAATCTGAAATATTTGCCAACCTCAGCTTTCTGAAGCTAATTTATTAATACACTGAATATTTTCCACAGTAACTAAAGGAATACTTAGAGAAAGATGACATTCAAGCCATAATCTGAAAAGACAAATTCTTTAGAAGAGTGTCTAAGAGTACCATTTACTTTCCTTGGTTTCTTTCCCCTAAATTCTTTTTAGAAATGAGGCTCTACATATTAATGTGAATGTAACAAATACATCGTCTTCCACTGTCCAATGAAGCCATTCTGACTTCTAGAATACCAAACAACAACCCTTCAATATGTTCAAGAAATATATGCTTTTTAAGGATGATTTAAACTATGCTGAGTACATTATATGAAGTCACTCCATGTCATTTCTGTAGCAAGTAAAATTTAATCTAAATAAAACGAGCAAAGATACTTGGTATAAGAAACCCTGAAGAAAAGATAAAGCAGAAATACCTAAAAACTTTAATCCTTCTCCAATCCTACAAGGTTTGAAATTGGCATATATCATAGAAAATAAAAAATAGTAAATAATTATGACATGTAATAAACCATAAACTATAAAACAGAAGAATGTCAAGGTTTTCTTTTTTTTTTTGTCTTTTTGCCTTTTTTCTAGGGCGACACCTGTGGCATATGGAGGTTCCCAGGCTAGGGGTCTAACAGGAGCTGTAGCCGCCGGCTTATGCCACAACCACAGCAACACCGGATCCGAGCCGTGTTTGCAACCTACACCACAGCTCACGGCAACGCAGGATCCTTAATCCACTGAGCGAGGCCAGGGATTGAACCTGCAACCTCATGGTTCCTAGTCGGATTCGTTAACCACTGAGCCACGACGAAACTCCTCAAGGTTTTCTCTTGGTAAATGCAAGCACTCCTAATCTGAACCAAACTTGCATTCATGGAGTTTGTGTATATAGGACAGTTCTATGTTGTTCAATCCAAAAGACTTTTCCTTTTGTAAAGGTGAATATTTTTGAAAAAAGCCTCCACACTCCTCTTTCCGTTCCTCCAGGACTTGAGAAAGTTTGTGATGACAGTGTCAAAATGTGGCTTGAGGATAATACTTGGTGGATTGGGATTTTTCTTTTTCTCTGGGTCTAGAGAAAGTCACAATGTCTATTACATACACTCTTCAGACTTTCCTAGGAGCCCGCAGATGAAGTGCTACATCCAACCTCTAACAGAAAACAAATCACTTATCAGACAAACCATGGCTTTGAAAGAATGCAGACATTTTCTCTGCTCATTTCTCACAGATTTCATGTTATAGACTGCAAATTAACTTCCTAAAGCAATGTTTCCTGTTGCTTCGTGCACTGCAGATTACACAGCATCCTCTGAAGACACTTTTTTATTAATGCCTTCTTTACAGGGGGTAACCTGCCATCTGATCCAGGGCTCCAATGATCTGATCAGCCCAGTGTGCAGTGACAGATATGATTGCTCTAGTAACACAGTCCAAAACACGTTTTTTTTTTTTTTTTAAAGAACATTGCATTCCTGACTGTTAAGAGAACTTATGGTCAAGGTGAACCTTTCAGGTCTTACTACCGTGAGTCACTGCTAAGCCAGTGAAATTCCCTTTGATCTACTTTAGGGAAATAAACAAATAAAACCATGAACTTCCCATTGTCCATCAGTGTTTCTAGTGCTTTAAAAATCAAATCACCCTGAGTCATCAAAGTGGAAAAGGTGCTATTTACCCCAGAACTGTGAATTCCCAGGATAATCATTGCATGCAAATGTACTCTGAAGCCGAAGTTTCACTAGGTTTATGCTGGAGTGTCAATAGTAAAATAATTAACTGTGATGGCTACAGTAAGCTGCTTTCAAAGATGAAAAGACCTTCCAAAAGGAAGTTTCTGCTATCGTTTATACGGTTGACTACCATTAGCACGTAAGCACACCGAATACACAAAAGCCAGGATCTTTTATTCTTTCTGCTTTTGTTCAGGAAAGTAGTTGAGGAAAAAGAAGGAAAAGTAGAGCTGGTATGTTTCTGTGAGGCAGAAAGAAGTGTTTTGTGTGTTAACACAATGGAAATTTAAATTTAATCAATTAAGAAAATTATGTCACTTTCATGCCATAGAAGTGTCTTGATTATCTGTGTGAATGGAAAGGGGCAATGATACAAATTTCAAATACTGGACAGTGATTTGTATTCAATATTCACATATTTATTACATTCTCGGTTTGGTCCATATCCTCTTCTGCTTTGTTTATAAAAGCTGGACAGTTTAAAGCATGGTCATGTGTGATAAAATGTTTATGAAAAAATTTAAAGGACAAATTTAATTTAGGTAAGATAATTCAGATGTATATTCTCGTCTATGTAATTATCAAGTCCAAACTAATATTAGTGATTTTTGTGGTAAGAAATCTGAAGTTTGGTTGTTTTTTTTTCTTTACTTAAAATTTATTTCTTCTTTCAAAGAAGATAAAAAACCACAATCTTACTTCACCAAGTAAGGAGACTATATTGCTTCAGAATAAAATGTAAGATCTAACTTATGTGCCAAACTTAAAGGACCTTTTGTAATCTAAAATTGTATAAATCTGGAGAAAATGGAGATACATGCTTTGTTATTTTCGAAATTCTAGAGTTCCAGGAATCAAGAGAATGGGCAAAAAATTTTTAATTAAAATTAAAATCAGCTGAGAACTACAATCAGAGAGTTAGGAAGCAAATCAAGATTTCTCTACCTGTGAAATTTTGCACAGCAAAAATCATTTGGTCTATAATTTTCCATCTAATGTTTCCTATACAACACCTGGTACAAACCTCATTCTTATTAAGTGTACTGGCAGCCTCTTATTTATAATCAGGATATGATCCAAAAGTCCATTTATCCCTTAGAAACAATGCTACAAATGGTTAGGTTTCTTGGCAATCACACAAAATATGTTTAAGCAAGTATCTGAATTATTGCAACTTCCAATTTTAAAATAGATTCACATACATCTGCAATGTAAAACTAAATGGAACCAAAATAGAAATGTTTAATAGTAATTTTTAAAATGTACCTTCAATTCCACTGTGAGCAGAGAGCTTTAACAAGAAGAGAAAATAAAATAGGACTTCTCTGAGAGTCTAAAGTGCCATCCAGTGACTTTCAAAGGTGTTGAAGGTAGTGGCACTGCTGTTTATTATATATAATATCATTTCACATAGTAGGATATTTTAGTCTACCTCCAAGACTATTATTTCATTCTAAATATCAATAGGGCATTTTATTTTGGGTGTGGCTTTTTTTTTTTTTTTTTTGCAAGGGTGGTTGGATGTGTTCAGTATGTCTTCACTAACAAATTGAGTGATATAAAGGGAAAGAAACCTAAAAGGAAAATAGAAAATAATAGTAAATGTAATGACAGTTACTTGGAAGCCCTGGGGAGGCGGGAGGGGGAGAGGAAGAAAAAGGAAAAAGAAAAGAACAGGGCAAATGATTGTAGACAAGATCAGTGGGTTCCTAGGTAGAGTCCCAAGTCCAGTCATGACAAGTTGACCTCATTTTCTTCCTACTAATGCCATGTTATGAACTCAGGGTCCTGAGAAGCCATTTTATCCAAAACCAAGAAATACCAAGCAAGGATTATAAAATTAGTGGAACAAAAGTAAAAACACACGTAGGTCTTATAAGAACACAATATAATCACTTGACACACTATAAAAGCATGTTATGATTTTTCTAAATATGAAATAGACTAGCTGAGGCTTCTTCAAACATTATTTAAAAAGTATTGAGAATTGGAGTTCCCATCGTGGCTCAGTGGTTAACGAATCCAACTAGGAACCATGAGGTTGTGGGTTCGATCCCTGGCCTTGCTCAGTGGGTTAAGGATCTGGCGTTGCCATGAGCTGTGGTGTAGGTTGCAGATGCGGCTCGGATCCCGTGTTGCTGTGGCTGTGGTGTAGGCCAGCAGCTACAGCTCCTGTTAGACCCCTAGCCTGGGAACCTCCATATGCCACGAGTGCGGCCCAAATAAGGCCAAAAAAAAAAAAAAGGTATTGAGAATTGACTGCATGTTGGGTATTGTTCTAGGAACTTGGAATACATGAGTGAACAAAAATGACATCTCTTCATGGAGACTCAATTTTTCCTTGATCCCAATGCTCTTCTCTTTCATCACTAAGCTCCTATAAAGGAGGCCTGCACATTTCCCTTAACCGTGAGACTGTAGTTTTGCAGGGTAACAGCTTTCCCAAAAGCCCTGCTTCATCCGTTTTAAATATCAGTTGTAAATTCTTGCCCTCCCTTTCAATAATCTAAACAAAATTTTCTGAAAAAGCCCATGGCTACTTCCATAGCCATGCATCAAGTTTTCCCTTAAATACTGACGCTAGGCCAACAATTTCTCTTCTGGAAGTAATCACAGCATTCCTTTATTGATTCAAGCACCTATGCTAAAATTCATTTCTTGGTTTAGACTTTAAACTTCAGAGACGTATATGTATTTTCCGACCAGGCATCCACAAAGTCACACATGTTTCCACCTCATCGTTCAGCCCATGCATTTTCATACCACCATTGATTGAATTGACTTTGCATTTTCTTCTTCCTTCAAATAGTTTCCCTTGTTCTAAAAAATGATTCTCCTACCCATTTGAGACAACTTGAACTTAGAGGTTAGCTCCTTCATTTTTATTCCAGCCTTCATTTCTGAAGTAAGGTTTTTCTTCATTTTTGAGGGGATTTGCCATCATAAATCCCAAGCACATATCTGAGCAGACACAGAGAAGAAGAATATTACTTTAAAAATTGGAAAAAATATAGATGTGAAGAGCAATATAACAGACCCACACTGGCGCTAAGGACCGTGGCACCTGAGCCAGCCACTGACCACTCCGCCGTGTTTCCTCTCAGTCTGCTGAGACAACTTGAGGCAGGTTCTGCAGTGCAGACTCGGTGCCCTTGACATTCAGCCAGTGCTAGGGGTGGGAGGAGGGGAGGTCGTTTTGTGGCGCCCCCATAATAGCAGGTCATCCATATTTATAATAAAATAGAGAACTTCTGCAGTCCTCTTAACTGTAGTGCTCTTATGATTCAAGATCATCTATATTTAAAATCAAACAAATAGAACACTATCTTCTAGGGTGGTATAAACTGCTGTAAGAGGTGAAAAGTGAAATACACACAGAGGTGGGACAAAGAAGGAGCCTATGGTGGCATCTGGAGGGGAGGTTTTAATATATCTACGTGTACGTCTGTCTTATCAACTACAGATAATTACTAAATATTATGAGTAACAGACCTCTAAATAAGACTAAAATAATATTAAGAGAACTCAGTAGGAGGCACAACAATTTGGAATAGTTTAGACAACCCCTACCCTATAAATCTGAGTGGTTACTACAGACTGCTGTCACTATTTTTTAAATGCATTTGGAATTTCTTTAACTATCGATTCACATTTGCAAAAAGATGTGTCTGTTAGAAGCATGTTATTATATTAATTTCAATAAGTATCAGGTATATGGTTTGTACTTAGTAATGGCATTATTTTCACATTTTACAAGTTACAGTAGTAAAGGTTCTTTCCTTTCAGTTCCTATCTTTCTTCTTCTTTAAGAAAAAAAAAAAATTCCTATGAATGTCCCCAATATCTCGGAAGAGAGTCATTCAGCAATGCATACTGCAAAACTGGAATTGCTCCAGATATGTCAACTTAATTTGTTTTCTATTAAGGGTAACTTAAAATATTAGCATCAGAATTCCCATTGTGACTCAACAGGTTAAGAACCTAAGCTAGTGTCCCTGAGGATGCAGGTTTGATCCCCAGTCTTACTCACTGGGTTAAGGATCCAACATTGCCACAAGCTGCAGTGTGGGTCTCAGATGTGGCCTGCAGCTGCAGCTCCGATTCCACCCCTAGCCTGGGAACTTCCATATGCCACAGGTGCAGCCTAAAATAAAATAAAATAAAATAAAATATTTGCATTTGCTGGCAAAACATAGATCAAGAATCTTTTAAGATAATGGTTGAAGTTTGAACTTACAATCATTATCTTACCCACACAAATCCATTTATCTTATCTGGGAGGTGTCAGGATACTAGAAATGCATAAGATCAAAAAATAAAAAAATGCTGGAGTTCCCATCATGGCTCACCGGAAACAAATCCGACTGGGAACCATGAGGTTATGGGTTTGAACCCTGGCCTCGCTCAGTGGGTTAAGAATCTGGCGTTGCTGTGGTGTAGGTCACAGAGGCAGCTCGGATCTGATGTGGCTGTGACATGAGCTAAGTGTATTCTAGGAATTAGAAAAGATTAGGAAGCTTGTACAATTTAGGGAATTCAATCCAATCATTGCCCCAAATACCAGAAACCTCTGTTTTTTTTTTTGTTGTTGTTGTTGTTTTGTCTTTTTACCTGATCTAGGGCCGCATCCGTGGCATATGGAGGTTCCCAGGCTAGGGGTCTAACCGGAGCTATAGCTGCCGGCCTTCGCCACAGCCACAGCAACGCGGGATCCTTAACCCACTGAGCAAGGCCAGGGATCGAACCGCAACCTCATGGTTCCTAGTCAGATTCGTTAACCACTGAGCCACGACCAGAACTCCGAAACCTCTGTATTGTAATGCAGCTTTTCCTAAAGCATTACTGTAAATAGCAGAATTCTTTTCAATTGAAGTTAACAGGATCAGTTTAAAACTTTTTTTCTAAATGGTAGAAATGACCTAAGAAATACTTCTCTAAATTCCAGAAATATTTGCAATTAAGTATAAATTAGATAATGCTATATCACTAGTACTTTGTCACTCATACTTTAATGAGGCCAACCACATATTTAGTCTCCTCCCCATATGTGCCCTAAAAAACAAGTTTCAAATGATACCTGATATGCAAAACCAGAGAATAAGGTTTCCTTTTTCGATTTGCTTCTAGCTCAGTTTTACCAATTCTGGTTTCCCTGATTCTAATCTGTTAGTTCTAAATCCGAATATTACCTCAAGTCCTGCTTGCCTCCTCCTAATTCCCTTCTCGATTTGATAGTTAGCACTCTGCATGATTCTCAGCCTAGGAATATATATGTTTTCTGTAACTATTCAAGATTCTTAACAGTTAGTGCAACACCGGCCTCAACCTATCAGAACAGATACCCTGGGGTATTTTCCTACTTTGCATACCTTCTCAAGAGTTCCCCATGTCATGGAACTCCGGTCCTGGTTCGGTGGTAATAAACCTGACTAGAATCCATGAGGATGTGGGTTCGATCCCTGGCCTCACTCAGTGGGTTAAAGACTCCGTATTGCTGTGAGATGTGGTGTGGGTTACAGATATAGCTTGGATCTGGCTTTGCTGTGGTGTAGGCTAGCAGCTACAGCTCTGATTTGACCCCTAGCTTGGGAACTTCCATGTGTCACATGGTGTGGTTCTTAAACAAAAAAAAAAGAGTTCTGTATCTCCTCCGTATTTGGATCTAACCTCTCTGGTAGGGAGTTCCCACTGTGGTGCAATGGGTTAAGAATCTGACTGCAGCAGCTCGGGTTGAAGTTGAGGCTAAAATTCAGTCCCTGGTCCAAGAATTCCCTTATAAAGGACAGAAGGTGGAAGGATGGCAGCAGGGATTAGGGAACAATGAATCAAAACATGCTCCCCTTTTGTTTTTCCTTTTTAGGGTCTCACATATAGCATATGGAGGTTGCCTAGGGGTCGAAGTCAGTGCTGCAGGTGCTCTCTATACCATAGCCACAGCAACACCAATTTTGAGCCACATCTGTGACCTATGCTGCACTGTGCAGCAATGCGGGATCCTTAACCCACTGAGCAAGGCCAGGGATCCAGCCTGCATCCTCACGGACACTATGTAGGGTTCTTAACCTGCTTAGCCACAATGGGAACTTCCCTTTTTGTTATTTATGAGATTCTTCACTTAAATGTTTCTTAGGTGATTTTCTTTCAATTACGATTATCTTTCAATCCATATTGAGCAGCATATGATCAGCAATAACTGAAGTGCCAAAAGCTATTCTTGGGCATTACAAGTCCTCCATGCAACCCACCGTTGGAGAGTAAACACATGATTACGTGGTTATGACACTCCATAAGAACAAGGCATTCTTTTTTTTTTATTTTTCTATTGTGTTCTGTTACACAGATCTAATTCAAAATAATTTATCATGATGTAGGTGATTCATCTAACAAATCATATCTCACCAACACATACCATTTGGGTTAAAGTAAAAGGAAAGCAAGCAATTTATTCCATGGCCATCCTATTAAATCATTAAAAAATGAGTACATTTAGATGTCATAAAAAAGAGAGGTTAGACACATCCACCAACTAAAAAGGAGAAAGGAAGGAAATTAACACTTGTTTAATGAATAAAATTTGCCAAAAATGTGAGGAATACTTCAGTTATGCATTCTCATTACATTTTCACACAAATTTTGCAGGTAGGTGCCATTAACTGCTTGAGTTTTATTTTCTCTTGTAGCCACAGGTACTTTGGGTCCAGTGCCACGCACCATACAAATATCTGTTGATTAAATAGATCTCTAATTTATTTATTGGTTTATTTTGTCTTTTTAGGGCTACACCTGTGATGTATGGAGGTTCCCAGGTTAGGGGTGGAATTGGAGCTGAAGCTGCTGGTCTACACCACAGCCACAACAACACAGGATCCGAGCCATGTCTGCAACCTACACCACAGCTCACGGGAATGCCAGATCTTTAACCTGCTGAGTAAGGCCAGGGATCAAACCCAAGTCCTCATGGATGCTAGTTGGGTTCATTAACCACTGAGCCATGACAGGAACCCCAGATCCCTAATTTAGATGAGAAAAACTGCGATTTAGGGTTGAGAAATATTAGTCAACATAACAATCTTAGCCAAGGTAAATCTTCATCAATTTGTAATAATTACTAATATTTATGGGGTATCTATAAAAAAATCCAAGTAATTGACCTGAATCCTCTCACAAATCTTCACAAAAATCTTCACAACCACTATTTTACATATAAAAGAAAACAGTCTCAGAGAGGATAAGCAGCTCTCCCTAGTTCACATAGCCAGGAAACAGCAGAAATTCCAGACTCTGGACCAAGCAGTCACAGGCTAGAGAATGCATGCTTAACCATGGCATATCCTTTCCTAAGCAAAGGTGGTGATTTGACATCAGTTATGACAATTCCTGAACATGACTTTAAGCCCTGAGTGAAAGGCACAAGCAAACATGTTTTAGTAACTACATCTCTGAAGCTGACATGCTTTCGCCACCTAATTAAAATATCCCCCTTTTCTAAGCAGCAGTGATAATTCTCAATTATCCTTGTAATATGTAAAGTAAGCTTGAAAGTTTTCCTCTCAAAACTTTAGATAAAAGCTCATTTAATCCTCACAAAAGCCCTATTAATCCGTGTATTGGCTCTGCAGAGAGGTTAAGAGGCACATATAAATTCATAGCTAGTAGATGGCAGAGCAAGCTCATCTTCCTCATCACTACATGTGCCTATGTGTAATCAGAAACTGATGAGAGGTTCAGAAGAAAAGTTGAAGGTTCTATGAAGTTTTTGACTGGGGGAACTAACTTTGTTTGGGATCAAAGGACTTGACCAGTCACAGTGAGCTGAAGAAGTTTCTGGGCAGAGAGAACAAGGGGTTTGAATGAATGTTCTCAGAAAGTGCTTGGCTCAATGGAGGACCTCAGAGTAGGCCCATGTGACCACTGTGTAGGCAGCAGGGTAGGACCAGTGGCTGGAGGGGGAGGCTCAGTTTAGGATCTGGGGTATTTTCCTGAAGATGGCAGAAAGCCACTAATACAGAAAGCAAAGTAATGTAATCCAACTTAAGTCTTAAGGCAAGTGCAGGCTGGTGTGTGCAGAGCAGACTGGAGGGAAGGATAGGGTGGGAAGAACCCAGTTAGTGCAGAGGCCCTGGCAAGAGGTGAGGCTGGATGAGCATGAGTGAACGTCCCCATGGCGAGGAACAGATAGTCTAGCTGGGGGGGGGGGGGTATGGAATTGGCAGGGGACTGGGCATGAATTCAATGGGTCCGTAAAGTTGGAGGGCAAGAGGTATCATGGAGGACAACAAATAAAAGTATAGAGGCCGCCAGGATGTACAGCACCGTTATCCACGTCAGGCCATCGACCGCCTCCAGCATCCTGTGGAACCCTCAGGACACCCACTTTCTTCTCTTATGTCTCTTTGGAAATGGATGGGACCACACCATCATGCTGTCACTAGAGTCCACACTTTCTCCTCCTCAGATGGCACACACTGCTTTTGTTATCATTGTAAATCTACTATACTTTAAGAAACAAACAAACAAATAAATAAAGCATTAAGAAGACAAGTAGCAGTGTGAGCTGATCTAGCATCTAGCTTCCCTTTCATTATTTATAAAAGAATGCTAGGGAGCTATCTTCCCACAAGTCAACTTTTATCTCTAAAACTCAGATTTAGAATTACCTTTTGCAGCACAACTAGCATTGAAAACCAAATAATCTATGTGCTTCCCACATCTTTTCACCTAACTTAGGCAGGGCTGTGTGACTGGTTTTGGTCCATGTGCTATGAGCAGAGGTTGGTCAAATATTGAAAAGCAAGTGGGAGTTCTCCTCTCATTTATAGGAAGTGTGGAGATCAAAAGCTGAGATGGCTCAGCCATAGGTCAAAGGAGACTGGCTTGCTAAGGCACTGCCTAAAAGAGAGGCTGCTGGAGATTACTTGACCTACAGCTGTCTTTACATAAGAAGAAATAAATGTTGAGTGCTAATCCACCCGAGAGTCTGTGTTTGCCTGGTACTGAAGCTTAAGCTTATTCTAATTTGTTTGCTGAATAATTAACCATCAAGCAGAAATAGTTATAGATTTTTCTTGTGGCACGGAGGGTTGGGGTATCAGCGTTGCCACTGTAGCAGCTTGGGTCACTGCTATGGTGTGGGTTTGATCCCTGGCCCAGGAACATCCATATGCCATGGGCACTGCTAAAAGAAGAGATAGTTATAAAAATAATAAGCAAAATGGGAAATATATATTTGGCCAAATGTAGAACTTATTAAAATTCCTACCTTTTAAACTCATCTAAATCCTTTTAAGTTTTATTTTATTTATTTATCACAAAACACAACTTTATGTTCTATGATAAAGATTGCAAAATCTCACACACAAAAAAATTCTCTTGAGCTTTCCCAATCATCAAAAAGATCTTTAAACAACATTTTGAAAAGTTAACTGAAAGTTAATTTTAAACACACAGCACTTTGCACTTATCTTCTCCTTTAATGTGAGTGAATTTAAAACAAATGAGAAGGTGCTGACAAAATGCATTTTGAAGGATTATGACAATATAAATTAGAAACAAATGTAGATTCTTAAGGGTTACAATAAGACTCTGGGTAAAAATGGGAATGCAAATGCATTTTTAAACATGTCTTATATCACTAATTTGAAAAGTCTCTCTTAAGCTTTTTTTTTTTTAATTTTGATGTGTCATGTCACCATTAAATATAACCAGATGCCAGAGATACTTTAAAGGTTCACGTTCTTGTGGAAAAATCTGCTAAAAACACGTAGGCTTTACTGTTTATGAATTCTGTTTCTTAATTTTTTAATGTAAATACCACTTTTTTAAGAAAAAAAACTTTTTTTTTTTTGGTCTTTTGTCGTTTTAGGGCCGCACCCGCAGCACATGGAGGTTCCCAGGCTAGGGGTCTCATTGGAGTTGTAGCCGCCGGCCTATGCCACAGCCACAGCAACGTGGGAGCCGAGCCACATCTGCAACCTTCACCACAGCTCACGGCAACGCCGGATCCTTAACCCACAGAGCAAGGCCAGGGATCGAACCCGCAACCTCATGGTTCTTAGTCGGATTCGTTAACCACTGAGCCACAAAGGGAACTCAGGGAAGAAATTTTTCAAATAAAACACAAGTACCTGAGAATATTCAAGGCTGCCTGGTCACATTGACTAATCTATGATATGGCTAAAGCTTTACTGACAAGCATTAGGAGGCAGTGTGCTTTCTCTATTGGATTTGATTGACTATATGAGATTCCCTACCCACTTCTGGAGATGTCTTGAAGATGATTAGATAATAGAATGAATACCATATGTTAGCAATGCAAGAATAAATTAAAGGGAGGGTTCTACAGTTTATAAACTCTGACAATGAAGAGAAGAGGCAATGTTTGGAGAAGATGGAGATTAATAGAAAGGTAAGGCAAGAGATGAGCAATGTGATGAAGGCAGGATAAGTGATGAATCTTAAATAGCTTTATTCATTCCTGCTTATCAAAGTGAAAGAGCTAAGTCAGATCCTGGAGCCTGTGTTCTTATCTCAGTACAGAGAGAACTTCACAAAACTCTATCTAAAAGCATTTAAAATTCAAATGCAAGTTTTTTTGTTTGTTTGTTTGTTTGTTTTTTTAGGAAAACTTTCTGAAACTGATCACAAAAGACAGAGAAAATAGATCAAATGCCATCTTGGAAACAGAAACTTAACTACGTGAAACAATGCAAATGCTCAGAATTCACAGAGCTGTTTCAAGCGAGAAGATGCAATTCTTGCAGAGAGATACAAATAAGCAAAACTCCCAATTCCTAGCATTTGACATTTGTTTAGTTGTGAGATAGCCACTGATGCAGAGGAAGTCAGTTGTAAGCTTAAGGATGTGTTCAGATGAAAAGGCAACAGAGAAAATTCGTTTCCCAGCCCAACCCATTTTTCACCATCTATGCTAACCCCATTAGACTGGCTTACCAAATTTCCTGACTAGCTGTCCATTTCACTCTGCAAGAGGAGCCCTAGGAAGCTCCAGTTATTGGTGGAAATGTTCTGTATCGTGTGACCCCCATTACAGCTTGGACCCAAGATGAACGTTGGACTGAAGGATACCTCAACATATAATCTGGTCAATGGTCTATAAAATTTTATTGGTCAATCACAAACACTATGGAAATTTTACTAGTAGCCAATGAAAAAAACAGTTGTTCAGTGAATCATAGAAGCAGCTGCAGATAAAATAGCCAAGTCATGTTAATAGCTGTAATAATATTAGTAATATTAGTATAGAAACATAAACTAGAAAGCAATATGGCAATCCAGCCAGAGTGGCCTTGGATCTTAATAGCCTTTTAGTAGCCGTCCCCTAAAAGCCTGGCTAGATAAGGATTCCTGTTCTTCTGATGAAGCTCAAGGGATTGAGTTTTCTAGTTCCCTACAAGTCCTAACAGCAGAGCTGGAATTCCTGTCCTTGTCATTTCTACTCCCACTCAGACAGGAAATCCCCACCCCCACCCACCAACCATTTAGTTGAGAAAGTTTCTGTTCTGGGCTCTAGCCTAGGAAACAAACCATCCCCAGAAAACATTCTGAATTCCTGGACTGGTGGCTTGATTTACCACTTTGGAGAGATGAAAGGAATTGGTCTTTTTCTAAAGCTGAAAAGGCTGTGGGAAAATTTATTAATGGTATTCAAGAATATGATGGATTCTTACACAGGTGGTACTAACCAGCTGTTCTCCATCTCTACTGAGAGCAGAACAAAGGGAAATGGTTTTAAATTGCAAAATTACAGATTTTGTCAATTTAATAAATCACCAAGTCCTCATTCTCTCATCTCCCACTCCTTGTCCCAGTTGCTAACCTTCTCAGCTAAGTGTTCATTACTAGGCATTTCATTTTCAATTCCATTTATTCCTAAACAGGAGGACCTGGGCAGCCCTGCTCTTTGATTTATGGATGTACAGTGGTACTGCACCAGTCCTTCTCAAATCTGCGGCTATGATAAAGTGTTGCTTGTCAGAAGCTCTATGCCAAGCAGCAGAATGAGGACAAATGCTGACACACAGTTTTCAATTCCGATCACAGCGTGGCTCTGACGCCAAAGAACACAGAGCCACACAATTTCTCGACATCGTTTTGTCTATTTCCCTCAAAGCAGTCTGGTCACGGGACACTTGGCTAGCAGTTCTAGGGTAACCCCCTGATAGCTCAGAGTCTGAGCATGCTAACAGGAATTTAATTCTGTGCAATGAACCTAAGGAAAGGACACAGGATTAGGAGAATCTTGAGGCCAAGAAAGACATGGAAGGAGTTCCCATCATGGCACAGGGAAACGAATCCGACTAGGAACCATGAGGTTGCGGGTTCAATCCCTGGTCTCGTTCAGTGGGTTAAGGATCCGGTGTTGCCGTGAGCTGTGGTGTAGTTTGCAGATGTGGCTCAGATCCCGCATTGCTGTGGCTGTGGTGTAGGCCGGTGGCTACAGCTCCTATTGGACCCCTAGCCTGGGAACCGCCATATGCCTTGGATGCAGTCCTAAAAAGCATAAAAGACAAAAAAAAAAAAAAAAAGGAAATGGAAGCGATGCTGAGGGACTGTGTCTTGGAGAGAGGATTGTGCTTAGGGATGGTGATATGGATGATAGTTAAGAGTTGGCAGTGCCAACAAATTGAGATGTGCTGAGGGTGTGAATGTTTGTTTTCCCAGACTCTAGCCGTTTAGGTACCCAAGAGAGCAGGCTTCTTTTAGGTTTTGTGCCTAGAGAAATCAAACAAGAAAGTCCACTTTGTGTTCCACCCAGAGGCAGCTAATAGCAAAAAGAAGAATTTTAAAGTGCAGGCTGGAATATTTTAATGTGTTTTTGTTGAAAGAAAACTGTATAGAATATTCCATATATTAAGGAGAAGAAATGCTAATCCAGTCCACAGTGACGTCACACCTCATCAAATTAGAGAGAAGCGGCTTCCACTTTCATGAGGCTTTTGATTTTCTCAATTTGATTGTTCCCCTAGGACGAAAACTGCTCTCTGCGAAAATACATCAGTCTTGCAGCAGCCCTGACACCAGGTAACTGCCCACGCATTACTCAGCACAACAAAATATGCCTGTGCCCTTTACAAATACCATCAGCATCTCAGTACCACCCAATTCATTTCGGCTTTGATTTTGCCATTTTCCCAGATTGTGAAAAGCAAAACAGTCATACGGATTTATGGCTGCGCCACTGTTATTTGCAGTAAATAAGCACAGTCCGTGAAAGGCACACACAAAGGAGGTGAGGGAGTCGTTGTGAGGGGGCAGCGCTCTTTACAGGACTTATATTCTACTGGAACTACAACATCATAAGCTCAGAAGCTGGACGTTGATTTTTGAGTGTGAGGGCATCATGATGAGATGACTACAAAAAAGACTTATGTTCATCTTTCACTGTTATTTTATTATTATTAAATTGAATTATTTATCATTATGGGATTATTTTATCAAAAATGAAAATGAACAAGCATTTTAAAATTTGCTTTTATTGTTTAAACCTGTATAGTCATCCCTTCAGTATTATTTAAACCTGTATAGCCATCCCTTCAGTATATGTATGTGTACGTACATACATACATGTATACATTTATAATAAATGTACACATGTAATATTTACATAAAATATATGTATCTATATGAGAATTTATTTATCGCCTTATTTTGACTTTTTAAATAAGTGTTTTACCCCATGCCCCACTGCAGATCTAGAGGAAAGAGATCTGTATTAAAGGATGGAGTATAAAATGGACTTAAGTCAAAATAAAGCGATAAAGCAGTAAGTCTGATTCCACCAAGCGCAGGTCTCATTCTTTTGCATCATGGCTCACACTTATTACTGGCTATAGTCAAAGCCAGTGGAAGAATTAGAAGGTATGAAAAAGAGTCTTGGACCCCCCCAAACTCTTAAATCCATATGGGAGAGAAGCTTGACCCACATTTGACTCATACCTCCTGTCCAGGCCAGGAGCTAAGCAGTACCCACACACTCCAGGCCCTGCCCTACTCTAAAGCTGCTTGAGAGCCTCCATGGAACATTCTGGTCAAATGCTGCCATATTTTTAAATCAACAGATAGATGCTTTAGGACTTACAAGAGAAATGCCCATGTTTCTGGTCCATGCCACTGACAATAGCTTCGAGAGCTCATAAATTATTCCTCAGAGCCTTTAAGGGTAACGGATTGTAAATTTGCTTTTGTCCTACACTTCCCTCCAGCCTCATAGCAACTTTCTCAATTTGGCAAATTATCTTTTTCCAGCCATTAGAGTTGACAGGTAGGCAAAGGGGGTTGAGGAGGACTGGTTGCCCAATTATCACAGTGACCAACTTCTAAAACTCTAGAATCTAATCAGAAAGGATATAAATGCAAGACATTCTCCTTGCTTCTGTGGAAGAATGTCATTATATCCTCTAGAAGGATACTTAATGAGATAGTTTAAATACTTCAGGAAGAAAGGGGCTTGATTACGACAGCGGTTGACATGGTTAAGAGCTCATTTATTGTGGTTTTATGTATCTAAAATGCGCTTTCTGTACATAAGAATGGAAATCTGCTGGCTGATAAAACCCTGTTAAAAGGAAGATTCTAGCATACACTTAAATCCCTTTGACGATACTGAGTGTTCCGTATGATAACGATTATAATTATAAGCATTTGTCAAGATGGCTTAAAACATTCTTATCACAAAAAGCTTGATTATAACAGTGGGCTGATGCAGTAAGAAGTTCTATCATAATGATTGTGTATAAGAGCCTACATGGTACATTTGTGAAACGGAAGAATGGTTTTTGTGCTCAGTGCTAAAAGTCTAGAAAAGCTCCATTTGTGGTTTAAGCACCTCGAGGAAGGACGAGGGGTGGGGGAGGGTTAGACACTAGCTTTGAGGCCCAGGCTGAATCCTCATTATTGAAGTCTCATGGGAGTAATAACACATCAGTGGCATTGGAAAAGTAGTCAGGGAGTTTGACATTGTTATCCAACTGCTGGCATGACAGATTTGGAGGGGTCTGAGGACAGCTCAACATATCTGCATGTTATTAATTATGTTATAAATAGCTTCACGTTTATTTTCACTTTTAGTGACTCAGTAAATCGAATGAGTTTCAGTTTCCAGTTCAACTGCAGCAGTCACTCCAAGAGATTCCTTTATCTGTTTGAATTCAACTCCAAATCACAATTTAAAACCCCTTGGAATCTGTTGAAAGTTTCACCGAACAGTTGCTTTAGAAGTTGGATTTAGCAAATGGCCATGTTATTTGACCTTCCACATGATTCCTTGAGAAAAAATGAGTGCCAAACCATACAATCATACAGGCTTAATGAAGTGCTTATGCACCAAAACACTCAAAACAATGTTATTTGATATGTACAGCAAATCTGTGGTGAAAAAGAATGATTGTAACAGGCAAACACAGTTTCAGGAGCTATAAAAGGGTGATTTTTTACTAAGAAGTATTGGACAGTCTCAGAGAGCTATAACTTAGATTTTCAGAAGCTGAAGGAAGTAAGTAATTGAAAGAGTATGATATCACTTCAGGAAACACCCAGGTTCTACTTAATAATAAACTACAGCACCTCTCCAAATCCATTTACCACCCAGAGGGGAAAATGGTACAGAGACAAAGCATTACATTGCCAGCCATTCTCTAGGTATTATTTTCAAAATTCATCGGCTGATAAAATATGATGGAATATGCTTCATGTCATTTTGCCTGAAAAATAAGTAGTTACTGAAGAAAAAATGAGAAATCTTATAGTTGAAACCCTATCAAAACTTTCAGACTTGAAGCATCCAGAAGGATGGGTACCAATTCATACAGCTTCCTGGAGAATGCTTGCTGTTAAAATACAACCATCTCCACAGCAAGTTTTTTTTTTTCCCTACTATTATTACCTTATCTTCTCTTACTACATCATTATATTGCAGGAAGTTTTAAAATGATCACTTGAGAGTCTCTGTTACATCATTACAGTGACTGTGGTTTATTGTTCCTTTCCTCAGTTATATGTCTAGCTTGTCTACAAGTCTAATAAATCCTAACATTTTTCCACAGAGCACATACAGAAAATCATACCTGTGTACCCCACACCCTACACTGGCATTAAGCAGAGGAGCTTGCTTGGGGTCCCTGAGAGCTGAGGGGTATGTAGGTCAATGCATCTGTGATTTATTCATGTATCATATGAAAAAGTTCTGTACCAGATTCTGGCTCATCGAAAGCAGAGTATTCATCTTCATGTCCTCAGCTCCTGAAACAGTGTCCTCAAAAATACATGTAGAAAAATAAACAAACACATTCTTTAAGGTGAATTGTAAAGCTTTCCATAGCCCTAGTTCTAAGCTCTGCATTATCTTCAGGCAGTAGTCCCCATTTGCACCTCCTCTTAGGCTCTGAAGTATTCAAATATAGGTTATGTCCCAGTCCTGTACTTACTAACTTGCTACATAATAAACATTCAACAAAAAAAATCCTGAGTAAAGTATCTTCAACAGAGCAAGCCCAGGCTGTTGCTGCTGCAAGAACACCTCCCAAACCGTCCCTCACACACTATCAGAGACCTAAGACTTACTACAGACCCTTGCCTCTTGCCTTCACACCCTGTCTAGGCTTCTGTCAGTCTAACCTCCTAATATCTCTCCAATCCATCCATTTCTCTCCATTTCCAGGATCATCAGACTGTTGTCATCTCTTACTTAGAGAATTTCCATACCCTTCTAATCTCTCTCGAAGCATTCAACTGCCTTTCTTCATACGGCAGCCTAAAAGAGCCTTCAAAAACACAAATGTGATAACCTCACCTAAAATCTGTCAATCTCTGATCAAAGCTTACAGAATTGTAAAAAATGTATGTTAACATGGTCTTTGGTGACCCTGTGCCTAATGATCTCACAAAGCTCATCTTGCAACATTTTCTCATTCCCTATCATTTTGCTGTCATACTGCTCTCTATTGTTTTCCCAGATTTAAGCTTCTTCCCACTTCAGGACACTAACAAATACTCTTTGTTTTGGATGATCTACTCACCCTTCCTTCTTGAATTAATTAATGTGTACTTATCCATTAAATGCAGATCAAAAGTCAATATATCAATAGAGATTTGAGAAATATTTATTGAGTTCCTAGCAAATTCTCTGCTCTGCTTTAGGCTTTAGAATTACAGGAGTAGGCAAGATAGAAAAGGTGCCTGCTTTCATGTCAGCTATGAAACAAGATTACATTTGGCTGCAAGTAACCAAAAACCCTACTATAGTAGCTTAAGTGTATAGCGAACATTTCTTCTCAAGTACAAGAAGTACAGAAGAGGTAAACCTTGGACAGATACAATATGTCAGCTAACCAATGTTATCAGTGTTTCCATGGTTCTTTCCATATTTTTACTTCTTATCCTTAGTGCAGAAGCCTTGGTGTATTCATTCCTATCATTCTTGCCATGACTCTTCTTTAGACTTTAAGGGAGGGGTACAGGGGAAAAGGGGTGATACTTCTTATCAGGAAAGCAACCTCTCTGCAGGAAGTACTCAGTAGATTTCCCCTTATAACTCACTCACCAGAACGGTGTCACATTACACCTCTGTTCTACAGTGGAGGCCAGGATAGTGAATTTTATTAGCTGGGAAATTGCCCCAATGAATAAAGCCAAGCTTCTGTTATTAAGAAAGAAGGGAAGACATGGGTGTTTTCACACTGAACAAAGACTTACAGTTGCTCTAAGCTTTAATCTACTGTTTTTTTCTTATTAAATCATGATAATAATAACAAAAAGAAGAGGAAGAAGAAGGAGGAGGAGGGGGAGGAGGAGGGGGAGGAGAAGAAGAAGGAGGAGAAGAAGGAGGAGGAGAGGAAGAGAAGAGTGGGTACAGAGCCTCCAATATGAAATTTACAGTCTGAGGGAGGGAGACAAACACTGTGATGCACAGAATAATGAACTCCCCCTCCCCCGCAACTTTTCCACATTCTAGTCCCCAGACCTACAAATATGTTAGTTACATGGCAAAGGAGAATTAAGGCAGAATATTGAATTAAGGTTACCAACAGCTGACCCTAAAATAAGGAGATTATCCTGGATTATCAGGTGATCCCAATGTGATCACAAAGGTACTTAAATAAGGAAAATATTTAAGAACGATGGCAGTGTGAGAAAGACTTGGCCCATGATATGGCTTTGATAATTGAGGAAAGAAATTAGAAGCCAAATAAAGCTAGCAGCCCTAGAAGGGGAAAAGGCAAGGAAATGGGTTCTCCACCAGAACACGCATAAAGGAGGGCACCCTGTCAACACCTTATTCTTAGCTTAGTGAGGTTCATGTTGGACTTCTGATCTACAGAGCTATAAAACAGGAATTCTGAGTGGTTTTAAGGCACTAAATGTGTGGTAATTTGTCATAGCTACAATTGGGAACAAATAGAGATACCAAACAAAATAGTAACTCCAATAACTAACTATACTTCTGATGATTAAAGACCATGGTAACAGGGGTACATAATGTAGACTAGGAATAAATGACCAAATGCCTACATTTTTCATTTAAGAACCTTCAAATTGTAGACTTTCCATAACTTTCCAACCCTTCTTCAATGCTCACCATCTTCCATCACATCCAACCGTTTTCCATGTTAAACCCCAGTACTCAGAACACCACCCAACATATATTAAGAGCTCTATACATTAACTTCTTAATTATCAATGAATTAATTCATTAATAAGGAACAATGAAATGGCTAATAGTTATATTTGTGAGTCTGAAATGTAAAGCATAAATTTGTGATTGTAAGTGTTTAGGTGTTAACTGTTCTGATAAAACTGAAAAGAATTTGAGAAAGACCTGGGAGTTTACGGAAAGTAGAAAAAATAAAAAAGAAAGTCAATGGGAATTCTTGCTGTGGCTCAGTGGGTTAAGAACCCTGCTATTATCTGTGAGGATGTGGGTTCAATCCCTGGCCTTGCTCAGGTGGTTAAGAATCCAGAGTTGCTGCAAGTTGTGGTGAAGGTTGCACATGCAGCTTGGATCTGGTGTTGCCTTGGCTGTGGTGTAGGCCTGGGAGCTGTAGCTCCAACTCGACCCCTAGCCTGGGAACTTCCATTTTGATGCTGGTGCAGCCCTAAAATATAAATAAATAAATAAATAAATAAATAAATAAATAAATAAATAAAATAGAATCAGGAAATATCAACATTTAAAAAGTAGTCAGAGATGATTATACATACAATGTGAATATAAAAAGATTCTAGCTACTTGATGCAAAATCAAGATTTTAAAATTTGATTAGACTGTTGAGAAACATTTCTCAGCAGTCTAATCAAATTTGAGAAATGTGTTGAGAAACACATTTCTCAATAGACAATTGAGAAATACAAACATATACCTATTGAGAGACACAAACATATATAGTACATACACATCATGGGAAGAAACTGATAAAAATATTAACTAGTTGTATGTATACTGTAATGATATATTGTGATAACAAAGAATGTTGTTTTATTCTGTCTACATTCCAATTTTATAGAATAAAATTTAATCATATTTAAAAAAATAACAATAGCATTTCATGGTCTCTTCTAGATGTCCAAAGACAAAATCTCCCATCTTCTTATCTTGGGGAGAAAGCCTTTCTATCTTTGCCTTTGATGGCCTTCAGCACTGCTCCTTGCCCACTTCTCTGTTTCATACACTTGGATCCAGATATTTCAGCCCAAATGCCAATTCCATTCAGGGCCTAGACCCAAGTCATTATCCTGTTTCAGAAAGCATTGCAAACTGCTGTCGATTTTTAGTTTTCTCCCTGTTGCACATAGCAAAAGTCAACTTGGATGATCCTTTGACAAGAAACCCAAAGATATTTACAGCTGAAAACTGGGAACTGCATTTACACATCATCATTTCCCAGGTGCTGGTGAGGTTTGTCTGGTATTGCCAAAGTTGTCAACCACCCCCAGCCACTAGGTTCTCCAGGGACCAGCCAAGAGATGGAAAGCCAGAGAAGACAATGACCAAATCCATTCAGATGTGGGCTCAGAGGATCGGTATATACTGAAAAGAATCATGGAGACATTCTAAAGGCCAAAAATTTATGGACAATAACCTCAACAAAACAGTCCTAGGGAAAGCTCATGCACAGGGTATCATGATAAGGACTATACTAAAGGTCATTTCTAAGTAAGGATACAGTCTTAGAGGATGGATGTAGTAACAAACAAATGTGATGCTTTTACCTTTATCATTTCATGTCTTACTTCCATACAATATAGTAAAAATTAATTATAACAATACATACCTTAAGATATCTCTTAGCCCATATATAACATGTGATATTGTGACATAGGGCTTGATGCATCCTGTATAAAATAAACTTGAGGAAGTTCCTGTCGTAGCACAGTGGAAATGAATCCAATAAGGAACCACGAGGTTGCAGGATCGATCCCTGGCCTCGCTCAGAGGGTTAAGGATCTAGCATTGCCCTGAGCTATGGTGTAGGTCACAGACAGGGCTCAGATCCTGCGTTGCTGTCACTGTGGCATAGGTCAGCAGCTGTAGCTCTGATTCGACCCCTAGCCTGGGAACCTCCATATGTCGTGGGTGCAGCCCTAAAAAACAAAAGATAAGAAAAACAATTATAAAAATAAACTTGAACCAAAGTGCTTTTTCAACTCCATGAAAAAATGCGGTTGAGTTTCATTTTAGAAACTGTTATCAGTATGAGTGTATCTAGCATAAACTTGTCTAAAATATTTTTGTTTTGATTTTAATCTGAAAGAGTAGATCAGTGCTGAAGCTTTTGTTAAACATTCAAAGAGTTGAAATTATTTGGGTTTTGCGGTAAGCCATATTTTTAAATATTTGGGGTTTAATCTTTTCTGGGATTAAAAAAAAAAAACTGGCACAAATAAATAGCAATGCTAATGCCCTGTTAGATGAAATCAACTGGTTATGTTGTTGTTGGACAAGGACAGAAGCTTCTTCCTTCTTAATGCTCAACTGTGTGAAAACACAGTGATTTCTCTGGCTTCCCACAGATCTCCAATGTTATGAGGCTAAGATTCTGCCACCATCTCTCCTCCCACCACCACCCACAACTCTTTATTGGCTTAATGTGTTCTCAATGCTCTGTTTATCACTGACATGTAAATTCTTTAGGTCTTGTTCAGAGCAATGACTTTCACAAAGGTATCACCCATTGTGCAGTGCTTCCTTGTCAATTGGGATGGGTTGAATTGTGTCCCCTCATAATCTGCATATTAAGGCCCAACTCCCAGTATCTCAACACACAACCTGATATGGAAATGGGGATACTGCAGACATAATTAAGGTGAAGTATTAGGGTGGGCCCTAATCCAGTACCATGGGTGTTCTTAAACAGAAAGGGACTCTGGATACAGAGACAGGCATGCACAGAGAAAAGACAATGTGAAGGGACATAGGAAGAGGAGCCCAGAGGAGATACTTCCCTCGCAATCCTGGGAAGAAACCAACACTGTTGACCTCTTGGTCTTAGACATCAAACCTCCAAAATTACGAGACAATACATTTCTGTTGGTGTGATTGGTTATGGCAGCCCTAGCAAACTAACATACCATTTTTACACATCATACCACTTCCTAGTTATAATCTAGAATTCCAGAACTTCACTCAAGCCATATAACACTCAGCATTCAAGTCATTTTTCCATATCAAAGTCTCTTTAAAAAAATGCTTCTATAGAAATCTGTTTCTTTCCTTAGTTCTTCCTTCTTACCCAATCCTTATTTGAAAAGTCCGTTTCTGAACATTTTTGACTTCCATATTCTTTAGAAGATGGCATCCAGAGATAATTGTAGAAGCCTATGCCTTGGTGCAAGGGCTAGTCACTTACAGATCTTCATCTCCCTCACTGGCAAAGGCATTAAAAATTATTACACAGAATTGTTTTGAGGACTAAACAAAATAACATACATACAAGTGCTTGCACTGTTACTGATGTTTCTGTGTCATTTGCACGGCCTCTCTGATGATTCACTGACTTAAGATAACTTTTTTTGTGACCATGAACTTGAGGTAGAAATCTCCAGGAGTAGAAGAGAGTAATAACCCTCAAATCTATATCCTGGGTCATCACTCATGCTCAGAGGTCATGATCATATAAAATTTAGTTCGTATTATTTTTTTCTTAGTCTACAATATTCACACATCCGTGGTGAAGTTCATCTCTGTGTTCTGACCTCACACACAAGCAGGAAAGTTTTTCTGCAGTTTATCCTTATCAGGCTGACATTTAATTACCCAGAGAAGCTTAGTGTCATCTGTGAACTTGAAGATTTTACTGGGCACTTCATCTTCCCGATCGCTTATAAAAACCTTAAATGAAGCCAGCTTGGCAATAATCCTTGAAGCAGAGCCTCCAAACCTGAGGGCTGGGAATGACTTACAGATGTGCTGAGGTGCAGATGCTTCAGGAAAAACCTTTACTACGTATGTGAGTGGATGGTGACAAAATTATCATCCTCTACGTGTATTATGTAAGAAAAATTGAGAAATGTCTCTTTAAAGATAGCGTCTATTAAGATCATTTTATTCATAAAATACTTGTCTGTACCCTTGCTTTTTCCCCATGAATAAACTGGGTTTTCAGTCATGAAACCTTATTATCCTGAATTTGCAGGCAATTTTTCGTGTGTATGTTTGTGTGTATGTGTTTGCATGTAAGTGTTTCTATGACTATTTTTAGTGGGCTTCCTTCAGCATAGACAATTTTCAGATGCGTGGAAGTCATGGCAACTGAGAATCACAAGGAAGGTGAAATTCAATATGATGTGAAGAGTCAGTCATATGAATAAATAATCAGTCGTGAAGGTCAGAGAACTCATATGAGGTATCACATGACTCATGCTGCCAGATCTCAACAGATGAAAATATTTTATGTTCATCATGTGGAACTGCGCTGTTATGGAACCTAAATACATTCAGAAGCCTTGTAGATGTCATCTTTATTTTGCATCTATTGGATATTCCTTGGGCCATTCCAAAAATTCATCTCGATTAATGAGTATTTTGTTTTACTTAAATCTGACCACAGCAAAGCTTTCTGAAAAGATAAAGCGTTCCTGTGCAGATAAGAACCTTTCCCTCCAGAGATCATGGAGGAAATAGGAGGGAGGGGAGGAGCTGTTTAGTGGGCAGAGTAGGAATTCCCAGGGAAAAGTGAAGGGGGAAGCAAACCCAAGCAAGGCTGGGACATCTGTTAGAAATCTAACAGTCCGGCCAGGGGAGTGGCAGGCAGGCTGGGATTGCTCAACAGCTTGGAGCCTAAACCCCCATAGGAAGGAGTCACCTAGTAAGTGGCTCAGTAAACAAGCAGAAAAATAAAAGAGCAATAGTGAGAGAGGAAAAGAAAAAGAACAGGAATAAAAGCAAGAAGGAAAGTAAGAGATAGTGAAAGAAAAGCCTAGCCTAGGCCATCCCATTCCTGTCTTACAGTAATATCTATTGCTATGTGAAGAAACTTTCTATATATGCCAGTGGCACAATTCTGTTTGAAATTTTAAAGGCTTGCGTATTTGTGTGTCTATCTACACACGCATACACACACCCTTAGCATTCTGGGTAGATGTCTATTCTATGTACACAGAAAGCACTATAAGGACTATTTTTATTAAAGTAGAGTTGGTATAAAATGTGCCAGTTTTCTTCTGTACAGCACAGTGACCCAGTCTTACATATATATACATTCCCTTTCTTGTATTATTGTCCATCATATTTTATCCCAAGAGACTGGATATAGTATAAGAGCTATTTGGAAACCAATTATTGATGCATAGCATGCCATCATTGTGCTTTAGCATGGTGTCAGATGTGACAAATTCAAGTGATGACTTCTTGGAATAGGGCCTGAGGGGAGAGAAGATTAAGGAGACAAGATTCGTTGTGGCACAGCAGAAACGAATCCAGCTAGTATCCATGAGGATGCAAGTTCAGTCCTTGGCCTTGCTCAGTGGTGAGCTGTGGTGTAGGTGGCGGACACAGCTCAGATCCCACGTTGCTATGGCTGTGGTGTAGGCCAGCAGCTGAAGCTTTGACTGGATCCCTAGCCTGGGAACTTCCATATGCCATGGGTGCAGCCCTAAAAAGCAAAAAAATAAAATAAAAATAAAATAAAGACAAAAGGCAGTGTCAAATCACTTATGAAATGATGGCCCTGCCCTATGAGACTGGAGTATGTTCCAAGCTGAATTTTCTCTAATTGCTGCTATGGGAGTCTTTAAGATTCCCTCTCTGCTACCTCCTACTAGAATACCTGTAACACAGAGGGTTCCTGCTACATTCTCAGCCTCAGAACCCATGGACCAGCAGGACCTTGCTGCACTATGTCACCCACAATTGTGTTGAACCGATTTCCTTTCAAGATGGCTCCACGCAGGCTCCCCCTACCCCTTGGATGGGTTGGGAGTTTCTCTTAAGTCTCTTCCCACTTGACAGAGAATGCAGAAGGAATCAGTTCTCCTTTCACTTCCATAGAAAAGAGGACACATGGCCCCCATACTCTGTCTAAAGAAATCCCCCTCATTCATTGTCTACCTCTAAGCTTCTGTTGTTGGAGGTGAATGATCACTAATATGACACAATCAATTTAACATCTCAACACATCCTGGTTAAAAGATGTAGCACCTTTTTTTGAAACTCTTAGGATCCTCGACATCGATTATACTATTCTTGGCCTGAAAAGATTAAGCCAAAAATGAAATAAAAGGTGTTCTATTTATTAGGTTGCTTCATTTTAAACTGCCATATTGGAGGTTAAATGCAGATGGTCTACATAGGCAACTTCATATGTTTCGATATAATGAACATCTTGTGTAAGAGTTTTATCTTCTGTCCTCCTATTACTATCCAGTTTTGCCAAAATGGAACTTGTTGGACAGCTCTTTTCTGTCAACCAGAAATTTTTGAGAATGATCTAATAAAAAATATGCTAAATTCAACTCTTTCCTATTATCTAAAATAGCAGTTCTTCAAACAAATGAACAAAACACATACCTTACTCAGTGTTCTCGAAATTACACATTTCTAAACTGTCTTTTATTGGAGAACAACAGAATGAATTGTTACTCACTGCCCAGCTTGGATGGATCTGAGGAGAATCAAGTTTTCCTGTTACTTACAGAGCAAGATGTGACTTTTCCGGCTGACTGAAGGATGCCTGCTTAGAGAAGCCTCATGGCACTGAGTTAGATGCCGTTTCTGTAGTTAAGATACCACATAACAGTGACTGTCACAGCTACCAACCTGTGACTTTTTTCTAAGTTCCAACACTTTCAAAAAGCATCTTCTGGAGTTCCCTTCGTGGCTCAGTGGTTAACGAATCCGACTAAGAACTATGAGGTTGAGGGTTCGATCCCTGGCCTCGCTCAGTGGGTTAAGGATCCGGCGTTGCCGTGAGCTGTGGAGAAGGATGCAGACGCGGCTCAGATCCCGCGTTGCTGTGGCTGTGGCGAAGGCCGGGGGCTACAGCTCCTGTTAGACCCTTAGCCTGGGAACCTCCATATGCCGCGGGTGCAGCTCTACATAAAGGCAAAAAGACAAAAAAAAAAAAGCATCTTCATCCCTACAATCTTCTATAACATTTATTATTTGCTAAATTTGTTATTTAATAAATGTTAATATTTAATAACACCAATGTTTTTAATGTTAAATAATACTTAATAAACGATAAGTGATATTTAATGAATAAATAATTTTGTTTTCTAAAAATGAGAGGTATAAATATGTTACTTGTTTTCTCTTTTTGACTTGCATAACAATTGGATTGTCATGTTTATTTCTATAGATTCTATGCTCTTTACGTAGGGTGACCTGCAAACATTGCAGTACAGTTCTTTATTCTTGCACCTCTACAGCATTTCCACTATGGAAAAACTCAATAAATGCATGCTGAGTAAGCTCAAGAAGGCTACTGCTCTTGATGACTGAATTTCCAGTGTTTGCATTATTCTAATTTAGCTGTAATATTAATTTTTGAGATTATTCATATCAATCTACCACACTAGCTGGATAAAGACACCTTTTTATATTTCTAGGAGAATAATATATTATGTTTAACTTTAGGAGTGGTTCTTTGATTTATTGTTCTGGCCTTATAATTCCTTGCAAAAATAAGATTCTTTACACATGTTCATCTTAGGCTAAAACCAACATGAGAATTTGCCTAATTTTTAACCTCAAAGAAACTGTAAGTCTTATATGGAGCATATTATAATCTTCTAAAGAGTCTTATTTTTCTGTCTTTTTTTTTAGGACCACCCACGCAGCATATGGAGGTTCCCAGGCTAGGGGTCTAATCAGAGTTGTAGCCGCCGGCCTACAGCCACAGCCACAGCAACGCCAGATCTAAGCCACATCTGCAACCTACACCACAGCTCACTGGGCAACACCAGATCCTTAACCCACTGAGTGAGGTCAGAAATCAAACCTGAAACCTCATGGTTCCTAGTCGATTAATTTCCACTGTGCTCCTAATGATTAATTTGTTACCTCAGCATGTATAAGCTGAAAGATCCCATCAGAATCCAAAAAAAGAAAAAAGAAAAAGTATAATTGTGTCACAGCTTTTGCCAGATAAACTGTTCCAAGAATATGGAAAAAACTCTACTCTCTTCCTTTAGCCATTATAAAAGGAGAAATTAAAAAGCAAATGATACATTCTTAATTTTGAAAGTGTATATCCTACTTAATTCATTTGTTCATTTAGAATCGAACTACAGATTTTTCTCAGAATGAATAACCACAATTTAGAAATAAAGATAATCTTACTAAAAGGACCAGAATAAAGCCAAGATACTTTATTCATGGTTAAGAGTTCTGGTTTTTTTTAAATAGATGTTTTTTCCCCCTCAGGAGCTCAAAGGAGAGTTAGCTGAATTGTTTTATCTGTATGGTTTTTAATGAAATTTACTGATTGAGTTGATGCTTATATTTTCAGCAGTCAATGAATGTTTGAGGATATAGACTTCAACAGCATCTTCTTTGCAAAAACTTTGTTCTTGTTTGTTACAGAACATCTGTGCTAAATGGAAATAAAATGTGAACGGAAACATGAAACTTAAAACAAATAGTCACAAATGGATGCATTTTTATAATTGGCAAGTGCTTTGCAAGACTTGTGGTAGAAATTTGCTTACATTTATAGAGAAAAACACTGTCAAAAAGTTGAAGGTATGGAGTTCCCGTCGTGGCTCAGTGGTTAACGAATCTGACTAAGAACCGTGAGGTTGCGGGTTCAATCCCTGGTCTTGCTCAGTGGGTTAAGGATCCGGCGTTGCCGTGAGCTGTGGTGTAGGTCGCAGACGCGGCTTGGATCCCGCGTTGCTGTGGCTGTGGCGAAGGCCGGCAGCTACAGCTCCTGTTAGACCCCTAGCCTGGGAACCTCCATATGCCACGGGTGCAGCTCTACATAAAGGCAAAAAGACAAAAAAAAAAAAAAATTGAAGGTATGAACATTGTCCTTATTAGCCAAGCAATACCTGCTGTCGTCAATAAGTAGATGTTTAAATGAGTTTGGAAATAAAGATAATTGATTATACTGGGGAACCCCATTATCAAATACACTCAGAGGTGATCAAGCAGAGATAAGCAATGTCACATAAAAGAAACAAATTCTTTCAGGCTTATAAACCCGTTACAACCAAACTGAAGTTGTGAGCGTATAGAAAAATGATGAATGTCAATCAAACTGGAGTTGGTAGAGAAAATGAGAACCATGAAGGCAATACCCAAAGTAAAAACTATGTCATCTGCCTTAAGTATGCAAAGAAGATTAGCAAGAATATTTCTATCACTGTGTAAATTAATAAACTGGAATAAGCTTTAAACCATCACACATTTAAGTCATGACTAACTGTCCATTGAGTGTGGCCTTGTGAGACACTTAGAAGAAAAAACACTCATGCTGATGAACTTCTGACCTATTGACCTGTGAGCTGATAAATGCATATAATTTGTTATGTGGCAATAGAAAAGTAAAGTACTGTCTGTGACTAACCAGGCATTACAGGACCCACCTGAATGAACCACCCTCTACTCAGCTCTATTTCATTTGTACCATAGAAATGTGGGATCACTGTTGCCCAGTATTCCTTTTTAGAGATGCTGCAAATGGATATCTTTATATTAACTTTCCTGATATTTTTTGTAACTGGCAAGTTATTCAATTAAGTGAGGAAAGAAATTACTGTGGAGGCCAAATAAATCACATCTGAGGAGACCTAGTTTGAAACTAGCCTAGCTGATGATGAGAGACGAAACCTAAGGCAATTGAAACTTAACGCTCCCTTCTCGCTTCTGTAACATTGCTTGCTTGCTAAGTATCAGTTGTGACAGTGTTTCGCAACAAAGGGTCAATAAAACCGGCCAAGACATAACAGGCTACCATTTAAGAAATTTTCCATCCCCCCCCAGGTCTGCAACTTTTAAAAGTCCCGCGCGCGCCAATTATAGCCAGTCACTAACCGCCACATCTGCTTCTGTAAA
>PVHT021183693.1:2451932-2474448 GCA_004024745.2 Catagonus wagneri | reverse complement strand
TAAAAAAAAAAAAAAAAAAGAAATCATGGAGTCTTTAAAACCATGTAAAGAAGGATTTACAGGATATGGTAACAATGTGGGTAAAGGAATCACAGAGACCAGAGGTCAAATCCTAGTTCTGTCCCTTCCTAAGTGTGTGATCTTAGACCAGTTACTGAGCCTCTCTGTGCCTCAGTAGCTTTATCTGTTAATGAAGGTTAAGAAAACCCATTTGAAAAGATTGTGAGGATTAAACAAAACTACATTTGAATTTAGCTCCACCCCTGGCATGTAACAGTCCATGTCCATGTAATAGTTGTCAGTATTTATTATTATTACCATGTGACTTAATGTGATAAAAAGCAAACATTCTATGTTGGGCTCTTTGAGGAACAAAAATACCACCCTACTACTGACTTCCTTCAAGTAACATGAGTTTGATTTTTTAGGAGTAAACATAGAAATAAAGACAAAGCAGGACAAGGTCTCAAAAGAACCCGGGAACCAACAGAGAACAGAAACCAGGCTTCACAGTAAGCAGATGGCCAGACCCGAGTGTGGTTTAGGCTCCAGGGCTCTGAAGAGACAAGAGTTCATTGTGCTTCCTTCTCATAGCAACCTCGACAGATTCTTTGTTGAATTTTTTATGCAGATGCTCCTACTTTCACTGAGCTGACTCCTCTCACACGGCCAGTCATATCCTGAGAGAGAGGGTTGGTTCTTTGGATAAAGCTTTCACCTCTTTAACTCTCCAGCTGCGAGCTGTAGATGGGATATTCATAGATCAGATGTCCATCTAGTCGACCGCTGCCAGGTAACAGAGGTGAATTTGGAGAGAAGGCAGTTGTAGCATGGAGTAATTTGCAGAGGGAAAACCTGTAGATGGGGATTGTGTATAGAAATGGCGGTGGAAGGCTTGGTAGCTTTTATGAAGTGTGGCCTACTCAGGACAGAGCAATTTTTTAAAAGTCTAAGAAATTAATAGCAAAAGTGATCATGTAAAACAATTATTCAGGAATTATTCAAAAAGATACATGTACCTGTATGTTCATAGCAGCACTATTCACAACAGCCAAGACATGGAAGCAATCTAAATGTCCACCGACAGAGGACTGAATAGGAGATACATACAACGGTACACATATATAATGGAATATTACTCAGCCTTAAAATGGTACATATATACAACAGAATATTAGCCATAAAAAAAGAATGAAATCATACTGTTTGCAGCAACATGGATGGACCTCAAGATTCTCATACTAAGTAAAGTAAGTCTGACAGAGAAAGACAAATATGATATCACTTATATGTGGAATCTAAAATATGACAAAATGAACTTATTTACAAAATAGAAACAGACTTGCAGACATAGAGAACAAACTTACGGTTTGAGGAAAGAGAGGGAAGAATAAATTAGGAGGTTGGGATTAACATATATATACTACTAAATATAAAATAGGTAACCAACAAGGACCTACTGTATAGCACAGGGAACTATACTCGATATTTTGTAATAATCTATAAATGAAAATAATTTGAAGAGGTATATATATATATATGCATGTATGTGTTACTGAATCACTGCTATACATATGAAGCTAACATGACATTGCAAAGCAACTATACATTAATTTAAGTAATAATTTAAAAAAGCTTTTGTTTTAAATACTTATTCAAGCATTGGTACATTGAATGCAGCAAAGAGAAGGATGCTTGGGTTGGCAGGCCAGCAAAAAAGTTGCTACATTTATTCCTGGATGATGGGTGAAGGCCAGGTTTAGGACTGCAGAGGTGAAAACGGGGAGGACAAGTTCACCTGAAATATCTAAATACTAATATGATGATAACTAACCAGTTATAAGGCCTTTGAGCAGAGTGATTAAGAGCATATACTTGGTGCTTTGAGAGTCTGGACAACACTGTTTAATGCTTGTATTTCTCATTTATTAACCGCATGACACTAAGAGTTGTGGAGCCGCTTCAAACCCCAGTTTCTTCACCTGTAGTGTAGGGTAATTCCCAACAGCAGCTGCACAGTGTTGGTGGGTAAAGCAGAGGAGATGCAAGTGTGAAATGCTGAGTACAGTGTAACTTAGTAGTTGCTTGACTCATGTTATCTGCTTCCATTAACTCAATTGGAAGAGAAGGAGTCTGAAGACCCCAAGGGATTTTCATGGAATCCATGGAAAATTCAGGGGCTCAGGAAGGAAACTGATCCTAAGGCAACAGAGACTGGTTTCCGTTCTGGATATGATGAGTGGTTTGGGGTACGAGAGTCTGCAACTGAAAAGGACATGAGGGCCCTGAACACATGGAAGGCCATAAACTGGGAAGAACAGAAGCGATAGAATAAGAGGGTAGCATTGGGGAGGCAAAGGTGATGATTGGAAGAATACAGATTAGCTCCCTAGAGAAAAAAGCAGGAAGGTCAGAGAGAAGAGGCATGCCCCTTCCCCAGGTAGAGGCTCAAGAGGAGATGAGCCAGGAAAAAGAGCAGAGAAAGCTCTCTGTGAGAGGGCCCCAAGATTCATTTATAGGAACGTGTAATTTAAATAATTTGAACTATGTTTAAAAGTGTGTGTTTGTTGTTGGCCTTTTATCTTGCTGCAAGAACGTAATACTCTGTAATTAACTGGAAGGTTCAATAAAAATGATTTTAATTTATATAAAGTATTCTGTGAACAAAATAAATCAAGCAGAAGTAATATCCTTAAGTGCTACATTGTGCCTGAGAATATTTGGGGATTATAACACGCTGACACATATTTTAAATTTGGTTACTTCTCTGTTGTATCATTTAATACTAAATAGAAAATGGAATTCATTCTCATTGGACTCTATCAGTAATTCTGTAATATTTGCTAAAGATCACTGCCTTCCACCTAGTTTTTTAAGTTCTTATTCAGCTTGATCCATAAACTTAGTAGCATTCCCTTCCTTTTCTCTCAGTGGTGCTACCCAATACACACACATTCACAATCAGTCAGCAAGACTTGCTGCTTCTATAGCTTAATTAGCTGTCAGAACCTCCTGCGGTCCTGCATGCCCACTGCCACGGCTCTAATCCAAGCTGCCATCTTCCCTTGTCAGGAGCACTACATGGCCTGTAAGCCAGTAGTGCCACTTCCACTCCTGTTCTTCTCCAGTCCTCTCCATTCTGTTATCTAGAGACATTCTGTAAAAACATAAACATAATCATACCCGTCCATTGCTAAACCCAATTGCTTCCCCTCAGCCTTAGAGGAAATCAAATCTCTTGGACACAACTGATACAGTCCTTCACACCTGGCTCCCATCTACTCCCAATGCTTCATTTTCACCACTCTGACTGGCACTCTATGTCCCAGTCATCCTGGATCCTTCCCAGTTTGTAGCCTGGCTTTAGACACACCTAAGACAGGAGTTCCCGTGATGGCACAGCAGTAACGAACCCAACTGGTATCCATGAGGCTGCGGATTCAATCCCTGGCTTCTCTCAGTGGGTTAAGGATCCGGCCTTACCGGGAGCTGTGGTGTAGGTCTCTGACGCGGCTCAGATCTGGCATTGCTGTGGTGTAGGCCAGCAGCTACAACTCTGATTCGATCCCTAGCCTGGGAAATTCCATATGCCCACAAGTGCGGTCCAAAAAAAAAGAAAGAAAGACACATCTAAGACAAGTCAATGATTCCACTTGGTCATTCATCAAGTATAAATCTCAATTTCCATTTCTCCAGAAAACCCTGGCTCCCAAATCAGGACAGGTCTATAATACTACTCATTCCGTTTTTGTCTTTTGAGGCACTTGTCATGCTCAAAATTACTTATTTATTGTCTGTCTTTTTCATTGAGCTCCATACTTACTGAAGGCTGGGGACAGTGTCAGTTTTGTTTGCAGCTAAAACTGCAATAATGAATAGCAGAATCTGAAGAAACAAAATATCTATTGGCTAAATTGAATTTTTGGAAGACTACTATCAAATCAAAAAGTAGAAAACATTTATATCATCACTGATTAATTCTACTAATCATTTCTGTTATTTGTCTGTAGAGCTCATTTCTATTATTATAATATGACAAACATTACAAAGTATAAACTAAAAGGCTTTTATATGTACACACATCAAATCAGATAATAAATATATTCTTTAAAATGGAGCTACATCTTTCCGAGATTGTGATTGCATGTGCATCTTGGCTTCATAAACATTTACAAGATCTAGAACCCAACAACACTGTCCTCCATAAATATGTTCTCTTGGTTGTTAATTTCTTGGCAAAATACAAACTTGTTAGAATTTCTTCTGGATTCTTTCCCGCAAACTTCTCTATAGTCCCAAGACTCACTTTATACTAAATTAATACGATTTTTCAATCATTGAAGTAATTTCTTAAGAAGAGAATAAACTGTATGACTTGATACTTGAATTTTTCCACTTATGCTAGTAAGAGAAATGGCAGAGGAATATGACAAATGAAAATTATGCTTTATTGTCAAATATGAAGCCAAATGGTATCGTATGACAAGTATGAATGTTTGAAGCTCAGAGATACAGTGATTTTTTAGGAAATACATACCCCAGATATTCAAAGGTCGTTTCAATTCAATCCTAAAATAATGGAGCCTAAATTATTAAATAGAATCTGTCTCAGACACCCAGAATTAGACCAGAAGCCAATTAAGCATTTAATGCTATAGGGTATCATGAACTAATTCTCCCAAACTCCAGGGACAAGTTTCATTCTAACCCAGTCCTAAAAATAAGAAGCCAGAAAACAGTCTTAGAATATTTTATTTCATCTCATGTTATTAATTGACGTGATTCCTGCCCTTGTGTGGAGGTGAAGGCAGTGGCTACAAGCTATTACAGGATAAAAAGTCACTTTAAAATTAAAATTATGGTTTTACATGGCAATCAACATGAGACTTTTCTTTCTTTAGAAATTTTGCTTCAAAAATTAAAGCTCAGTACAGTTTTATGCTTAATGTTAAGAAATATATATATATATGCCATTTCACTCCAGCTAATGACCACGGCCACCATGGGCAGGAGCACAATTCTAACATCTTCAAGTCACACAAATCTTTCAAGATTTGACTAGAGTGAATGTTTCAGATTTAATTTAAGTTTAAACCTAACATCCAGGATGGGCAGAAGTCAATGTCAGAGACTAGAGGACCTATGTAATCTTTATCCCATGGTTTTGAACCCCTGTTAGGGAAAGGATCAGTGTCTTACCTCTGCTCACTGGAAATAAGATTGGCAAATGGAAAAGTGATTATTCTTGCTCATATTTCCAAACACCTTTCTCTCTACATGTAGATGTGACTTTTTCCTGCTATCAGCTTGATGTCCCAGCTGCCTGCCAAGACCTCTGAGATTTCCTCCTTGTGATCCACATGCAGATGCTTTCTGTTCACTCTGCTGTAACGTGAGCTCTGCCTGGTGAGATTGCGGGCCTCGCTCGCACCTTTATCTCACCTTCCAATACCTCCATGCCACCTTTTTCTATCTAGGAGGAATTATACCCTCTCTTCTCAAGAACGTAAACCTTCTCTACTTTACTTGGTTCAGTTAGCAACTTCACATGCATGCTTACCATTGGCTTCACTGATTTGAGAACTATATAAAACCGGCACCTTTGTCTAAAATGGGAAGTCTACTATCCTTGCTGGACCAGAGACTCAAAAACATCCTCCCTGCACTGAAGAAACCATCCTGACTGAGGCTGCTAATGATCCCCTAAAATCAAAACACAAGATTCTAGGAGTTCCCATTTTGGCTCAGTGGATTAAGGACCCAGTGTTGTCTCTGCAAGGATGCAGGTTTGATCCCTGGCCTTGCTCAGTGGGTTAAGGATCTGGCGTTGCCACAAACTGCAACGTAGCTCACAGATGTGGCTGTGATGCGGTGGCTGTGGCATAGGCTCTGATTAGACCTCTCACCTGGAGTTTCCATATGCCACAGGTGCAGCTGCAAAGAGAGAGAGAAAAAAAAACAAAAAACGCTTCTGGACTTTCATCTCTCCGTAATTTGATAGCAATGACCAATACCTTCCTCCTGGAATGCTCTCTCCCTGGGGTCTCCAAGACCACACACTCTCCTGGTTCGCCTCTAAAGAGTGGACCACCAAAGAGTGGACCAAAAAGTGGACCATTTATTCTCAGTCACATGTAAAGGTGCTTCCTTTCCTGTCAAGACCATAAAAGACCCTAAAGCATTACACTGGTGTATCCTCTTTTTATCTAGCACACTTTTCTAAGCTTTGTGCCCTCAGTCATCTAAAAGTAGCTAAAGACTTCCCAATCTCCATTTTCAGCCCAGGATTCATTCTTGAGCTCCATGCTTATGCACCCAGCTGCCTATTCAATGTATCTGCTCAACTGTGATGCAGGAAATTCAATCTCAGCATATTTAAGATAGAAGCTCTCCTCCTTCTGCACTCTCCACCTTATGAGGGGCACCACTTTCACCATCAAGTCATCAAAGTTAGAAGTATGGTAGCTATCAGGGTCTTCGCTTTTCTTTGAATAAAATTTCATTGATTCTTCCTCCTTAAATGTCCTTTGTAACTTCTCCACCTCTCTCTTTCCTTTCTGGTACTTTATACTTGCATGTCTTTATGATCTAATGGAAGTTAATATGTACTTGTAAATTGTCTCTCTGCTCCTTTTATCTCCTAATCAAATTTTCATGAAAATGATCTTTTAAAACACAGACTTGAACACATTATCACCAGCCCAATGCTATTTGGGAGCTTCTCCTAGCCCAGTGATTCTCAAACTTTAGCATGCTCCAATCACCCAGGAGGCTTGTTGAAACATGGATTGATGGGTCCTACCCCCAGAATTTCTGAATCCTTAGGTTTGGGTTGGACCTGAGAATAAGCATCTTTAACAAGTTCCCAGGTGGTCTTGTTGATGCTATGCTAAAACCACAATTTGAGAACCATTGAACCACTTATAGTAAACATTTCAAACCACTTATAGTAAACATTTCATACAGAGCTTTGTCCACCCATCTCTTCTTACACCACTATCTAGATCTGGAAAATGGGCCCCCATGCATGCAAAGTACCTCACTGCTTCTTATTTCTTTGCCTTTGCTTAGCTATTTCCTCTTCCTCTTTTTCCTTCCCCTTTGCCTGCCTAATTAAAAATCAATCTTCTTTCAAGATCCAGCTCAAGTGTCATCAACGCACTGAGGTATTTTCCCAAAGTGTCACTTCCCCCCCACTACACATACAGACACAAATAGACACACACACAGACAGACAGACACACACACACACACACACACACACACACTGGTAAAACTGGTTACTGCCTTCCTTGGACTTCATTTTAGTAGAACTAAGCCTACTCTTGTCCCAGAACACACATCTCTTTATCACACTCAACTGCCTGTCTTCCCCTTTAAATTCTGAATTCCTAGGAGTAGAAACTCTCTTACTAATATGTATACCTCTAGTTTGTAGCAGAACATTATAATATTATAGAAATAAAATAATTGATTGTCAGTTTGAAACTGATGACTATATGAATTAAAAAATTTTAAAAGACTGCACAGTCCCACATGATACTCTGTACCCTTATGTAAAGGAAAGTTATGAATTGGAAAAAAAAATCTAAAGGTATGTTACCATTTTAGCATATGAAAAATATGGAGAAGAGAAGCAGAATAGAATAAACCTTCTTCTTCCCTCTACTTAATGAATATAGACACTGAGAATAATTGGGCTAATGGAATATTAGGTCATACAACTGATTACACAGCAAGTCCATAAGATGAAAGAGACTCCAGTAATTCTACTGTGTTCTTGGCTATACTGGATAAGGCCAGCATTAATTTATGATGCATATACTGTGATTAAATAAAAAGGACCTAGGCCATCTTTACAAAGGAAGAGATAGTTCACTTTAAACAGAGCATGGAGTGGATGGAAGAATTGGTTCTAATTATACATTTGACAACCAAAATGAAATCTTCATATTCCCACCAGGCCAGAGATCTAAATCCCTGTATATTTTGAATAGTTTATATATTTCTATTTTTAAAATACAGGCCAAAATAGAACAGCCAATAACTATAGTATAAAATATTGTGCTAAGTACAGTGGAGGATTCAAAGAAGAGGTCAACATCACTCCTGCCCCATCCATACGGCAACCAGAGCACTGTTGGTGCTTTGGGTAGGACAATTCTTTATGTGCAGGATGGACCAATGCATTTCAGGATGTTTAGAATTCCTGTTATTCATCTACTAAAATACTGGTAACATCCCCAGTTAACATAACTCTACATATTCCTAAATACCTCATAGGGGTAATATCAGTCACAGCTTAGATTTACTCTACGAGAGTTACCCTGACAAGGAGGTTCTTTGTCAAAAATTGTGATACTCTCACTCCCGACTTATCTCACCCTATTTTGAAGGGAATAAGTGGGAAATTAAGAAGAAATACTTTAAATTTTCCATTTTTTTTAACGTAAATGCTAACAGATAACAAACATGCTACTCACAGAACTCACTAAGTTTACACATAAATGGTAATGGTAACATATAGTAATTAGTTACCAGAGGAATAAATACGTCTTGCACTGACGTCAGCTATCATAAAAATTGGACAATAATTATTAGCTGGCCTAGATTCTTTTGCTAAAATAACAGGCACATAACAGAATGCTTCATTTTCTTTTTTGGCTGGAAGTTCCCAGGCCAGGGATTGGACCTGCACCACAGCAGTAACCAGAGCCACTGCAGTGACACTGCCAGATCCTTAACTCGCTGGGCCATGGGAGAATTCCCCAGAATGCTTCATTTTCTATTAAGGCACAAAATATTCCTATACCATTGTTTATAGAGGTCTAGCTTACATTTATTTATTGTAGTCAAAGTAAAGAAGGTGAGTAGATTTAGACTATGACATCTGGCTTTGTTCTTTAATTGTATAGAGAATTTAATTTTTGTCAGATTACTCACATGTGATTGGAGCTTGATCCATTTAATTCCCCAAAATTGGAGTTCCCATTGTGGCTCAGCAGGTTAAGGACCCAACATTGTCTCTGTAAGGATATAGGTTTGATCCCTGGCCTAGCTCTGTGGAATAAGGATCTGGGGCATTGCTGCAGCTGTGGTATAGATGGCAGATGTGACTTGGATCCAGACCCAGTGTTGCCATGGCTGGGGTGTAGGCCTCAGCTGCAGCTCCAATTCAACCCCTAGCCCAAGAACTTCCATGTGTCTCCAGCACAGTGGTAAAAAGGAAAAAAAAAAATTCCCAAAGTGTAAAAGATGTTGATAAATCAATTTGTTAATTTACAGTGGGGTTTAGATTTTGTTTGGGAACAGAATGCTTGTGTCCTCTCCTCAGAACAGTTTGGACAGCTTAATAAGCCCTAGTCATAAAGAAAACGTTGTGTATCCATCTCTACCACTTCTACCTTTGTCCTGACCTAGGCTGTATAATTGCTTCTTGGCCTGGTGCATCGTGTTGGCCCATCTCCAGCCTGTGCTCAACTATTTATGCTTGTGATGTGTAGCTTTAGAAAAATTAAATGATGATTTTACTCCCCTGCCTAAATCCCTCCAATAGCATCCCATTGCTCTTAAGATAAAAAACCATAAAGATATTTTTCAGAAAAATAAAAGCTCAGAGACTTAGTAGCAAGCAGGTCAGGACTCTAAAAGCCTCTAAAAGAAATTGTTCAAACTGAATAGAAATGATAACAAATGGAAACTGGAAGTGACACAAAGAGATAAAGAATACTGAAAACTGTAAGTATGTGGGTAAATATAAAAGCTTGTCTATTTTTTCTCTATTTATTTAAAAGACACCGAATTTTTACAGCAAAAATAATATTACATCGTGAGTTTTATATTATTTGTAGAAGAAACATTATAGGATAAAGGGAGTAGAAGAAATTATTTTTGTTAAGGTCCTTCCATTCTACATAATGTGGTACATATTAACTCCAATTAAACTGTATTTTATGTCCTAGAACAACCAAGAAGATAAGAACAAAAACATATAACTAAAAAACCTATATAGAAATTAAAATGAAATAATTAAACAGTATTTGAGTAATGAAAAAGAAAGCAGGACATGAAAAAAGAAAAATTGAGGAAACAATGAGAAACCAGATAAAAAGACTATAGGATTAAATGTAATCATATTAACAGTCACATTAAATGTATTAAAAGACAAAACTTGTCAGGCTGAATAAGAAAGTAAGAGTCGAGTATACCAAATGTAATGACACAGATTGAAACACAAAAATTAAAAGCCTTTCAAACTGTAAGTATAAGAGTGTGTGACTATAGAAATATTAAAGAACATAGATTTTAAGAAAGACATTATCACCAAAAATTATGATAAATGGGACAATTCATTAGAAATAGTTAATCCTAAAAGTAATTTTATAATTTATTTAATTAAATAGATTTAATTCAAAATACAGTGTTATATATCTTATACCCCCAAATGACATCCAGATGGTCATTGATATGATGAGCAATTTAAAAGCTAAAACTGTAAAGCTTCCCAGAGGAAAACAGAACAGTTTCATAATCCTGAAGTAGGCAAAGATTTCTTAGAATCGGAAAAATTAAAGATACATGAAAAAATAAATATAAACTGGACTTCACCAAATAAATAAGTTCTGCTTATCAAATGATAATGTTAAAAGATGAAAGACGAAGCCCAGACCAGGAGAAAATATTCTCAGCACAAGTGTCCACCAAAACACTTCCATCAGAAATCTGACAAGGACACTTAACAGCTGAAGAATACATGAAACACAATTTAAAAATGGGTAAAAATTTGAACAGGCATTTCATAAAAATAAGATGAAATAAGATAAATAAATGTTCAATACAATCATGAAAAGACGTTGGGCATCTTAAGTCATTATAAAAATCAAAGCTAAATCCACAGTGATCAACTACTTCATACACCATGATCACATCTGAAAAGCAATCACGTAAGCCAGTATACAGATCTAAAAGGGAAGGAAAAAAAAAGATTGTAAAAGTGACGAGAAACACAAGGAACAGCAAAAAGACAAACATAAAGATGTTAAAAAAGGACTTCAAAAATCATAAAATGTGGAAAAGGAAAGTAAGAAAATCTGGACTCTTTTTTTTAGAACGAACGCCAAATACTGGCAAAGACATGGAAGCAGACGAACTCTACTTCATTTAAGGGTCAGGGTGGGGTGCGGTTGGGGGGAAGGGGGTGCTGCACTATGAGTCAATCAACTTGGAAAATTGTCCATCTATTATGTTACACATATACCTAATATATAATCCAACAATTCCAAATTTAAGTATTTATATCAAAATGCATAAAATAACGTGCTTGTATACAGATGGCCAACAAGCACATGAAAAAATTCTTAAAATCATTGATTATTAGAGAAATGCAAATCAAAATTGCCATGAGGCACCACCACACACCAGTCAGAATGGTCATCATTAATAAGTTCACAAATAGCAAATGCTGGAGAGGGTATGGAGAAAAGGGAACCCTCCTGCACTGTTGGTGGGAATGTAAATTGGTACAACCATTATGGAAAACAATATGGAGGTACCTTAGAAAACTATACATAGAACTACCATATGACCCATCAATCCCACTCTTGGGCATATATCCAGACAAAACTTCCCTTGAAAAAGACACATGCACCCGCACGTTCATTGCAGCACTATTCACAATAGCCAAGACAAGGACACAACCTAAATGTCCACTGACAGATGACTGGATTAGGAAGATGCGGTATATATACACAATGGAATACTACTCAGCCATAAAAATAATAATGCCATTGGCAGCAACAAGGATGGAACTAGAGACTCTCATGCTAAGTGAAAAAGGTCAGAAAGAGAAAGACAAATGCAATATGATTTCACTTATATCTGGAATCTAATATAGGGCACAAATGAACTTTTCCACAGAAAAGAAAATCATGGACATGGAGAAGAGACTTGTGGCTGCAGAGGAGGAGGGAGAGGGAGTGGGATGGACTGGGAAGTTGGGGTTAATAGATGCAAACTATTGCCTTTGGAATGGATAAGCAATGAGATCCTGCTGTGTAGCACTGGGAACTATATCTAGTCACTTATGATGGAGCATGATAATGTGCGAAAAAAGAATGTATACATGTATGTGTAACTGGGTCACCTTTCTGTACAGTAGAAAATTGGTAGGACACTGTAAACCAGGTATAATGGAAAAAATAAAAATCCATCAGCAGAAAATGGAAAAAAACAAATTATGGAGTATTTATTCAATAGGATGTTACTCAGTAATTTAAAAAATTAACTAATGATACTTGGAAAAACATGCTTGAATCTCACAAACATGTGGTACAAAAGAAGTCAGACAAATGAAAGAATGCATGTTTTATGATTCCATTTATGTGACCTTCAAGAGCAGGCAAGAATAATTTATACCTATAGAATTATAACTGTGGATGCCTATGGGAGCAAGGATTGGAAGTTGAAAAGATAATTTTCTGGAGTGATAGAAATGATCTATTAAGACCTGTACATTTTAAACATTTACCTCAATAAAAATAAATATATTCCTTTTGAAAATCAAAAAAAGAGAAGAGTTATCCAGTGAAATGTGATAGAATTGAGAGACCATGTTAAAATCCACTTGAAAATAAACATAAACATTTCGCTTGTAACATTTACCTTGAAAGAAATAGTGAATCAAAAAATACAGGTATAAGGTCCACTGTGCTTAATAAGTATATTAACATTTCAGCTGATACTGAAAATAAAATATAGAACCTGTTAGAATGTTTAAATTTTTGGAATTGACATCCCATGACTTATAAATTCATATATGTCAACAAATAATGTGGAGTACTCCCTTGAATTAATTTACTAGTCTATAAGTGCTTGGAATAATAAATTAATATAACTCTCAAAACTGAAATGTCAAAGTTTATCAATGTTTCATGAATGTTTCTCCTCTAATAAATATATTTCGAAGATTTAAATCTACTATTGCCATTAGTGTTGTGCATTCATAGAGATCTGGGCAAATGACAGTGTCATGCACTAATCTATAACTATAATTCATATTTTAAGATGGTTATGCAGCTCAGTTTGCAAAGCATTCCTCTGAGATATTCTGCAACATCTTATTAAGGAGGCACGGGCCATGAAGAATAAGCTAAAAAGTGTTGTTTATTTCAGTGCAGAAGAACTCTAGATATCCTATTTCTTAATACCATGGTTTGTAAAATTAGAAGGATGTATGAAGTAAGTTCTGCCTCTTGATATGTAAGAGAAAACTTTTAGATGATGATTTCTTTGATACACATAAAAGATTGAGAATTAGCTGCATCTAAAGTAGTTAATCATGCAGAAGGGTTATTTCAACCTAAAGGGCTAACATTCCAAGGAAGAAGCCAAAATTCTAGGATGAAGGATCAGAACCAAAGCTAAATGAACTTTCACCAGGTGTGTGGATGTGCTTGAAATATTTGCTGTTTTCTGATTCACTGTAATCAAAGTCTTTGTTTTATTCTTTTCTTTAATTTTTTAATTTCCAAATTTTCTTAGTCTGAAACAGTACTAGAGAACATAACAACTTCTCAACAAATATATGATAAGTGAGCTAGTCCATGAAATAAATGGAATAGCAGATAGGGAAGAGGGAAAGAGGCGTCCCATGGCGGTGCCACAGAAAGAAACCACCGATTTGAGGAGTGGAGGTGACGGAAAGAGTAACAAATTGCAGAAGAATATCTTCTCACAAAATCAGGCAGTAAGTCCTGAAATTTGAGACCTAACCTTTGCCCCTGGAGATAATATATCAATAAACTACCCTTTTCCAGTGTTGTCAGACTGACATTATTTCGGAGAATTTTTGTCTGTGTCATCAAGATGTTCCAGCATCAGAGTCAGGAAATCAACTTAGCTGGCAGACTTTCTCAGAGCTCAATTTAAACAAAGCTCCTGATGGAGAGTGCATTCATACTGAGATAATGAAATGAACATAAATCATTAGCTAATAAAGGGAGGGTAGAGGTGGACTGGCTTGTGTTCTACTTTAAGATGTCTTTTACATGTACCCATTATTGTTAAAGCACCACCCAGAGTGATCATTCATCTGTGAGGACACTGCTCAGACTGGAGGAGAGATGTGGGGGCAACACTGGTCCATAAACAAAATATCGTTTCTGGGAGTTCCCATTGTGGCTTAGTGGTTAATGTCCATGCAGACGCTGGTTCGATCCCTGGCCTCGCTCAGTGGGTTAAGGATCCGGCATTGCCGTGAGCTGTGGTATAGGTTGTAAACATGGCATTGTTACGGCTGTGGCGTAGGCAGGCAGCTACAGCTCTGATTCAGACCCTTGCCTGGGAAAATCCATATGCCGTGGATGCAGCACTAATAAGAAAAAAAGACAAAAAAGTATCATTTCCTGAAATGTTTGCTGTAGGAAATTCCTACTTATTAAAATATCTAAACAAAATATTTTCAAATGAACCAAACTCATCCCTCTCACAAATCTCTACTCACCATATTTCTGTTCTATTTCTTAATATAAAGCTTCAATTGTGAATTGTCGAAGAACTTTGGAGTTTGCATGGTATTTCATCATCATTTTTCTCCACAAGAAAACAAAAAAGGGACTAGTAGGAGCTCCCTTGTGGCGCAGTGGGTTAAGGATCCAGTGTTGTCACTGCAGTGGCTCAAGTCACTGCTGTGGCAGGTTCGATCCCTGGCCTAAGAACTTCCACATGCTGCGGGTGTGGCCAAAAAATAAATAAATAAAAAAATCCTTTTTGAAGCCAAACCTATGATTACCAAAGGGGAAAGACTGGGGGAGGGATGGATTGGGAGTTTGGGATCAGCACATACACACTACTGTATACAGAATTGATAGGTAACAAGGACCTACAATACAGCTATGGGAAATCTATTCAGTACTCTGTGATTGCCTCTATGGGGAAAAAATTTGAAAAAGAATCAATATATATGTATGGCTGATTCACTTTGCTGTACACCTGAACCTAACATAACATAGTAAGTCACTTATTCTAGGTCAATACAATTTATTTTAAAAATTAAAAATAAAAAATTTAAAAATTAAAGAGACTAGTAGAAAGCAAAAACTTCCTGTGTTTCAATTCACTGAACAAAGTAATCGGCTTTATTAATGAACAAAATGGGGGCTCCCTTTGCATGTCTGTGGGGACCTGTTAAGTATTACTGACCCACACATTCTTCAGGAACCATGACAGTGCTCACGTCACATCCCTCCCTGAGTCTGTTCAATACAAAATTAATCTCATTTTGATTGTACGGTCTTACACGATGGTAGAACTTTTGGAGAGCAATGTAAAAAAATTCTCCCCAGAATCCTCCAGGGACAAGGTTTTTCTTTTCCAGCTCAGCAATTTATATTTGGGCAGATTTCAGTTTGGATATTTGCAGGTTGTCAAAGATAATGATTTCGTCCTTTAAGCTCTAGGCTCGCCTTCTCTTTTAAGTCATGGGATATTAATTTTCTTTTAGAAAAGAGCAAGCAAATTGAGGAAAGTTCCCTCCAAAGGGATAAGTACTCCCCAGCAGAGATGCCAGTTTCTGTCTTTTTTGAGCGAATAACTTACATGTTCTGGCTTTGATTTTTCTCACTTGAAAAGATATATCATTGGAATCAAAGGGCATTTCTCATGGTAGGCCTGTGGCCACTGGTCGTGTTTGGGGTAGAAAATCCCAACCGCACTGTCAAGTTTTTTAAGAAGATACTGCCAGTAATAAGACCTGAATGACACAGGACAAAGGGGATTGTTTTGCACCCCAAAGTTGGAGACTCCACGCTTGGGTTCCTAGTCACGTCAGAACAGGGATCTCTTATGCATATGAAGACAACCTCGGATCCCTCCCCCATGGTCAGCAAAGAGGAGGGCACTAACTCTCAGCAGTAGAGGTGAGGTTAGAATTTGTAACCATAAATCACCGAATAACAAAAGGCTATTTAGAAAAGGTTCTGCTAAGACACAGATGAAAGAAGCCACCGTATTTACACAGTAAAATATTAATCAGTAAGTTGTGTTATCAGCAAAGAGGTAACAGGTTGTTTCTAGGAAACAATAATATCTTTGTTAGTTCAGATTTTAATGTTTTGAATATGTGACATGAAGCTCTGTTGATTTTGGAAGTCACATATCTATTTAGTGACCCTTTAAGTATAAAGAGTCCAAGTTCAAAGAATTCTGGTAAACAAGGCTTCCTACCCTTGGATCGTGGACATTAACAAACAGAAGGCTCTCTGTAAGCTGTGTTTGTGCTTCCCACATGTGTTTAACCATAAAACCCATAACATGTACTTGCATCCTATGGAAATAACCTCCTTAGAACAATCTTTGGGAAACATGGACCTCAAATGATTTCCAAAACCTGATATATATTCTGAAAAGAGGAGAAACCTGAGTAGCCTTTGATTTGTAGCCTTCCAAACCAGTGAAAAAATAACTAAACAATATATGAATGACTCCTTATCATTTTCATATTTCTTCTCTTAGACATGTTTAAATTGATCTTCACGACACCAGGAAAGGGGTTTTATTGTGAAATTGACACCTGGAAACCACGACACTCCAAAGACCTGCAAATGGGTTTCGGTGGAAAATCACCTGACCTCACAATAATAGTCATAACCACTCAGTTAGCAAGATCTTCTCTGGCTAGAGCCATGCCATACTTCCATGTCCCCAAGATATCAATTCCTTGAAAACTACCAGCCAAAATTCCCCATGCTTCCCCAGTAGGGCTATGCAATAATTGCCCTATTGTCCCAAATGACTCTTACCTCCCTCACCCTTTCAAGATTTAGAGAAGTATTATATTATGGAAATAATACTGATTAGAATTAGACACTCCTGGGTTCCAGTCCTTCTGTTGCAAGTTACACTTTGTAATTTCATTTATTCCTTTTTCGAAGAGCATGGTGACATCTATCCTTTCCAGGGACAACTGTGTCTCGATCTGGAATAGACATCTTTGAAAGAACTGATTTTCCCTTGACTTCTTACCCACTCTCATTTTCTTACACTCTCATTTTATTAGCAGAACTGCAAAACAGTTAAAAGTGAAGAATTCATTGATAGAAATTGTTATGAAAGTGTTATCTTGAGAAAATACTGATGAATGGAGTAAGGGGAAAGCCATCCCCATATCACAATTGCCCTCAGCCCTTTCTGCAAAATATAAACTTCCCTATAGGACAAAGGCAGATTTTCCAAGACTGGGAAGGATTTTTGTGATTACAGTAGGATAGAGGGCTTTGCAATGGACTCCTATTTCTCAGGCAGAGAGGCCTTAAGTCTATACTTAGGAAGGAGTTAGTAAGAAAGAAAAAGCAAGCAAACAAACAAACAAAACCTACACCACTTCTCCAGTAAAACCCAGTAGCATTACATGAGGATATTTTGAAAAACAAAGAGTATCAATCCATCCATCCATTCTTTCATTTCTTTCTTTCTTTCATTCAACTCATTCATAAAATATTTATTGACCACTTATCAGGAGTCTGAGGAATAAAGGAAACTGTAGTTTGTCAGTCTTTATCCCTTGGTCCTAGGGGCTGTTTTCTGTGTTCCAGGAGGCCATGGATGGCCAGCACCAAAGAGAACAGTGGCTCAAGGTGGCACCAGAACAGCAGAGGTTCATATGAACTGGAATGGATGTGAGTCAAGCTCCCCTTTTACTAAAAAGGTCAAAGCCGCTCCCCAAAAGAGGTGCTTACTAATCCAAATGGATTTTTAAAGAATCAATCTGAGGTGGTTAATTTTTATGACTCATGTATTCTGCATTATTTAGCAAAGGATGGCCACATTTTAAAAATCATTATCAGATACTTATTGATCTTAAAAATAAGCTTTTTTTAGGAAAATTATGTGGCATTGCATTGAATGCTGGGTGTCAGAGAAGTGGAACTGTCTGTATTATTGATCTCAAACTTATTTGTCACCAAAGCCGCTTCTGATATAAAAGATTCATGGTTCTTTCTTTTGATGTTGCCTAGAAAGAAACTTCCCCCAAATTATGGGTAGCTTAGTGTGTAGGCAGTGCCTCCATGAGCATTCTAGTTAATGTAGGGTTTATTTTGCAAAGACTTCTGAACATTTATAAGGAATGCTTGTGAATTTCCAAATGCTATGTTTGCTGTAGCAAGACATTTAGAGTAATCATTACCTCCAGCTGTGATTTCCATCTTCCCCACCACTGCTCCCTGCCTGTGCTTCTTTCATATTTGACAGACATTTTGCATTTTTAGCCGCCCTGACAATAATTATGTAGTTGGTGAGCAGCAACCATTAAGCTTAGGTGCATTTAGTTCCTACTTAGGCCCAATTATATGATCACGAAGCACTTCAAGAGGTAACGCAAAGTCAAGCATTATGACAATATAAAACCAAGAATTTAAATGAAAAAAAAAAGGAAAAGAAGTTATTCTGAGTGAAGTACAAGATAAAACACATCTTTTGTGGAGTTCTTTTTTAATATAATATGTTAGCTTAGAACAAATTATTTGAAAATAATTTTTGAAATTACTGCTAGAACATATACATAAGCAATAGCAAAGCCTTTGTGAGATTTTACAATCTTCTGAATCTTTCTCTTTCTCTCTCTCTCTCTTTTTTTTTTTTTTTTTTTTGGTCGTTTTAGGGATGCACCCATGGTTTATGGAGGTTCCCAGGCTAGGGGTCAAATCAGAGCTGTAGCTGTAGGCCTACGGCCACAGTCACAGAAACGCGGGATCCGAGCCATGTCTGCAACCTACACCACAGCTCACGGCAACGCCGGATCCACTGAGCAAGACCAGGGATTGAACCTGCGTCCTCATGGATACTAAATCTTCATCAACTGCCAAGCCATGATGGGAACTACTGAATCTTTTTCTTTCTTAAATATGAAAACATTTTAACAATCTTATCTTAAAGTAGATTTACTATCTAGTAACTCCACAAGTATTTTTTTTTTTTTTGTCTCCGTGGGATCTCAGACTGCATATTATCCCATTTTAGGCCTCCATCTATCTGCCTGTTATAACAGCTTGTTTAGGAATAAAACACAATTAATGTAGAATTGCATCTAAATTTTATTCTACTCGAAATATTCAAATAAAGCCAGAGGCTTAATACAGCAATGTCTTCAGAGGGCATATTATTTGTGTGGATGTGAACATACATACAAACATGTGTGTGTGTGTGTGTGTGTGTGTGTGTGTGTGTGTGTATGTATGCATACATATATATTTAACTTTTTAGCTTACATTTTTGGGAGCTAGACATAGCCAATCAAGCTCTTAGACATAGCTGATCCTAGTACTAATGACTTCCTTACTTTTCACTGCGTTTTTTTCATTAGAAATATTTTAATGGAAACTCTTAATAAGAAAAACATCAGGTAGTATCCTTCGATCATGAAATTCCGAATTAACCCAAGGAGTTGTGATAATGCATATGATGTACATGCACAAATATTTTTCTTCCAAAAATAGTAGACCTCTCATTCAAGTGTCAAATGATCAGCACACCTAGATCATATCTCACACCTCCCTAAATTAACAATTTGGAGTTTAATGAATTAAAAAAAAAACTATCTTTGTTTTTCTTACTAAAAGTTTCCATTAAAAAGTTCCACAAAAAAATACAGTGAAGAGTAAGGAAATGCTAGGATCAGCTATATTATAGTTGATACAGTATACTATATAGAGAGTATATGCTATATAGTATATACACTATAGTATATTATATAAGGAGTATATACACTATATACTTATATACTATAGAGTATACAGCTCTAGATTACATAGAATTTAGGTGTCAATTGGATAGAGTAAAAAAAAATATACATATTTTGTTCTTTAGATGTTAGAACTACAAACACACAACTTTGGAAAAGTTTCTAATAAACACTTTATTAGAGCAGTTTTAAATTTGTTCTTTTCCCAATAAAAACAAGGAGCTCTGTTGTCTAAACATAATCTGACATAAAGTGACTCTATTTAAAGCTCGATATTTAATAATCCAAATGCAGGGAAAGGGCACTAAAAACACATACCTGTAACATATATTTTGTTTTCTTCAGTTTTAGAATAGAAGCTCTTTCATTGAAGTAACACAGACCATGAGCAGTATCTTGTACTGGAAATATCTTAACCAGGCTTTTAGAGAAATAATGGATTGGAATGCTGTGTCTTATCAGTAAAACACATTTCATGGTAAATTCAGAAAGGAAGCACTGAGTGGAACAGATGATATTATGCTCTTTAGGGTCATTTATTATACCAATCTTATTTAAAATAATAATGTAGCTTCTCTCTCTTTATAATATTTTGATCCTGGAGTTCCCACCACAGCGCAGCAGAAATGAACTTAATTAGTATCCCTGAGGATGTGGGTTTGATCCCTGGCCTCAGTCAGTGGGTTAAGGATCCAGCGTTGCCAGAAGCTGTGATGTAGGTCACGGACACGGCTTGGATCGCACGTTGCTGTGGCTCTGGGGTAGGCTGGAAGCTGCAGCTCTGATTCAACCCCTAGCCTGGGAACTTCCATATGCCACAGGTGTGACCCTAAAAAGTAAATAAATAAATAAATAAATAAATAAATAAAATTTTGATCCTTCCTTTTGCTACACATCATACAATAAGTTAATATTTTATATGAAAATCCATTTCCTGGACAATCCTACTGGGCTGCTATCCTACAGTAAACTCTAACTGGAAGAGAGGGGAATTGCCTTAAAGGATAACCATGTTGACCCTCTAAAGATGGGTTGCTGCTTTCTACTGCATTTAGTAGAGGAAAAGAAGTGATAAAAGGAGCACCATTCAGAAGATTTATTGACATACTAAAGAGAAGACTAAAAATAAGAGTAATCCTTCCAAATAGGAGATCAAACGTACCAAGTTCAGGATAGTAAAAGTTGATGTCATTTTATTCAATTGAATCAATGAATTTTAAATGTGAATATGACATATAATGAACGATGGCATTATAGTCTTAAAAAAACTTTTCAATCTAAGACAGTTTTTAGATAGTTTCTAAAAATCAGGGTATATATATTCATGCAGTGTATTATTCAAAAATTTTACATATAATTTTATAACTTCCTCCTACACATACATACAGATGAATGAGGAATCAGGTTGACAGAAGAAAGTCTCTTACAAACAATGGTAAATGTGGTTTTCCACTTCACCACCTCCCCAATCCTAACTCTTCTTAAAGGGAAAAAACGGAGACAAAATCATTTCTAGAAAAGAGGGCCCTGGGGAAATCTTACTCTACATGCCTCCCCCTTTGTCTCAATCATTCATTCAGTAAATACATATTGATTGTGCACTAGGCACCAGCTAGGGCTGGGGATACAATAATGAGAATAATAGAGTTTCTCCCTTCAAGGAAATTATTATCTAGGGGGAAGAGAAATCTACTGACTGTTACAACACTAAATTCTCCCCTCTGAATACTGCACTGTGATAACAAGTCAAAATGCTGAGAGTGCCTGGAATTAGAAAAGACAAAAGGGTCTGCATGCAGGAAAGGGAGATGGGGTCAGCACAGATGCAATGCTTTCGTGTATCCTTTCGATCAGGAAACAGAGTCAGATTATTTCACGACCACCTGCCTTTTGTTTTGTTTTGTTTTGTCTTTTTGCCTTATCTAGGGCCGCACCCGTGGCATATGGAGGTTCCCAGGCTAGGGGTCTAATGGAAGCTGTAGCTGCTAGCCTTCACCACAGCCACAGCAACATGGGATCCGAGCCACGTCTGCAACCTACACCACAGCTCACGGCAACACCGGATCCTTAACCCACTGAGCAAGGCCAGGGATTGAACCTGCAACCTCATGGTTCCTAGTCGGATTCGTTAACCACTGAGCCACGACGGGAACTCCCTCACAACCACCTGCCTTTCTGGGCCTTTTCCCACTTCTGCATTCGTCACATCCATACCCCCTATTCCTCCAAACATAGACTCCAAGACAGGTGTCCTAAATGTTTGCCCTACAGACCGTTCTCCCCCAAAAAGCAGACAAAATCATCCTGGGAAAAATTTAGTTGAATACAGCATGCTTGCAAGATCATGTCTCCTGGGAACTCCAGGTTTCCTAATACCAGTCCTATGGTCTATTTGAGTGGAAGATTCATCTGGGACATTAGGGAAGATATCAGATACCCAGGCAAGAAACAAGACAGACAAATTTGTGAAGGACGTTGTCAAGTAAAATGTAAGTTTAAAGCTGTGCTTTACTTATGTCCAAATCAAGAGTATAAAAGAGTGCAGTGGCTACTGTATAGCACAGGAAAATCTAAGTTGACCCCAGGGAGGCGGCAAGATGGCGGAGGAGTAAGAGGTCGCGCTCACCCTCTCCCACAAATACATCAAAAAACGCATCTAAATATAAAACAAGTTGGACAAATCATCATCTGAATGCTGATCAATTTAAACCTCCAAAAACTGCAAGAAACCCCTGAAATAACTGGGTAGAACAAGTGAAGAAAAAAAAAAGGTGAGAGAGA
>PVHT021183693.1:2412556-2450932 GCA_004024745.2 Catagonus wagneri | reverse complement strand
GTTGGAAAATCTGACAGAAATCTGTAAACCAGCTATAATGCAAAAATAAAAAAAATAAAAAAAAATAAATAAATAAAAAAATAAAAAAAAGAAAATCTAAGTTGTTTGTAATAACCTATATGGGAACAAAGAATGGATATATTTAGATGTATGACTGATTCACTTTTCTGTATACCTGAAACTAATATAACATCTATATTAGCCAACTATATTCCAATAAAATTAAAATAAAAAATAATAAATTAATAAAGAGGGAAGTGAGAATTTAGGAGGAAGAATTTGTTTGGCAAGACAAATTCTATTCCCTGTCCCAAAGGGAGGGAGGGAAAAACACTTTCCTCTTCAACGTGAGTCAGAAGAAAGGAGAGTTCAAGGGGACCATTCACTACAAGGAGGGCAACACATTAAACCAGTATCTGCCTCACATGGAGGAGGCTTAGTAAGCAGGAAGGACTGTCCAGAGAGCTACTTTGATGGTGTGGAGAATGAAAGTTGCTTCTATGCTGGGACTAGTCTACCCACCCAGAAGCTGGGTTGAAGAGAGCACAAGTGTTTCCTGTTGAGCAGATGTGAGGCCTCAAAATAAAAAGCCAACCACAATTGCTGAAGAGGGCTTCCCCGAGAGAGAACCATCTTGGAAAGCCCCTCTAACTCCAACAGTGAGAATCTGGGTTGGATGGAGAACTCTGGAATCCCAGAACTCAGGGGGTACACAGAAAACAAGAGAGAAAAACAGCACTCACTTGAGGGGAAGTATCACCATATGTACCCAGTGGGGGCCTCTGGGAACCCATAAAGGCACCCTAGGAGAGTCCATGTTAAACAGATGCCAAGCCCACAGAATGAAATGTCAGTTAGTGGTACCACCAATCAAAACAAAACAAAACAAAACAAACAAAGAAAAAAATGCTTCCTACCCTCTCCCCTGTCTTCTTTCCTCTTCCTTCAGAGTCAGAAACCAAGCAAAGCAACAGCAGGAAAAGAGGAAAAAATTCAAAGCCAAGAACATGGATGCTAGGGGAAAATGTCTAAAACTTGGCAAAGAGGGGACCACAGACTGCATGTCCTTTCAGTGTCCCATGAAAGCATGGTTCACAGGTTTACCCAGGGGGGATCTTTATTTCATTTACCATCTCTACTGAATTGGGCCCTATCTCTGGAATTTGACACTGACTTATAGATTTCTGTCTAGGAGAAAATAGAACCCAAAAGGGTACAGTTCTAAGACAAATTCAGGAAACTTAATTCAGCTTTCTTTTTCTGAGCAACTCTGTTGATTCCGCAAATGCTCTAAAACTAGCTTGATCATTCATCTGATTTTCTCATTAATGAGTTATGTACATTTTTGACATGGATTCACTTTATGATCGCAGGAGAGTCATGCTTTAAACTTCAAAAAATACTTTTCTAGAAAGCAGTGTTTCTCTTTCTCTCACTGCCAACCACCAGCCTGCAGCAGAACCTCAGCCAAGGAATGGGAGAAGATTTAGCTGTAATTCAGCCCCAATGTTCTCATTACTACATGTGACTGCCCCTTTTGACTTCTGAGCAGAGGCCAGATTAGCGATACAAAGTGACTTTAAAAGTTTCAGTAACCTGAAAGTGATTATAAATGTCACGTACCAGCCAAAATTACCTGTCCAGGGAAGGAGGAATACTTCCTGCAACGTTTTTAAAGTAAAGGGATAATAGGAAATAAAAACAATGTTGTCTCTGATAAATATCTTATGAGGTCTGTGTTCTACTCACAATAATGTATAGTTTTCTAAAATTACAGAAGGATAATAGAGAGGGTCATCAAAGAAAAGAAACCAATATATATATATTTCTTTGTTCTTCTCTCTAACCGAGATGTCTCATTTTTACTTAAAAAAGAAGAAAGGAAAGTCTTATGTATAATTGATAAATGTTTCTTTTAAATGTAGATAGCATATTTAAATTTACAAACACTATATATGCTACAGAATATATTATCTTGAATCAGGTATTCATAAGATTATAAAAAGCAAACTCCCAAAGTAATCATTTTCATCAGGACAGTTTCATTTGAATTCCACTTTATCCAAATGATAACAATAATGTATTTTTCTTGAGCAATTATAAAAGCAGATGGGATCTTATTATAGATTTTTGCATAGCAACATGAGATTAACTATAAGCAAAGTTGAGATGACCTATAAAACATGGCACAGCTTGTGCTATACAAGATGTTAACATTTCAACATCTCAAACACAGAAATTCAAATGAAATAAAAATGCAGAACTACAAAGAAATCAATGAAACTTGCTAAAACACGTATTCATTAAATATAACCTTTGAATATCATATGAAGAAGCGAGTGATTCAATAAAACTAGTGATCGATACTTAATACAAGCAGTAATGCATTCTCTCTTCATGTTATGTGGGTTTATTGTTCACACAGCAGTGCATATAATCCTTGGAATCAAGTCTGAAATTTGGGGTCTAAATGGATTCAAAATCTACATAGACTCAAGTTCTAAACTCACTTTTTAATTGGCTGTGGAACTTGGGGGGAAAGATCCCTTAGGCTATTTTAGTTCCCACTTCATCATAATATCTACCACAAAGTATTTTAAGTACTAAATATAAAAAAAAAAAAAAACAGTATATGTGAAGTACTCGGTATACTTCTAAGTTCTATGTTCATATTTATCTTGGGGGAAGAGCATCACTAGAATACAGAGCATTTTCCTGAAGACTAATGAATTATAGGGAGAAGATCAAATATACCATCTTCGAAAGCTCTAATATGATTAACTGAGACTTTGAACTTGAGAAATGAAGAAAGAAGTGAAGTGGAGAACTTCCTGCTTCAGCTTCCTCTATACACAGCTTCTGCTTATTTCTTTCCAGTATAGTGAGAAGACAGGGAACAGGGATCACTCCATGCGTGCAAGAAAAAGCCAAGTGCAGCAGCTGTTACCAACCATGGGCATTGGCTGCCTAATAGCAGAGTTCCCAGCAAGATGCCTGGATCTGAAGCCAGGCGAGTACATAGAGTCCAGGACTGCAAAGAAAGCCCTTCTCCCCTGCTGTTTTACTGCCTTGAATCTACTGAAGACCAATGCCAGAAGCAGCAGAAATTCAGGAGCTGAAGACCCACCATGCCACAGGACTGAGGACATTGCTGAGGGTCTGCCAATACTCAGCTCTACAATGACTGATGGGGAGCAGCTGGATAGCATCCTACTTTTTCAAACTGCAGCTTCTCTAAGCAGAGCAGACAATAAAGGGAGAAAAAAGTTAAAAAATCAAAGACAAAGGGATGAATACAAGTTTCCTCCTATTTTAAGAAATTATCTTGTTCTTTGGAAATGCATTTTGGAAAAAAAAAGAATATCCCTTGAATTTAAATTGCCTCAGCTAAGAAGATATTCTGTAGCTTCTGGAGTAAAGATTTGCAAAAAGAACAAAGCAAACATGAAATTATTTAAAAGTAGCATATGGTAGCTTTGGACTATTAAGTAACTTGTGTTAAACTAGTTTCTCCTACACTTTCTTGTATAGTTCTGAGAAATACATAATGTCCTGAAAAGTAAATACAAAGTAATATATCAGATGATAAGCACAGTGAAGATTTATAACTACACAGTTATAATTTTAAAAAACAGTGGAGTACGTGGAAAACACTTACCCAGTGTATCATGGGTTCAAGACACCACCTCCATATACAGCTAGCTTTTTGGCCCTGAAAACTGACTACACAAATCATTTAAAGAGCAGCTAGATACTCACAGTATCTAGCAGTTTCTGTGTTTTTGGTACCAAAGTCATATGAAAGTGATAAATTCCAGCCTGCAGCTGCTGTGCTAATAAAGTTGCCAGTGAGTCAAGTTCCATCTAAATATATGCACATGCATTTCTATTACAATTACACTTACCCAGTCAACATCAATTATCTCAAGAGTTAAAGGGCATTTCTTTACACCCCTACAAAAAAAATTACCCAGAGTAAATTATGCATTCAACAAATCCCCAAATGTATTCATTATGCCCCAGGATAGCATTCAGATTTCAGTCTTTTAAAAGGATAGCCTCTGGATCCCGACTTGAGGGTTCTCTACCATCGCAACTGAGAAAACAAAGGTTTTTGCCATTCAGTAGTGTAAGTATGGGTTTTTCTGTATCATGATCTTGATGATAAATATTGAAAGGAAAAAATATGTTTGATCCAACATTTGTTTTCAAAATAATAATATTATATATTAATGGTGATATCATTTGCTTTTGTGTAGATTTAAGATTGTGTCACAATTCAGGATGAACAATATAGAACCTAGCAAATTCTTGATTATTTTAGTTTACCCTAGGAAAATCCTGAAGACAACCGTAGTTAAAACAGCCACAGAATGAAGGAATTGAGATTCCACTTTGCAGCATCTGTGGTTAACGCAACTACAAAACATAAAATAGCGAAAGCAATAAACTGGGTCAGAGTGCTAGCTCTGCCAACAAGGAGTGGCCTGACCCACTTGTGTCATTTGGTGCTTGGGCCTCCAGTGACTGACCTGGAATCTGAGAAACTTAGGGAAGGTCATTTCAAAAGTCTTCTTTGTTCTAAAATCCTATGTTTAGGTAAAGAGAATATTAAATTATACTATAATTTGCAAAAGCAACAATCATCCCCTCCAGAAATCACAACCTTTATGATTAATTTCCCCTCTCCTAGTAACTCATCTTCAAAAACATAGAAGGCTGTACATCTGAAAAAGTAAAAGCTTTCTTTGTTTATGAACAAATATACACAAATACAATTTTTAAATCACATTACTCCTATACAGTCACTTCGCATATATACATATATAATTTATTATTTATGTGATATATACTTTATACAACCTTCCCAAGCTATTGGTACATGTGTTCATTTCTCCTAGATGTGAACCTAGAGTCAGATGTTGAATACATATTTATGTAATGAATAATAGATGGCTGCCAGACCTATATTTCATGTTATACAATATGTGATCCACCACTATTTCACAAACATTTCCCATTCAGACATGATACAAATACCTCCTCTTGTTCACAGGACCTACCATCTGATTATGAGTTATGAATGTGGACCATTTCATGTCTAGGCTGCCTTCATTTAAATGTAAGGCACAATCAGAATAACTAAGTGCATCCACCATATTAATTTGCAGTCCTGGTAGGAACCATAAATTCAGAGGAAAGTAATCAATTCACCAAAGAAATAATGTGGATCTCTTAGTCTTATATCATGTTCACCCTGAAATTATTCCACTGCCATCAATCAGAAAGAGAAATATAGCATATGAGGCAGCGGAAACCATCAACCATTCTTAAATAGAAACAACCTTTGCATATAATTTTCTAGAAATAATGCATGGAACAGGTTCTGAATGGTAAGAAAACACCAAGTCATTATACTGTATGCTTCCCGGCTTAGGGGATGAAGTAAAAGTTTCCTCCTGGTACACCTCTCCAGCCCCATTTATGACAAGGAAAAAGAAAGGTTTGATGGGACACCTATAAGTTACTAAAATGGGAGATAATTTCTTTTGTCCATGAAATGGCACTGGAGAATTATCTGGTAGCCCCATCACTTTCCCCTCCACTGCTGAGATCATCAATGACCCGAAGCATTAATTTCATCATTTTCTATCTGGGAAAAAATTGTGGTTAGTGCATGTGGGGAAGATGTGTTGCTGCAGGAAGTCGGGAGCACTGGGAAATGACAGAATCCACTGCTACAACATGTCAGGAAGGCTTCACAGCCTCCCCTTGAGAAGCAGGAGAGGAATCAGCTTTATCCACCCTCTCTTTAAGAAACCGCCCTATGAGGATTTCTTTGAATGATGGCTTTCGAGGTGTCCTTCTACATTTCTTTCAATATACATCATCTTTGGCAGGAATCTGGAGGTGTTATCCCTCAAAAAAAGTACTGGTAGGCCTTGTAAGAGTTGAGCTGATCTTTCAGAAAATCAAGTCAATACTCCAAAGCAAATGTTATGGTTAGTAAACAGTCTACACCTTAGACTCTCCCACCATTAAGTCCTATTTATTAAAAAGGAGAGAAGACTAAGAGTGATGAAGGCACACTTCTGAGCATGTGACTTGTTTTAAGAAGATGAAGGTAGAAACTAGATAACTTGATATTTATACTTAGCTCCGTCAGCCTTCCAGGAGAGCAGCATCAACAGTTCAGAGAATTACTTATCTATTAAAATGATAACCTTGATTTCTACACCAGTGCCCCTTCTGAAGATGCACTTGGGCAGGATAGTTTTTTTCTTTTTTGTTGAAGAGTCCTTATAATTTTTAACAGAAGTCCACCTATGAGTGGAGAATACCCCATTCCTCACATTCTGCATCATCTACCCTCTACTCAGAGTGGTTACAGGGATGGGGAACGGACTGTCGTGGGCATATTAGCAGGCTAGGTAAATGGAAGACTGAGAGAGGAGGGCAGGAGAGAATCTATAGCCCTTTGAACCCAGGCTGAAGAGTCTGGAATTTGATAGGCAACCAGAAGGCACTGAATTTACTGTGTAGGAGGATGACATTAGCCTGAGAGAATGGCACAAAATCCTGCAAATAATCACAAATAAAAATAAGTAATCTGTCCTTATTCCAAGCCATATTACAGTTGCATAGCAATTTGGGTCAACATTTTTTATTTTTTAATTTAAAAATCATCTCATTCAGCCTGAGTTATTTGACCTTGGGCAAGATATTTAAATAAGATGCTTGTGTTCAAGTATCTTCATCTTAAACATACACACAAAATAAATGACTAAAGCCAATTCCTTATGCTCTAGGGGTATTGTGGAAAAAGTGAAATAAGGGATGTGAAAATATATATAAAACATATTTTAAGAAGTGAGACTACAGAAAGGCAAGTTGTTTAGACTACATTTTTGTTATAAAAGAAATGGAAGAATACAGACTCAAACCAGTAAAATAAAATCTCAAATTTGTAGAAAGATTGTGATTCACTTTCCTTGACATTGAAAAATGCTCAGAGAAAGTTTATTACTGTTCACAACTAGTACGTTCTTCTTTATATCCATCCAGATTCCTTAATTCTACAGTTTTTATTCGATGTTCTCCTTCCTGTCAAGTTGCAAATAAATGGTTATCATCTTCTCTGTAATAAGCTCTCCCACTCTTGAATAATTTTTAATGACCCTGTGCTTTGTAGTCTAAATTATTCTGGTTTCTTTAACCTTTTCTCTTACTACAACATTCTAACGCCTTTATAGTTTACCTAATCTAAAATTAAAGGTGTCTCCTGAACACTTTTTAAAAAGAAAGATAATGGTGTTTGGTGATCTTTCCAAAGCATGTACATTTTGATTAAATACAGATGAAGCATATGTTCTTTATTTGGACTAATGATAATGAATACAATAAATATATTCCAGTGATTTTATATAACCACCAAACACTTGAATATTCCATGTGGGTTTTTTAAGGACTTGGGTGATGGAAAGCAGATTCCAGCACTGACAGGACAAGAAGCTTCTGTTGAATCCAGCAGTGTTTCCTACACTGTCAGAGCAACATCTTCAGCCACAGGATGCAATCTGTAATAAGCTTCATCTACTTCCCAACCAAATTTTGTTGTTGTTGTCGTTTTTTTCCTTTTTAGGGCAGCACTCGCAGCATATGGAGGTTCCCAGGCTAGGGGTCTAATCGGACCTGTAGTTGCTGGCCTAAGCCACAGCCACAGCAAGGCCAGATCCGAGCCCTGTCTTGTGTCCTACACTACAACTACAGCTCACAGCAACGCCGGATCCTTAACCCACTGAGCAAGGCCAGGGATCGAACCCTCAACCTATTGGTTCCTAGTCAGGTTCGTTTCTGCTGCGCCACAGTGGGAACTCCTGCAATCAAGTTTTTAATTTGCTTGCGCCTAAGGGATAATGTGTCAGATTCTCTTTCATGTTTTGTTTGTTCTTACCCATGCCTCTGCCTTCAGCTTTAAATTTGAAATTAATTTCATACAATGTGTCTTTTACTTTATTCTAAATTTCCATCTCTTGTGTGATTCACACTGCAGGTCATGCTCTCTGTTTTCACTATCACTAACTCCTTGGAATTTACAATAAGAGCACCATTAATCCCTGTTCAGTTAGGGAGTCTGAAGTCAGTCAACCTCTCTGAGCTCTCCCAAGAACAGGGTGGAAGGCTGTCCCATGACTACCTCAGATAGGAAGCCAGATCTCCCCACTCCATTTTTATTGCATTTATTGATGCCTTGGAGTCAGCTGTGGGGTAATCAGAGAGGGACTGGGACTAATTTTAATGTCTATGTGGTAGAATGTTTATGAAAATAGTCCCAGTTCTTCCCCCACCTTAATCTAAGTCTTTATTTTTCCAGCTGCTCTTTGCATCATATGGCATCTATTCCCCCACCCAGTGAATTAGGGTTGGCCTTCTCAGTTGCTTTGGGCAAGAGAATGTGGCGGACCTGACAGTAGGTCAAATAGGAGTTTGGGCCTCAAGAGAGTGTGTGCATCTTTTCAATTCCTGCCCCCACCATGAGAACAAGCCTGGGCTAGCCTTCTGGAAGGTGAGAGCTGATTCAGCCTGGCTGAGGGCATTTTGGACCAGCCAGCCCTCAGATGACCTACCAGCGCCTTGCAAGAGGTTGAGGGAGCCCAGAAGAGTTTTCAAGTCCAGTCACCCCATACACTCGTGAGAAAATTTAAATGGTCATGGTTTTTAAATCACAAAAATTTAATATGGAGCATAATTGCAGAGATAGCTAACTAATATAGCATGGGTGGGCATTCTTTCTGCTGAGAGGTCAACAAGTAAAATGCTGGATGCTGACAAAGTAAAGTCTCTAATGAACAATAATAGGAAGAAAACTGGCATAGCTTCAGGACTCAAACCATGGTAGGTGTTCACTTAGGAGAGGGCTAGGAAATCCCAGGGTTATATCTGAGTCCCACTAAGCTGCAGGGAATTTGAACAATGCCCCTCAGGACTTTCCTTCCCAGAGCTCATCCGACTAGTTCTTGGACACTTTACCACCCTAGAACCTCTCTCAAAAAATAGTCCTCCAGATTCCAAGACTCTCTGGGTTAATCCCTCCTTCCTATGATCTCTGTTTGAATTTTTTTTCTTCTCCTGAGAAAGCCATTCTTTTTCCACCTTCTCAGGTCTATTCTTTTCTAGGTCTTTCACAGCAGGAATCAATGCCCCAGTAATCCCAGATCCTAAATCCCTGGAAACTCAAAGGGTGTCTATGTGGGGGGCTTAATCTTCAGATGTTGGGCCCCTCTCTAATGCAGCAAAGAAAGGAAAGAAAAACAAAAGAAGAAAGAGTTTATATTAAGAGATTTAATGTTCATATCCTGCCATTTGGTATTCAAAGTAGTCCCCCAGAGAATAAATCAGCTAACTCTAAGACGATGTCACTAAAGCCGGACTTCTTAACTTTGCTTGGTACACATATGCCTCTAAGATTTGAATATTACTCACCCGACTCCTTCAGGTTGAAGTTGAACCACACAAAACACATGGAATTTTCACTATGATCCTTTGACACTTACATTATCCTCCTATTGCACTCTGTCTTTCTGTGTCATAATTTAAGTTTATTTACTCCTTTCTAGTCTGCAAACAGATTGGTCAGTTTTGGACATCCCTGGTATTTAGCATAACACCTAGAATGCATAAGCACATATTACACTTTTGGTGAATGACTATGTAAATAAAGAAGTTTTTAGTTTCTGGCAAAGACCCTTGTCAAGTTTGTTCATGCTTGAATTAGCCCATTTACTTTATGCTTTTTGACTGTCCTTCTCTTTTATTCTTTCCTTACTGGATACCCTGTCTTATTTTCTCCATAATTTCTCACAGCATGACTTTTCTTTGTTTTTTCTAGGACTTTTGATTGGATTTAACTTACCCTTTATTCCCTTTTTAGTCATCCCTGCTAGGTCATGAACAAACTTAGGTCCACTGAAAAAATTTTGTGTAATATCTTATATACCTATTAAGTCCAAGTAACACTAACTGGGGGCAATATTATTTTCTTTTATTTAAGAAGACTGATGAAAACTGGTACCTTTGTCATAAAACTTTGCATATCCTTTATTGAAATGGTCAACCTTCAAAAGGAAAACATATTATGTACAATTTCCCAAATGTGTTAGAGAACTTCTGTTATGGAACAGCTCATAAACTCATCTTCACAATGTATTCTGAATTGCATTTCTCTGGATTATTTATTTTATCAGTTGTCCTAAATTAGATTTAGGCTTCATGTAACAATGACTTGTTTTCCACAAGTGCAAATGTATACCTCAGAACGATGAATTCCCGTTTCAGAGATTAGGGAATGGGTGGAACTAGAGAAGATAGCTCAGATAGTTGAAAAATACAGTTTGCAGGATCTTTTTACTCTCCTTAAACTTTCACTTAAAAAAAAGAAAAAAAACAGAGACCATAAAAGAGGTTGATCATTGAGTTACTAGAAACTACCAAACTTTTGCAGAAGTGGAGGTACTTTGCATCCTTTCTCCCCTAGTTTATTATGATTAGTTCTGGACATTTTTTCTCTGTATCCTTCCTTGTGCAATGTTTTGGGGGTTTATATTTGTTTTGTTACGTTGACTGAGGGGATTAAAGAATGATAGTAACTTTGCACTAAAATCACAAAGCAGTGACCTGTGCTCACTTAGGTCTGCTGATACAGCTCTATAAATAGGAAAACTTAGTCTCTGGGATATTTAAGATCTCTGATAGAAAGTGTTACAGACTAAATTGCAACCACTTAAAACTCATTTGAAGTCCTAATGCCCAGCATAATTCAGACTATGATTGTATTTGGAAGTGTGGCCTTTAAAAAGAAATTAAAGTTGCAGTTCCCATTGCGACTCAGTGGGTTAAGAACCTAAAATAGTGTCTATGAGGATATGGGTTTGATAACTGGCCTCACTCAGTGGGTTAAGGATCCAGCAGCACCACAAGCCATGGTGTAGGTCACATATGCAGCTCGGATCTGGTGTTGCTGTGGCTGTGGTGTAGGCTGGCAGCTGCAGCTCCAATATGATCCCTAGCCCAGGAACTTCTTGGGCTGCCGTAAGAAGAAGAAGGAGAAGAAGAAGAAGAAGAAGAAAAAAAAAAGATAATTGAAGTTGAAAGATGTCATACTTTAGTACCTAATCCAATGAAACCAGTGACTTTATAAGGAAAAGAAGAGACACCAGGGATGGGCATGCATAGAGAAAAGGCCACATGAGGACACAGAGACAAAGTAGCCATCTGCAACCCTGGGGGGAAGCCCTTAAGAAGAAATAAACCCACTGACACCTTGATCTTAGACTTTCAGCTTCTAGAACTGTGAGAAAATGAAAGTCTGTTGTTTAAGGCACCTGGTCTGTGGCATTTGTTATAGCAGCCCCAGTAGACTATACAGAAAGTAAACAAACAAGCTGCCCAAACATCCAGGGAATTGCTTGGACATTTGGCCTTTTACTTAGAAATGTATATAGAACCTAGAAGGAGACTGAAGGTTTTAAGACTAGATTCAGCCATGAAAAAGAATGAAATAATGCCATCTGCAGCAATATGGGTGGTCCTAGAGATTATTGCACTAAGTGAAGTTAGTCGGATAGTGAAAGACAAACAAATGTAAAAAAAAAAAGGATACAAATGAATTTATTTGCAGAATAGAAACAGACATAGATGTTGAAAACAAACTTAATGGTTACCAAAGGAGACAGGTGGGGAGGGATGGAGTGGGGGTTTGGAATTGGCACGTGAACACTGCGGTATATGGAATGATTGGCCACCGGGGACCTGCTGTATGGTGCAGAGAACTCTACCCAATAGTCTGTGATAACCTATATGTGAAAGGGAGTTCCCTTCATGGCTCAGTGATTAACCAATCCGACTAAGAACCACGAGGTTGCGGGTTCGATCCCTGGCCTGCTCAGTGGGTTAAGGATCCAGCATTGCCGTAAGCTGTGGTGTAGGTTGCAGATGCAGCTTGGATCCCACGTTGCTGTGGCTGTGGCGAAGGCCGGCGGCTACAGCTCCTGTTAGACCCCTAGCCTGGGAACCTCCATATGCCACAGGTGCGGCTCTAGATAAAAAGGCAAAAAGACCAAAAAAAAAAAAACAAAACCCTATATGTGAAAGGAATCTGAAAGAGCATGGATGTGTGTATGTGTATAACTGAATCACTTTGTTATACAGCAGAAATTATCCCAACTTTGTAAATAAACTATACTTCAATAAAACTTTGAAGAGTGAAAAAAAAAAAAAACTCTGTTGCAAACTTATGACCCAGACCAAGGTATTTAAAATCTCCAAGTCTCATCAGTAAGAGAGGGCTGATAGGAACACTCCCTTGTGCTGTTGTGAAGATTAAATAAGATGATAAATGTAAGAGTGTTTATTAAGCATGGTTCCCAGAAGCATATAACAAGGACTCAACAAATGTCACCTATTATCATTACTGTCATTATATTAGTATGACTTAATAAAAGCAGAAAATTCAATTCCCCATGCAGATTCCAAGGTAAGTCTTTTAAAATACAAAGTGGCAGAAAGTTCCAGTCTTTGCCTGCTTGTTCCTTCTGTCAGAAAATATTAGAATACATTTATAAAAGTTTGGAACCCTCCTGAGGAGTGGTGGGAGTTGGTGGGATGGTGACATTTTCGACTTGTATTAAAATTTGCACTCCTAGATTAATAAAGAGAGTTAGCAATCAAGTGGAAGATCAATGATCAAATAGCCTGAGAACATTTTACATATAGGCTCCTAAAATCCTTGACAGGCTTCAAAGGGAGCTCTGCAAGAGCTCACCTACACATTTCCTGTTTTGTCACCTACTTGTCACTCTCACAGTGAACTCAGAAGGGTCAACATCTGAACAATAGCTGGAACCTGAAATGTGAGAATTCGGGAGCAAACGTGAGGCCATAGGAATACAAAATGAGAAACAGAGAAAGAATCTGCTTTTAGCAAAAGCTTTTCCCAAGCACCCTGGAATTCTGAGCAGGGCCTGTTTAGCACTAGGTGAATTGGGTTTCAAAACCAATGTCCTAATTTACATAAAAGAAATAAAGCAGAAAAATAAGAGCCCATAAATTTAAAGGGTAAAACAGCACAGCATCTCATGTATTTAAATAAGAGCACTTACCAGATCTATTTTGAAGACACCAATTTGCTCAATTTTCACCAACCGTTTAAGAATCTGTTTGCAATTACGTATACCACCATCTCTGGCCTGCCTATGCTGTATTGTGAACCACTCATTTGAGAGTTTGGAATTTGGATTCAGACAGTCTGGGTTCAATTAATCAACCACCATTTAGCAGCTGTGTGGCCTTGGACAAGCCATTTAAGCTCTCCATCACTCAATGCAGCCACCTATAAAATGGGCATAAGCATCACACCGCTACAATCACTGTCACCTAACATTGCCTCGGTCATGTTAAGTATTGAGCACATCGCTTCTATGAACAGTTCTTATTTTTTGTGAAACATCCTCACACCCAAACCTCTGTCTTTAGCTCTGTTACTTCACTTCTGTACCATTCTCATACACACACGATCCTTTTCCTGAACATTTCTTAGACTCTCTCCAGCCCCTTGGTTTCAGTCATATGGTCTTGTATTAGGAAGGAAATTAATTCTGACATGTGGTCATTGGGAATGCTGCCCTTCATTACCTAAAGTGCTTAAACAATGAAGCATTTTAGTTAATAAAGTATTTAGCAGAGCTGGAGGAAATAATTTATTGCCTATGTCTGAAAGATTAAAATTTAGAAACACAACAAAACAGGCAAACCAAACTCACATTCCTGAATCCTGACTTGGGGATTTAGAAGCTCCTTCAGTACTTTGAGATAGCATCAGAGAGAAAAAGCACTGGATACTGTGAAAGCACAACTCAGATTTTTTGGATTTTTAATAAGTTATTTTTCACAAAGGTAAAACATCTGCCATCAGCTTTTTGTGTCCTGCTGACATATTTTTAAATCTTTCTTCTAATGAATGCGGTATGGTACAATCTGTGTCAGAATCTATAGGGACAGAGAGCAGCAATTTCTGAAGACTGTCATTAATTTTCAAGAAACTTATCACAAACGTGTAGAAGGAGTGGCATTTTGCAAATAATGTATTGTCCTCTTTAATAGAGAAATGACCTCTCTATACCCAAGGGTCCTAGTTCTTCAAATAGGCTTTCTCTGTTCTTGCAAACTGGACAAGTTATCAAATTAACCAAGAAATTGATTTCTTTGTTGGAACTGACAAAAGTTTTATCTGCCAGCTTTGTTTTTAGTTTGTAAAAAAAAAATTGTCTGGAGGATAATTTTTATTACCCTTTCCCTTAGAAAAGAACTGATACTTCAAAGCTCCTGTACATTTGCAAGAAATTATTTTTATATAACACCAATATTTCTAAACACTCCATAAAAATCACTATAGTCTAATTATTTAAAAAGTCATAATTAGTTATTTCAGGTTATATAATTTCCTAATACGTTTAAAAACTTAAAATAGCTTGACTAGCACTATATAGAATCAATGTACAAAGTTTTTCATACAATTAAAATTGATTCTGGTGTTACTGCGTGGTCTTCAGTGCCTGCTATTAACTGTCTGAATTTTTGCCTTGTACCAATAATGCATGAATTATTTTATGATGACAATGGATTTTGACGATTTTTTTTGTCTTTTTCTCTTTTTAGGGCCACACCCGCAGCATATGGAGATTCCCAAGCTAGGTGTCAAATCGGAGCTACAGCTGCCGGCCTACACCACAGCCACAGCAATGCCAGATCTGAGCTGCATCTGCGACCTATATCACAGCTCACCGCAACGCCAGATCCTTAACCCACCCAGCAAGGCCAGGGATTGAACCCGCAACCTCATGGTCCCTAGTCGGATTCATTTCCATTGCGCCAAGATGGAAACTCTGATGATTTTTGAATCTTGACTTCATTTTGGTTTTATTGCAGAAAAATATTTCCCTTTTGTTAGAATATCCTTATTTTAATTTTTTTTTTAAAAGTCATACCTCTTGGGAGTTCCCTTCGTGGCTCAGTGGTTAATGAATCCGACTAAGAACCATGAGGTTGCGGGTTCGATCCCTGGCCTTGCTCAGTGGGTTAAGGATCCGGCGTTGCCGTGAGCTGTGGTGTAGGTTGCAGAAGCGGCTCGGATCCCGCGTTGCTGTGGCTGTGGCTGCAGCGGCTACAGCTCCTGTTAGACCTCTAGCCTGGGAACCTCCATATGCTGTGGGTGTGGCTCTACATAAAGGCAAAAAGACCAAAAAAAAAAAAAAGTCATACCTCTTTGGATGTTCTAATCAACTTTAAGATTCTTAAAAGTTACTTCCTAAAGTTAATAGCTTTATGGGCAATACACTTCACCAAACCTTTAAAGTACAAAGTAACCTGTAGCAGCTTTTAACATAAGAAGGAAAGAAGCAAGCTCACTGACCCTGGGAATCCAGGAGAGACTATGTCAGGGATACTCGCACAGGCAGTGGTCCCTGGCCCAGAGTTAGGCGAGCAGAGGTTTTACCACGCCATGGAGAGAACACCCTAACTAATCTCCTGCTTCTGAAACTTCTCTTGCAGATGTTTCAGGATTTTGAGACTTAGTGGTAAAATTTCAATAAAGGGAAAAACTTTATCAATCCAAGCAAATTCTCTAGGCCAATAAATTGAGTCATTCTGAACTGCATGCAACGTAATTTAAGAACATCTTATTGGTATCTCAGTAATGGAAACAAAGGTATATTTCCTTTATGGGTTAAAAAAAAAGAGGGGATTCCTATCTGTAGAGCAGACTAATTCCCTAAGCGAAGTTAAGGGCCCGAACATATTCTAATAATAATCACCAAAAAGACGTAGTAATTTGCAACCTAAGGCTGCCTTTTTGGGACAGGTTGGTGTGGGGTTGGGGGTGGGAGCAAGGAAGGGTTGCTTAGGATACAGAATATGCAATGCAAAGAAAAATAAGGATAGACTCAATATTTTAGCATACAGCCTTTATAATGCTAAGTGAAACTAGCATTAATACTGCAATAAAATGTAGAAACATCTTGTAGACAGCAGACTTTGAGTCTGCACTCCTGAGGGGAGGTTGCCTCAAACTACCTCCTTCAATGAGAGGATTAGGAGCCCTCTCTAGACTAGCAAGAGGAGGTGGTGGGTGGGTGACTGGGGAGATTGACAGAACAGAATTAGTGCTAAAGGAGGAAAGGGACATGATTGGTGCTCTTTGAGAAACCAGTAGAACAAGCTGAATAGGGTGAAGCCCTGACTCCCACTCACCACAGGTATCCTTTGGGTGCACTTAAATTACTGAGGTTGAGAAGAGTTTTGCAAGCTCTTCTGGCTTCTCTATGTATTGATTGGCTAAAAGTAAGACACGATTTTTAGCTAATAAACTAGCCTTTCTCCTTCTTCGGCCTGGAGTGTATGTAAGATCATTACTTGTATAATTGTGGAAAAGCCACCCAGATTCCCTATGAGGAATTACACAGTTTAGAGTTTAAAATGCCAAACTTGCTTTGCTCTCCCTGGTGCCTTGTTTCTCTGATCCCTCAGAACTCATCCTGAATATCTGGCCTAGTCCTAGTCTTTCCCCTAACACAGAATCACATGCTAACACCAGTTACATACCTCTGCACATGTGGGTTGGCTGGGTGTGTTTTGTGTTTTCCATGACATGTTGAGATGCTGAGATGGCTGCATGATCCAAAAGGCTTTAAAAGCACAAAATTGGTGCTGACCAGCAGCTGGGAGCTCAGCTGGGGCTGTCAGCCACAGCCTTCCATTCTCTTCCACGTGGACTTATGGTTACTCAGGCTTCCTCACAGTATGGCCACTAGGAAACAAAAAGCAGGATTTAGGGAGCTCCCAATCCTCTTACAGCCTGGCCTCAGAAGACTCGATAAGCCACTTACTAACTTCTCCGGATCAGAGCAGTCAGAGCGCCAGCCCAGAACTACAGAAAGAATCACAGTCTACTTTTGGGTGGAGGAGTGGCATGCATATATGGAGACAGAAGGAATTGATGGCAGCCACCTTTGGAGACCAGCACTCAGGCTTAATTTGATTCCACTTCTGAGCAGGTTAAGAAAAAGCAAAAGAAAGCTTTCAGAATTGCCCTACACTGCAATAGCTCTGTAAATCCTAAATCAACACAATAAATCTCTATGTAATGTTTTTCTTTTGTGTTAAGGTTTTTAATTTAGTTCTTAGAACTAAAAAGCACTATGCATTTTCTTTGTTTTAATTGTGTTATTTTGAAGTAAATGAAGCATTTGAAACATTACTAAGAAAAATGTTAGGCACTATTCCTTTTCTTAGTGTTGCTGTATCTACCAATAATTTGTTGAACAGAAATAATTTTCAAGGATTTATGTTGAAAATAAGTGAACTTAGACATAATAAATCTTTAAAGATAAGAGAAGTTGCTTTAAAACCTGACCTTAAAAGAAAAATACTTAGTTCCCATTGTGGCTCAGCGGAAACAAACCTGACTAGTATCCATGAGGATTTGGGTTCGATCTCTGGCCCCACTCAGTGGGTTAAGGATATAGCATTGCCATGAGCTGTGGTGTAGGTCGTGAGCTGTGTGGTATAGGTCACAGACGGGGCTCAGATTTGGGGTTGCTGTGGCTGTGGTGTGGGCAGGCAGCTGCAGCTCCAATTCGACCCCTAGCCTGGGAACCTCCACATGCTGCAGGTGCAGCCCTAAAAAGAAAAAAACACATTTTATAATAGTCACTAAATGATTATCAAGTATAAGAGCTAAATAGAGCTAAAGAGTTAACATTTTAGTCACACTTTGCAACTTAAAAAACAACTCTTTAAGCTAACATAATACAGTGGAAACAGAAAAATGAAAAGAAATAGATGACAAAGAAGAAAGATCTACTAAGTAAAAGGCTAGCAGAAAACAAAAATGAGGCCAAATTTGGTAAAATATGGCATTTCAGAGAGAATCTGAGTGTCGAAAAATAATTGAAGAATGTTTACCCATTACAAAATCACTGTTTTATTTACCCAAAATGAAATATGGATATAACATATGTCAACTCCCAAATCTGTTGAATTAAACATGCCCAGAAATCTACTTAAGAAAGATTCTGAACTATTTGTCTTATTTATTAGTATTGCAGTCTGACACCACACATCTCCAACTGGAAGAAAACTGAAAACCCACATCCCTAAGTGCCAGACTGAGAAACATATGGCACTTTCCAATAACCAGAGCCTGGTTATTTGTAGGTGGTGAAAATCTATTTGGGGGCCTCCTTATAGCTTATGAGAAAAAGCATCATATGTTTACTTTCAGGAATTTCAGTGAGAAGAAATTTTAGATTTATTTACAGCATAGAGGAAAAAGTATTACCTTTATTCATGAAATGCAAGGATCTTATAGAGACTGGAGGGAATTCTTTTAATACATTTCTTCGGAAAGAGTTGGCAGCTCAGAGAGAACACTTTGTAGGGTTTTTAAATATTTAATATCCCACTGCTGCTTTGCAGCTTGAGAAAAACTTGTGGTTCTTTATTGGCAAATATTTCAGAGCTTATCTCAACTTGTATGGAATTTCTAAAAATGTTTAATCTTTCTAAAAACGTAAAGCTAGATAAAAAAAAACAATAGCTTAGGGCAATAAGGTTATTCTTTCTTTGTAAAATTAAAAAACTAAATATTAAAATTTCAAATGCATAGACTTTCACAGCTGGATACAAATGTTCTTGTTATTGGGGTTTTAATTCATTTTCTTTTAATTAATATTTGTTGGTTCACCACTATACATTAATTATTTGAATTAAAGAGTTTAGGTGAGTCAAATAATCATATGCCCTCTGACCTTAACTGTAAATAACTTAGTAGATAGACACAGATGTTAGACAAGAGGTATAGTGATAAGCCTTATTGCCTTAGGGGTTAGAGTATTACATCAGGATAGCAACAGCTAATTACAATAGAGTGAATGTCGAAATATTTTTTTAAATACTACTGGAAAGTCTCTCTTAGTGAACTTATTGCAGATCTGGAACCACATATGTTAACATACTTTATTAAACTCATAAAGGTAACTCACTATTTCTTTTAGAATGTGTCTTGCATGGAAGACAAAGCATATTGTTTATTTATTTTTGACCCTTTATATAGGCATGTACAGATTAAATTACTTATTTGCTATGAAACTCCCATCTACTGTCAGAAAGGATTGTCAAGACAACTGGTGATGAAAAGCACAATATAAGGAAATTTCTAAGTTATAATGCATTTTTTTCAAGTTAAATATTCAGTTCCATAATTCAATAATGGCAGGGGTAGTAGTAATAGGGGTCACACGGCTTCAGTATCTGGGTTTCAATCCTTCATCCACTATTTAGCAATTATGTCTGATAGGCTTTCAGCAACTTAATTGAAAGCACCATGGATCAATCTCTCATCTTTAAAGTAGAGCTGTAACATATTTAATCTGAGATGACTTTGATTATGAGACACAGCATTATTTTATGTAGTACTACAAAAGAAAAAAATCACCCAAAGCAAAGAGTTGAAAAGAAGTGTTAAGTGGATATACCAAAGATCTATGATTTTGACATGAGGAAAATGAGAAAAAGTCTCAACATACAGAAAAGGGAACCAGAAAACTTGCATACCTCCATCCTGGCACAGGATGGAGAGAGAGGGAAAAAATCACTTCCTGGGAGTTCCCACTGTGGCGCAGAATCAAATCTGACTAGTATCCATGAGGATGCCTGGCCTGGCTCCGTGAGTAAAATATCTGGTATTGCAGTGAGCTGTGGTATAGGTCGCAGATACAGCTTGAATCCTGTGTTGCTATGGCTGTAGTGTAGGCTGGCAGCTGAAGGTCCAATTCTACTTGTGACTTCCATATGTGGCATGTGCAGCCCCCCCCCAAAAAAAAAGAAAAAAGCCCTCTAAAATATGAACAAGAGGCCCATAATCATGCAGTTCATCCCACTGAATTCATACCATCAGTCTGGTCTATAAAACTTAAAGTGAACACAAAAAGCAAATGAGGAATTCTATCTGAGAGACTCAGGGATGGCTTTACAGAGAAGGAGATATTTGAATCAAACACAAAAGAATAGGAAGGATTCGGTAAGGTAAAACTTGCTACATAGAAGAGAGTGGAGTTCCTCCATATATATGCTCAGGAGTGGGACTGCTGGATTGTATAGTAGTTCTACATTTATTTTTTTAAGGAACCTCCATACTGTCCTCCATATTTACATTTTCACCAACAGTGTAGGAGGGTTCCCTTTTCTCTTCATCCTCTCCAGCATTTATTGTTTGTAGATTTTATGATAATGGCCATTCTGACTGGGGTGAGGGGATACCTCATTATAGTTTTGATTTGCATTTCTCTAATAATTAGTGATGCTGAGCATATTTGCATGAGTCTTTTGGCCATCTGTATGTCTTCTTAGGAGAAACGTCAGTTTAGGTCTTCTGCCTTGTTTTGTTTGGGATATCTATCTATCTATCTATCCACACAGACACACACACACACACACACACACACACACACACACACAAACACACACATCTCCATGGGATGCCTGTATATTTTTGAGATTAATTACTTGTCAGTCATTTTGTTTGCAAAGGTTTTCTTCCATTCTGTGTGTTGTCTTGTCTTTATTATTATTTTTTTAATAGTTTCCTTTGCTGTTCAAAAGCTTTGAAGTTTAATTAGATCCTGTTTTTATTTTCATTATTCTAGGAGGTAAATCAAACAAGATATTGCTGCGATTTATGTCAAAGAGTGTTCTGCCCATGTTTTCCTCTAGGAGTTTTATAGTATTTGGCCTTAAGCTTAGGTCTTTAACCCATTTTGAGTTTATTTTTGTGTATGGTGTTAGAGAATATTCTAATTTCATTCTTATCTAGAGAAAACCACAATTCAAAAAGATATATGCATCCCAGTGTTCATTGCAACACTGTTTGTAATAGCCAAGACATGGAAGCAACCTAAATGTCCATCGACAGATGAATGGTGCATTTATGCAATGGAATATTATTCAGCCATAAAAAAGAATGAAATAATGCTATTTGCAGCAACATGGATTGACCTAGAGATTACATACTGAGTAAACTCAGTCAGATGGAGAAAGACAAATATCATATGATATCATTTATATATGGAATCCAATAAAAATGACACAAAAGGAGTTCCCATTGTGGCTCAGTGGGTTACAAACCCAACTAGTATCCATGAGAATGTGGGTTCAGTACCTGGCCTCACTCAGTGGGGTTAAGGATCTGGTGTTTCTGTGGCATAGACCAGCAGCTACAGCTCTGATTCAACCTCTAGCCTGGGAGCTTCCTAAAGAGCGGAAAAAAAAAGACACAAAAAGAACTTGTTTGAAAAACAGACTCACAGATTTCAAAACCAACCTTATCATAGGTGAAACTGCTGTGGGAAGGAAAGAATTAGGAGGGTTGGAATAATATATACACGTTACTGTATGAAATAGAGATTAATGAGAACCTACTGTATAGCACAGGAAAATCTACCCTATAGTTTGTAATAATCTATATGGGAAAAAAGAATGGATATATGCATATATTTGACTGACCAATTTTTCTGTATACGTGAAACTAATACAGCATTGTAAATTGACAATATTTCAATAAAATTAAATTTAAAACAAAGAAGAGCTTGGAGGTGTTCCCTGGTAGCTCAGCAGGTCAGTAACACTACTGTGGCATGAGTTTGATCCCTGACCCCAGAGAACATTTGCAGGTGCAGCCATAAATAAAAACAAAAGCAAAAACATAGAAGGCATTCAATGTTAAAGAAACTTCCTGTACAAAGATTTTTAGATATGAAAGCATACAGTATACGGCCATCTTGCCTAATTGTTTGATGTGACAAAAGAAGAGACTGTAAGAAGAAAAATGGTCACATAATGAGGCCTGTAAGACAGGGTGAAAATCTAGTCAAGTATCTGGTTAAGCAGAAATGGCTCTCTTCTTTAAGCAATATAACATCATCAAAGGTTCCTAAAATGGCCAGTAGTATGACAGCATCTATTTTAGAAATATAATTGTAGTAGAAATGTAGAGGAAAGATTGGAGGGAGGAAAGTAAACACAATCACCTAGGTGCATAATGATCAGGGCCTGATCTAAGACCTAAGGTCTTGAAATTAAAGAACTAGAGAAGACATTGAAAGACACATTGCAAGACAACGAAAATTCTTAGATGCCCTACTATGTAGCAAATCCTGAGCTAATTGCTCTAACATATATTACCACAAATGATTGCTCAGAATTGTGAAGTTTGAGTAAACACTGTCTGTGATAACATAGCTGGTGATAAAAACTTGAGTATGCCTGCTTCCAAAGCCCATAACTGTTCATTCTTATGTCTTGCTTACCAATTTACAGAACAAGAAAAACAGAAACCAAATACATTAAAACCCTACAGCACTTACAATGATTTATTGAGTTTACTTCTATATATAGAATGAAACCCCTGTAGAGCATAAATAATTTAAATGTGAATTAATTTACTGAATTATCATAGATATGAGTTTTTAAGAATGGATCATGGTCAAGTAAGACTTCATTGGGTGAAGCTAAAAAAAAAAAAAAAATCACTAGTTAAGTGGCATGCCACATTGGGAATTCCCAACTAGTCCAAAAATTTTATGAGCAGGCTGAGCTGAGAGGAGGAAAAATTCTGAAAGGAAAATGTTGGTAGTAAATATGATAAGTTGTCTAGATACCAGACTATAGAACAATTCTAAAGAGAAAGAGTATGCAAACAATCCTCACAATATGTGAAACAATGCCATCCACTGAATGAGCTGAACTCTCAGTGAGCTGCTACAGAATTTGGAACTAAGAATAAAGGGAAGGAATTCGAGGTGGTACAGTTTTTGACTTGCAAAACGAAAATATTTTCTATTATCTAAAGATGTACAACTAGGAAATGGGTTTATTCATGGGCTTATGATCCTCAGTTCTGGAAATATGCAAGTATTGTTCACTCAAAAATATTTAATTGAGCAACTAAAATTTGCCAAGTTCTGTGCTAGGCATTCAGGAGCAACTGGGAAAAAGACCATATATCAGAAATGATTCTTGCATTGTTTATTTTATATAATAGACATCTATATATTGCTTATTATAGTCTAAGCACTGTTTGAAATTCTTAACAAATATTAATTTACTTAATACTCAAAACAACTTTACAAATAGGGAAACTGAGGCAAAAGGGGAAGAGCGAGGGAGGGAGTGGGATGGACAGGGAGTTTGGGGTTAGTAGATACAAATATTCCATTTAGAATGGATAAGCAATGAGGTGCTAATGTATAACACAGGGAACTATATCCAATTTCTTGGGATAGAACATGATGGAAAATAACATGAGAAAAAAATGTATATATATGTATGGCTGGATCACTTTTCTGTACAGCAGAAATTGGCACAACATTGTAAAGCAACTATACTTTAATAAAAAATTTAAAAAAATAAAGAGGATGAGGGGTACAGTGGAAGCCCAGTTATGGAGCCAACAGGGGTACGTGGGGACTTGCTGTGGGGATGGAGAAAAAAAAAAAACTGTGAAGGGCTGCGGTGGCCATTACTGAGGATAGATGGGCTTTGATGTTTTCCTGATATGCATGATCAAGGATGTCACTATCCATTTAAAGATACAGGATTGAGTGGATAGAAAAAGATTAAAAAAAGAAAAAAAAAGAAGAGAAAACCAAAGGATCAAGAGAATTTAAATTCAACACTTCATTTAACTTAGAGCAGTGGTTCCCAAAGTGTGGTCTACAGACCCACGATATCAACTTACCTGGGAACTTGATAGAAATGTACATTCTCAGCCCCACTCCAGGCTATTGGCGCAGAAACTCTGGGGGTTGTTGGTTGGAGAGGGCAACAATCTGTGTTTGAACAAGCTCTCTAGGTGATTCTGCTATATATAAATTTTAGAGGAAAGTTCTCAACAGCCTCACTTTTTATTCCAAGTGAAAATGTATTTTTTTAATGTCTCTATCTGGTCCCAAAAGATAAGTAAGAAGGATGCAAAGGCTGGGAGACTGGGACAGACCTATTTAAATAAATCTGAAATTTTCAAACCATTTACAGGAAATATACTAATTTATGGTAAAAGTGAAGGTTAATAATACTTCATCATAGCCAATTTTTCATCACAGTCATGTCATGAATGACTTTCAAAAAAAGAATAGACATACTCATCCAATGGAATAAATAATAAGATCAGAACAATACAGAACAGTATTTGTTAAGTGGAGAGGAAATGGCTCTTGATATGTTGCACAATAAACTGGGAATGAGATGTCCTAGATAGAACTTTCCCTGTCACCACAGCTCCTGCCAGACCATTTCCGCCCACAGCACTGAAGGACATTATTTGCTAAAGCCCAGTTGATCCTATGCAAAAAGGACAATGCTGTGTAAAGACTGCTGAAGTTTTGTCACAGCCCTGATTCCAGCAAAAGACTAGCATTATCAGAAAAAATATCCTGTTATGGAAATAAATTAAAAAACCAGCAAAGAAAAGACTCAAAATTTATTTTCGTCTTTTGGAAGAAGACACCAATGTCCTCAGTGTCCTGTTGAGAGGACATTGGAGGGGGTTTTCTGCACATCTTTCCTCACTCATTTCCCACCTGACAAGTCCTTATTTTTTTAGTCATATGAAGCTTATCTTTAGTTATCTTAACCACAAGCATGTTCTTTCAGCTGTCCCAATGCTAAGAAAATTTACTTTAACTTATCAATTTTAAAAAGGCATTCTAAAACTTGTTTCATGCCTAGTGAGCCTCCTATTTCACATAGTTGCTAAAACCTTTGGGAAGGTGTTAATGGGAAATGCCATCACGGGCACCAAAAATTTCAAACCAGGCTGTCTTTAACCATGTGCTCCATGAAGCCCCATGGGACCATCAGATTCGAAGATATCAAAAATTTTGAATAATGTCGTTGCATTCTGATATTATAAGATATATTGCCTCTCATTCACTTTTGTGGTACTTTTAAAAATTAGTCTGTAAAATTTTCATGGCAGCTTCGAAGCATTAAAGTGTAGGTAATGAAATGAAATGACTTGAAATGAAAAGTTATTGAAATTATGCCAGTGGCACAACTGAAATTAGAGCAAAGAACTAAGAATCAAAAAAAAATGTTCAGGAAATACATTTTTAAAGTGACTATAACCATCTCTTCAAGAGGATATATAATGGCAGTGATTGGGGTTCTAGTATATATCGGGCAGTCCTAGTCTGCAAGTCCATGTGTAACTGGGAGAGAGTATGGGATTTTTTTCTTTTCAAAGATCTTTGCAGGACCCTCTCTGCCTACAAGTGGCGTGTTCACTTCTTAGTCAAGATCCAGGTTATCAAGCACAGAAGTTCTCGGAAGTTCCCGTTGTGGCTCAACAGAAACGAATCCTACTAGTATCCATGAGGATGCGAGTTTGATCCCTGGCCTTGCTCAGTGGATTCAGGATCTGACGTTGCTGTGAACTGTGGTGTAGGCTGCAGGCGCAGCTCAGCTCCCTCTTTGCTGTGGCTGGGATGTAGGTCAGCAGCTGTAGCTCCAATTAGACCCCAAGCCTGGGATCTTCCATGTGCCGCTAGTGTGGCCCTAAAAAAGCGGGGGGGGGGGGGAGTTCCCACTGTCTCCAGCTTAAGCTGGAACAAAGACAGGTAGAAAGCTTGTAGCAAAGGGAGTTGCCTGGCCAGTGCTGGGACTGGAGCAGATTTGGTGTCGAGTGGAAGAGGAATCAAAAGGCTGTTAGGGTGGCATCTGGAGAGGAAAAGAAGAACAGAGTGAAACCATCTGGCTACCAGCAGTGCTAGAGTAGAAAAGAGTTCAGTTGCTTTGCTTGTAAACTCTCTCGACCCCCCACCTGAAGGGTAACCACAGGAACCACAGCATCAAATGAGAATGGTTTATTTTATAGGAAGTCAAATCAGCAAACACCAGAGCCACCAAGGTCTCTGTAGCTCCCAGATCCTACTGAAAGCCTGTGTTGGTTGCATGTGTGATGACTCCAGAGTAGCAAGTACCCATATTAAAAGAGACTAGGTGGGGAGGCAGGTGGAAGGTCATGATACGTTACTAGTGAAACTTCTTCCAGACTCTTTTATTTTTCTCAGACACAGTTTCTTTTGATGACAGGAAGATACTCTAATATAGAATTTTTTTTTCAGAGAAAAAAAAATTTGCTTGCTCAGAAGCCTTTGTTTTCAAGATTCACTCCAGCTGTTTAAAGCAAGAAGGACAGAATGCATATGACTTTAAGTGACCCATGTTCCATCTATTGAAATTTTACTTTGATAAATGAATTACCCTCTTTAGCTGAAATGTTTGGCTTTAAAGATAGAAACAATAATATTGTAAGCTCACAGGCTTGCAAATCTTTTAAAGCAATAGACCAGATCTACATATTCAACCATCTCAGACTTTACATCTTGAAGGGACTCAGGCGGGTCAAAAGCACAAGTTTTCCTAATGAACTTTCCCATCTTTCCCAACCTACTGTCCTCTCTCAATGGTTGGTGCCACCACATCCACCAGTCCTCCAGAAAAAAAAAAAAAAAGTCTTTCTGGATACCTTATCACACAGTTTAGACCTTCTGCTTGCTGGATATTTCTCAAAGCCCCTCTACCTCCTATTGTTAGTGATGCTATCTTCATTCTAATTCTCCTCAGTACTCACCTGGGTTAATGCAACCATCATCACTATTCCTAATTGGCTGCCCTCACTCCAAGGTTGCCTTCTCCATTCCCTCTGCTCGGAGGGACAATGTGATCTTTTCATTTGGACAGGAGGACTGGAGAGGGATGGAGAGAGACACAGGTGGAGGCGATTCGGTATTGGAGGCACAGAATAAAAATAATTAACATTGAGGTGGGAATTTAGTCTTTCTGTGTAAACCTATTCTTTCATGCTCATAAATATCTCAAAAAGAATGTCATTAGAAGCCAGCAAAACAAAACAACAAAAACTTTCTTTATTCTTTCCAAAATAGCTAACATTTTATCTGTTAGGAATCTCGAAAAAAAAAACAGAGGTGTCATTCTTTTTGGGTTGATTTTTAAACCCAGAAACATTGCTGGTGGTGCATAAAACGTCTCTCTCACAGTCATATGCCAGAACATAGGAAATTTTAAAAACAACGAAAGTACTTTCTGTTTTGCAGAGGTGGTGAAGTGCCGTCTTGCTCTCTTCATTTTGTACCAGCTGGCAGACAGAGTGATCTCATAAACAAGCATGCGACAATTCTGCTGGGCATGCACTTGTCTCCGTAAACTAAGTTATGAACTCACTAGAACTACCTGCTTCTAAATGGAAGGCTCAGCGCTTCCTAAAACACTGGAAGTATTCTCAGGACCTGCATCCTAGAATAAACACAAAGGACAACAAGGGCCTGATTTGGCCTAATTCTCCAAAAAAGAAAGTGACTAATAATAGGTGCTTTCTCACTTCAGCAAGAAATGAGTGGATCCTGAACAGGTGAGTATCTGAAATATTGCCGACCTGGTTCTTAAAATAGAATTATAAAATTTTGGAGCTGGAAAGACATTAGAAAAGCAACCTTCTGGCTGTAGTGGGAAGAGCATGCTGACACCCAGGAAGGTGAGTGACTCAAATTTGGCCAGTGAAAGCTATACTCAGCTAAGAGAGGGGCAGAACTACCCTGGAATTCTGATCTCCTGATGGACAGAGAGGACACGCCAATTTGCTTATCCCACAAGTAACAAATACTCAGATGTCAGCTCCTCTGAGTCCTGACAGGTGCTGGGTTATCTCAGCTCCCCAGGTGTGAGCCACTCTGGGAAGGGTTCAAGCACACTAGCTAAAACATACAGACGATGCATGCCCAGGTGTGTCCTGCCTTTAATGAAATCCTGCGATGGTGTCAGATTCAGAGACACCTCCAGCAGCAGCAGAAATATGAAACTGATACTTCTATAGTTCTAGCATCAGCACTTTGAAGAAATAATGCTGCTCATCCCCTCTAGGTGCTTAGCTACTGCCACTTCACATATGCCTTATTCTCTGAGCATCAGATTATCAATGTAGTCATATGCAATTCATTCAACACATGTTTATTGAGTCAGACATCATGAGAGATACTGGAGCAAGACAGATACTTGTAATTTCTCTCTTCCTGGGATTTCCCCTGTTGTAAAACTTTTTATGATTTGTCTGCACTACTCAAGAGTTAAAAAAAAAGTACATTGATAAAACAAAAAACTAGGAGTTCCCACTGTAGTTCAGTGAGGATGCAGTCTCGATCCCTGGATGCAGGTTAAAGATCCCAGCATTGCCACAGCTGTGGCATAGATCACAGATGTACCTCAGATCCAGTGTTGCTGTGGCTGTGGCTGTGGCTCTGATTTGAGCCCTGGCCCGGGAACTTCCATATGCCACAGGTGTGGCCATAAAAAGAAAAAAAAAAAAAAACTAGTTACAGTCTGGAATGATAAGTTTTTCTTGTTACATATATGAAAAATTGGGAAAGAAGCAACTTACTTTTTTTTCCTAGAAAAGTACTTAATCACACCAAAGCATGTGGAAATAAATATCCCCCAAAACAGCAGATGGATTTTCTTAATCACCCAGAAATAGAAACTTTAAAATTTTTTAAATTAAGTTAAAAGAGAACAAGGCTTTTAGGTCACAACACACAGCATATTTAGCACAGGGTAATGAGAAATTGAAGTAGAATACAAAATTATAGGTTTCTCCTCTGCTCTAAATCAAAACCCTGGTGGCCTATACCACAGCCACAGCAATGCGGGATCTGAGCCACGTCTGCAACGTACACCACAGCTCATGGCAATGCCGGATCCTTAACCTATTGAATGAGGCCAGGGATCGAACCTGCATCCTCATGGCTCCTAGTCGGATTCGTTTCCACTGAGTCATGACGGGAACTCATGAATTTTATCTCAACATCTAATTTCTCAAAACTCTGAAATCTGGTTACCTTTTTACAGATTCACTGATCCAGTAAAGTGGCTAAATCCCAAGGTCCCTGCTCAACTCTTAATGGCATCATGGTTTTTTGCTAAATTCAACACTCCTTAATGTACTCTTAGTCCTAAAATCTTTTCCCTCTGTAATCATTTTCTCTTGTTACCTTGTGATCAGTTCAAATCACCAGTCCTCTATCTTCCTACATTTACTTTAAAAAAATTATTTTTATTGAAGTATAGTTGATGTACAGTATTATATAGGTTACAGGTGTGCATTATAGGGATTCGTAATTTTTAAAGATTATACTCCATTTGTAGCTATTATAAAATACATGTTATATCCCCATGTTGTACAATATATCTATATTTATCTGTTTATCTACCTATACATCTTCTTTATCCATTTATTTGTTGATGGAAACTTAGGCTGCTCCCATAGCTTAACAGTTGTAAATAATACTGCTGTAAACACTGGGGTACATGTATCTTTTTGAACACCCAGGAATGGAATTTCTGGGTCCTATGGTAGTTATATTTTTAGTCTTTTGAGAAACCTCCATACTGCTTTCCACAGTGGCTGCACCAGCATACCTTCCCACCAACTGTGTACAACTGTTCCCTTTTCTCCACTTCCTTGCCAACATTTATTATTTGTATTCTTTTTGACAATAGTAGAAACTCTGCAGGCCAGAAGGCAGTGGCACAATATATTTAATGTGATGGAAGGGAGAAACCTACAACTAAGACTACCTGGCAAGGCTCTCATTCAGATTTGACAGAGAATTCAAAAGCTTTACAGACAAGCAAAGGCTAAAAGAGTTCAGCACCACCAAATCAGCTTTATAACAAATCAGCTTTACAACAAATGTTAAAGGAGCTTCTCTAGGTGAAAAAGAGAAGGCCACAACTAGAAACAAGAAAATTACATCCACTTTCTAATTTAGGTTGTATATACCATATTCTTCCAAAAGCACTTAAACTATCTTACAAAGTGAAACATGGTATAAAATGAAGCAATGAGAAATAAAACACGGTTTTAACCACATGTCTAAACCCAAAAGGAAGTAGATAGCATCCCTCACTTGAAGTAAGTAGCAGAAGTTTAGTTTGGGCAGAACTGCGCTCCATGTTTTCTGCCAGCTGAAACACCAAAGAAAACATGTTGAACTACAATCTTTTCATTATGTTGTGTGACGAAAAAACACACAACTGTCTCTGTAGTCTGTGCTACTTCTTGGAATGAAATTCAAGCAGGAATTCATGACATGAAACCTTGTAGAAGACACAGCAAGTACCACACCACTTCAATTATGTGATTTCAGAAGTTCCATTCAGACCACCCTTTGTAAAAACAGCATACATGAAGTTAAAGTAAAATTTAATGGGAGCACTGGGGGAGAAGTTAAGACAAGGTGGTCCAGAGCCTCACATTCTCAGAATCTAAAGTAAGAGGGGGATAATTTTCAATAGTGAAACAATGAATGTGTCTATTAGATTCTCTCAAATCCTCAATTCCTTAGGGAATGCTGTCTGAAGCTAGATTATTGTCAGTCCATGATTTAACTCTCACGGGAAACTGCAGTGTAAATATTCTGGGTTGTCAGTTAAAACTAAACTATTTTAACTGACAACTGACCTCCCTGCTTTAGTTATGAGTCAAGACATCATATTTGTCAACAACCACATTTGTTCACATCACAAACAAGTAGTCTCACTACAGCAGAGACGCCAGCCTAGTAACAACTGTTTTTCTTGTAACTGGCCTTGGACAGGACCACAATAAAGATTCTATCATCTGTAGCTTCTTACATGAGGGAAAAATTGCACTCTGAAAGCTTTGTTCTTTTAAGCCAAAATGACTGTTTTGCTTTATGATCAGTTATTCTCATTCACTGAAAAACCTCAGTGTAATGCCTCTTAAAGATTAAATATTAAGAATATCAATACCATGGAGTTCCCATTGTAGCTCAGTGGGTTAAGAACCTGACTAGTATCCATGAGGATGTGGGTTTGATCCCTGATCACACTCAGTGGATTAAGGATCTGGTGTTGCCACAGGCTGTGGCGTAGGTCATAGATGCAGCTCACATGGGGTGTTGTCATGGCTGTGACTCTGATTTGACCCCTAGCCAGAGAAATTCCATATGCCGCAGGTGTGGCCCTAGAAAGAAAAAAAAAAAAAAAAGAATATTGATACTTTAAAGATCTCATCATTATAAATGAGCTAAAAAATGTACTCATATAACTACCCAAATCCAACCTATTAGTTGGATTAATCTTATTTGAATATTAATGAGTGTCAATTATTTTAGTTTATATTTAATTGATGGTGTGTGGTCCCTTTATGTAATGAGTTGGTAATTGTCTATATTGTATGATCCTTCCTGACTAAAATAGTCAGTCTGGAATGATAAGTTTTTCTTGTGTCCTATATAGTAGAACATGCCACTATCTCGCCTAACAACTGTCAAAATGTATTAAATAGCCATTAAAGGGGCACAAACAGAATAGAATTGAGACATACAACCTGTCCACATTTTGCTTTAAAATTGTATCTGTTAGATTTCCACTTGTAGCCATAATGTAGTCATTGGAACCAGCTTGCTTAGAACTGTAACAGAAAGTTGATAATAAAACTGTCTTCATTCTTGACTTGCTCACCATCTTGAAGAAAGGAACTGCCTACACTTTTTTGATGGTGATATAAACACTCACTACACAAATATCTTACAGGGAATTGGGGAAGAAATAAGAAACACTTAGATTCAACCAGCTCTTCTTTTTTTCTTTGCTCTTAATTTAAATCTATTAACATGTATACAGTGTCTGTAATCATTACAGTACTTGGTTCCATCTTAATCTCTATATGAAGACCAATAAAATACCAAGTCTAATTTACAATCCAAGAAGTAGATCATAAAATAATTTTTTTTCTTTTAAATTTCAACTATGCAAAGTTGAGTTACTCAGACTCCTTCCTTTCTGGCCTGTTATCATCTTTGCAGACTCTCCTACTAGTTTATTTTAGTGTGTTTCCCTTCAACCTCATCTCCAAGCCCATTCTCCCTCCTGGCTACTCACTGTAATATATATAATATATGCTTTTATTATAATGCATCTCTAGAAATATATAGTATTGTGCGTGACAACTATACATGAGTAAAATTGTACTATAAATTTCAACACAGTTCTTTTTTTTATGCTCAATACTATAAAATATGTTCATGTTGTATCTAATTTATTACTCATTTCTTCTGGTACAACCACATTGTACCATCATGCACATACACTGCGATTTTCATATCCACATCCTATTAGCAATGCTAGAGTGAACATCTTCCTATATGTTCTTTATGGACCAGTGAAAGCTCTTCTCTGATGGATACACCCTGGAATAGGATTGCTAGGGTAGGGTATAAGCATGTTAACTTTCCTTCTCAATGCCAGGCTGCTCTTTAGAATGAGGGCTACAACTTGCCATCTCACCGTTGGGCACAAAATGTCCCATTTCTTCTCATCTTCTCAAACATCTGATACTATACAACTTTTAATTTTTGCAAGTCTAAGGCAGCAAAGGGGAATTCATTGTCATGATTTCATTTCTCTGGAATCTGAGGTTCAAGTGAAGCTGAACACTTCTTTACTCCTTAATCATCTGGGTTTCCCTTGTGATAACGCTGATGTGTGAGGCCTGCCCACTAGTGGGGTTCTGAGTCCTGTGCCCTAAGAACACACCTGCCAAGACTTACCCCTACCTTCACCTGGAGGGATCAAGACCCATTGAGATCTGAATCGTACAGGCCTTCCTCAGCCCTCTCTGCCCCTTAGTGTATCTATCTAAACCTCATGTCTCAATGTGCCCCTTATCTTCCAGCTCGAATTGAGTCCTGGATCCCTTCAGAGGACACTACTTCCCCTGTGTCTCCCACGAGTGAAGGCTATTATTTCTCTTCAATCCATGGTTCCCATGTTTGGAGAAGACATAGGTCTTCTTTGGCCTGCTTGCTGGTTCCATGCCATTCTCTCTCCCTTCTCTGAAATCCTGGATCTCTGAAACCTGTGTCATCACAGTGCATCACACCCACTGCTCAAGCCTGCCATCCTCTGCCCATGGCTCTTCCCTCCCTCACGCCCAGAGATGAGATGTTCTCACCTTCTCCTCCCAAGCTTCTTCTCACTTCCTCTCACAACATGCCTTGCTCCCTACTTCCCTGAGAAAACAGAACTATCTAGAGCTCCCCCACCCTTTTCCACATCTCCCCTTGAGCACACAATCAGCCCTCCACACAGGTAAGCAGATGAGCTCTCCAAGCTCTTGTGAAGGGGCCCCCATGCACACTGGCACCCCCCTGCTCACCTGCTGCAGCACACTGTTAGCAATTCTCTGCATTCCTGAACATAAACTCAGACTAGTATTTCTCCAGTGCTAAATCAAAATAAACAAACAAAAAGTCCCACATCCCTTCTCTCTCCATCTACTGTCCTACTTCCTTATTTCCAATTAGTGCAAAACTCCTTGAAAGTGGGGTCTGTATTTTCTCCCTCTGATCCTCTCCCTCCATTCCTCCTAACCCATTCCAGGCAGATCTCTCCCACCACCACCCTAAGGCTTCTCTTGCCAAGCTCACCATGACCTCTATGTTGCCAAACTTAATGGCCAAGTTTTAATCCTCCTCTGATTTGAATGATCAGTAACATTTTGCACAACTGAGCACTTCTTCCTAATTACTCCCTTCAATTTGATTCTAGGACACTACTCTCCTGGTTTCTCTCTTAGCTCAACACTCCTTTCTAGATTTCAAGCTGGGATTCTTTTCCTAATATCTCTCTGAAACACTGTAGATACTTAATCTCTCTGAGTCTTGGTTTGTCAGTTTGTCCTGTAACTTGTACAGACACAGTGAGGGGTCAATGACATAAAATGTATCAGGAACCAAGCCTTAAGCTTGGAACACAGACATTCAATGATGGCTATTACCATTAGTAGCAGCAGACATCATATCACAGGATAATTGGAATTCCTGAATAAGGAATCATAAAGAAGATGCCTGCAGTGATTCCCAGCTAGCTTTCCTTAGGAGAACATAAAAAATAAAAGGTCACAACTTTAGCCTTTAAAAGAAACATGTGACAATAAAATAAAGACGAACCTTATTTCTTGATATGAAAATCCCTTGTTACAGATCCTAAATATAATCAGGAAATTGAAATGAAAATGTTAAACCTTAAAGAAGAGATAGTAAAAACACATACTTTAAAAACACCAACATTCTATTGCACCAATTTATAAGCCAAAAATTATTAACAGTAGTGATATACAGTTTTAGCTGAGCATGTCCATTATGAAACTTTGAGAGTTTGGTCCAGGGAAAAATTATTAGGAAAATATCATTAGTCACAATGGACTAGAATATGTGCAATTATAAGCAATCTTAAAATTTCAGTGGCTTAAAACAGGTTTCTGGGGCTTTTCTTCACTTATGTCACATGTTATCACACATCTGGCTCTGATTCATGTTGTTTTTACTTTAGGACCCAAGCTGATGGAGCAACTGCCATCTGGAACAGTGCCCATCACTCTAATGGGGAAAAAATGTAGCAAGCACACACTGACTGCCCCCCTACCCCCTGGGGTGACACACATCCTTTTCTTCATATCTCAAAGGCTAAAGCAGGTCATGTGATTGCACATAGCTGCAATCGGGTGCAGTTACGCAACCTCTCCATGTGCTCAGAAGGAGAGAGAGAGCTATATATTTGTGAACAGCTACCACCCTTGAGTTTAATATCCAGCCTTCAGGACCCAGTTTCTTTGACTCCTTGAATGGAAAGAATCCCCTCAGCCTTCAATAATCTTTATCAACGGGCAGTGAGAACTTTCTCTGGGACTGCACAATGTTATCAGACATTCAGTAGCAAATCTGAACTTAGATCTACCAAAGGAAAAGGTTCCTTTAAGGTAGCAAGACTTGCTGCTACAAGTACTGAACTAGGAATTGGTATTTCTGCTAGGTTTTACAACTGATACCTTCTGTGGCCTAAGGCGAGTTGTTTAATAATACCATCCTTCAAGAAAATGAGATGTAATAACTGATTGACGGTGGAACATTTTGGAGCAGAGTAAGGAGGTGGTTGAGATTAATGGTGAAATCTTCCCATCAGATGGAAGCCTGAAGTACCCGGTGACTGACACTAAAGAAGCAAAATACTGACATGCAAAGTGTCTCAAATCCTACATGACGGGCTGTCTAGAAATTGTAAAGAGTTATTATATGTGAGCATGTCATATTCTCTTCTCTGCTACACACTGATGGAAAAAGAAAGCCTGCAAGTTCAAATCTGGCTCTGAATCTTCCTGTAGTAATGCAGGCATCATCAGGAACTAGCTACACATTATTGTATTTATCACATATCCCAACGTGAATGTCTGCATTACCTACTAAAGAGTCCCAGGAGGAGGGAGCTGACATAATTTCTATAGAGACAAACTATTTCCTAGCAAGGCTGTAAATAATGGCATGCAGGAAGCAGACACTGCTTATAATAACTTGTGATGCTTTAAGTGATCACAACTCAAACACTACCAGATCAAAATATCTAAACAATTATAAATTGTTTTAAACAAAGCATTTCAAAACACAGGCATTGTGCAACACTGCACAATATATATTGTACAATTTATTTTCTCTATTTTCTGTTCCTTTGTTCAAACTACTTCAGCAATTTACAAGTATTTTTGTCAGTGTAACAATTCAAACAGGAAAACAGAGTACAAAACCTCAAATCTTTCTTCATTTACTTCACCCCCACAGATAGTTGTGAATTCTAATTGAGCTTGCAAGCCTCATATTATTTATCCAAGAATGCACATGTACGCACACACACACACCCTGGGCAAAGTCTTTTCCTACATGAATGATATGAAAGTCTATTCATTAAAGTCTAATTAAATTTTTTCCTTAATAATATGACTTGCAGAGATTTGCATGTAAATACATACAGCTTTATCCTAACTTATAATTGGCTGCATAATATAGTTAAGCACGATTATTTAACACGTCCCCTGTTGACAGTTATGTGGGTCATTTCTAAATTTTTATTATTAAAGGTAAGATGCAATTTTTAAAATATATATACCTCTTAGGCAGAACTTTAGCAGTGGACTTGCTGCGTCAATAGTACACATTTTTAAATTTTTGAAAGATACTCTCTCTTCCAGGTAGATTCCCCACTTTGCACCTTGACCAGAATGTGTGAGAGTACCCATTGTCCTTCACCCTCAACAGCTCGTGCCAATCTAATGTGTAAAAACATCTCAGTTGTTAACTGATTTTTTTCCTGATTAAATATGTTAGCATGTTTTCACTGAATTATACTTCAGTGAACCTGAAACTCACGTTTGAAGATATTTTTAATGGCAATTTTTACATTTTTCTTCCTAACTTGTAGAAACAGTTTAGATACTCTAGATAACAAGATATTGCCTTTTAAACATGCTGTAAGTGTTTTTTTCCATTTAATGTAAGTTTGATTTTATACTTAGTGTATTTTGTTATACACAAGTTTGAATCTTTTTGTATCCAAATCTGTGGGGTCCGTGTTTGCTTAGGAGGAAATTCCTCTCCTTAAATTAATGCAATATATTATCCTATTCTTTCTTCAAACCTTGTCTTTTGAAGCCAGGTCTACTGAGCTATTATTTACAGGCAATAAAATCCATTGTTTTTAGTGCACAAGTTTCAACAAATGCGTGCAATCATGATATCACTAATACAATCCAGAAGCGGAACAGTTCCTTGGGCTTCCCTGGCTTCTCAGTGGGTTAAGGATCTGGTGTTCTCACTGCTGTGGCTCAGATCACTACTGGGGAATGGGTTTGATCCCTGGCCCAGGAAGTTTTGCATGCTGTAAGTGCAGTGAAGTAAGGAAGGAAGGAAAAGAAAGAAGGAAGGAAAGAAGGAAGGAAGGAAGGAAGGAAGGAAGGAAGGAAGGAAGGAAGGAAGGAAAGAAAGAAAGAAAGAAAGAAAGAAAGAAAGAAAGAAAGAAAGAAAGAAAGAAAGAAAGAAGGTAGGTGGAAGGAAGGAAGGAAGGAAAGAAAGAAAGAAAGAAAAAAGAAAGGAAGGAAGAAAGGAAGAAAGGAAAACAGAACAGTTCCATCTCCTAAAAGAAGTCCCTCAACTCTCAAGTCCCTCTTCTCATTCCTTAGCCCAGTATCCAGATCCTGAAAACTACTGATCTTTTTTCTGTTCCTTTGGTTTCCTCTTGCATCAGGTCACATAAATGGCATCATTTACTGTGCAGCCTTTTGAGTCTAGCATCTTTCACTTAGGATAACAGGATTGAGATTCATCTCATTAGTTGAAGATACAAATAAAGTTACTTTATATTGCTCTAAAAAAGTGATGTACATATGACCACATCTTATTTTACCATTGACCAGTTGAAAAACATTTGGGTACTTTTTGTTTGGGTCATAACAAATCACTAGAAATACTTACTACAAGATTTTTGGAAAAACATACTTTTTTTGTTTGTTTGCTTGTTTGTTTTGCTTTTTAGTGCCACACCTGCAGCATATGGAAGTTCCAAGGCTAGGAGCTGGCCTACACCACAGCTCATAACAACGCCAGATCCTTAACCCACTGAGCGAGGCCAGGGATAGAACCCGTATCCTCATGGATATTAGTTGGATTCGTTACCACTGAGCCACAACGGGAACTCCTAAACATAAGATTTTATTTGTCTTATGTAAACGCTAAGAGTAGGAATGTGAAATCACATAGCAAATGAAACTTTAAAATCATTTGCTAAACTGTTTTCCAAAGGGATTGTATTATTTGGCATTCTTACCAGTACAAAAAGTTCCAATTGCCCTGCATCCTCAACGTCAGTACTTGATATTATTGGGGTTTTGAATTGCTTTGTTTCTCTAACCATTCTAATAATTGTGCTGTGAGTAACCCTGAGGTTTTAATTTACATTTCCCCCAACTAATGATGTTAAGAATCTTTTCGTGTGTTTGTCATTCCAGTATCTTCTTGGGTGAAGTGTCCGTTCAAATCTTGTGCTCATTTATTATTGGGTTGTTTCTTCATGATTGTGATGTGAAAGTTATTTATATAGTCTAGATCCAAATTCTTATTAGATACAGTGTATTTTCTCCGGTCTTTGGCTTGCCTTTGTACTCTGTAGACACTTTTGAAAATCAGAGTCTTAATTTTGATGAAGTCCAGATGATAAATTTATTTTTTTTGAATTATGCTTTTAGTCTTGTCTTATTTAAGAAATCTTTGCCTAACCCAGGTTTATAAAGATTTTCTCATTTTCTCCTAAAAGTTTTATAGTGTAGGGTTTATATTAAAGGCT